>RPOG01000030.1:177660-578897 GCA_008086565.1 Thalassoma bifasciatum
AATTTCCTAAAGTAAAGAATGAAAGAAATATTGGCGAAAAACTGTTCCTCTTGTTGTTTTATGAGCACACAGTATGTAACTTTTTCATTTCCAGCTATATTTGTTGAGGCTTGGTGTTTCTTTCTGCCCACTCAGAAGTAAGGTGAAATGTAAAATGTGGTTAAATATTAGAAACGAAGCAGGGCTGTGGAGGGGAGCGGGAGCAAACAGACAGCTCGAGGGTGAAGGTCAGTAATCACAAACACTCAGAGAAGCGAACACAGACGTTGCATCCACTTACTGTGAATCACAACATTCATTTAGAGACATCTTTTATACACGCCATTTTCACTTAACTCCTGTGCTTTTCAGACGTCCGACATCCTCTCAGAGCACGTCAGCCCCACTTACACAACACATACGGAGGAGTCTCCACGTTATTTTCTTGAGGTGTGAGGAAAGGCAGCACTCAGGTCCGACCTGTTCGGCTGGGGTGCAACGCAGAAAAAAGGGCAGCCATCTCAGCATAAAGGCAGGAAATCATGCATATTAGCGTTATATTGCACAGGGCGTGCTCTTCTTCACCCTCTTCATCCCTGTTTCCTCCACTCTGATGTTAGTGCGCCGTGTATCTGAGCTGATGTTTACATGTCTCAGGGAAGCCAATTAAAAGCTAGCCCGTGGCTAGGCTGCACACGATAAAAGTGCATAACGTGACACATCCTGAATATATTCATCTGGTTATTCACCTGTGAACGTCATGATGTGCTGATCAAACGATGCGGGGCCTTGAGTGTGTTTGAGCCGTGCAGAGTCAGTTCAATGGCATCAATAAAGCTCAAGAGGAGAAGGCGAGCTGTTAATCCCCGCAGCTGCTGTATGAATATATTTACTCCAGGAGCACATATACATTCAGATCAGCAACAGCCTTTAAAACACACATTTACTTCATCCTGTGCCTTAAAACTTTATCTTTCTTTGTTTGAAGAGAGGATAAAAATCACCCTGAAGTGGATGTCACCACCTCTGTGTCACTACTGTTTTCTAGACTTCTACTTCAAATCTTTGTTTCCATCACTTCCTACATTATCAAACTGTTTTTGGAGCCAATCATGACTATATTCAAATAATCAAGCCAAGTTAGAGAAAAAGTTTGCCAAACACTCAAAAGAGAAACCACCTGGCTGTTGTTGGCTGGTGTAAGCTTCTCAATACTCTTGGTAACTAGTAATAAATGACTTTGTACACAATTGTTTACAGCTTGTGAAGTGACTGCACTTTGATGACATTTGCAATATCCCCTTTTCCCCTTTTGTGTGTACAAAGAAAAAAAACATGGTCAATTCTTTCTTCATTACGTCCTCAGAGAAGCACCAGCTTTTCTGTTTCTGGTGAAGAATAAACCAGATGGACGTGCCTTGTTTTATTTTGAAAGTCACTGGCTGTTTTTGGCATAGACATATATATAAATAGATGCCTCATGGACTGACGCTTCTATTGGAGTAGATGTATCAGTGCAACCGCCATCTTGGATGGGTCTCTGAACCTCCAGTGCATGTATTTCTACAGAGCACCCGGTAAAAAAACGTCATAACTCCCTAAATTTTTTATTAGATTTTCACACGGTTTGGTTTGTTACAAACAGCAGAAATCTAGCAAACAGCCGATACTATGATGTACCAGAGACTGGTAAACTAAATGTTAAATTGACTGTAAGGAGAATCTGTATGAAGTGGATTGCAGCAACTTCCTTTGGCTGGAGGACTCGCACAAACTGTGTGTATTTGTTTGGAAAGTGAAAGCGAAAGTAGAACTGATCTTCCCTTGAACACTCCGGTTCTCTGTTCAAGATAACTTTTCACCGGATACAACCTGACAAGGTAGCGTATATCAACAGTTACATAGCACTGCTGTTTGAAATATTACAACGAGCAAACTTTGTAAGGTTGTGCTGTGGTTTAGAAGTCTGCGACATTTAACTTCTCACAGTCCAGTAATACTCTGAATTATTTCACAAACAGGGTTCAGTTTGAAAATTGATATTCCAGAATGAAACCAATACTTTGTGACCTCAGGTATGTAGAAGTGAACACCTGTGCCAGTGCATCAATTTCCTTTACACTTAATGCTCTCCTGTGTCTGCATGACAACACTTCTGTTGAAGCAGTTTGGAACTCTGCTAACGTCTTGGCAAAACAGCTCGTTTTAAACATCATCCACACACTCGTACCAACACTTAACTTCACAAATTAATCCCTTGTTGGCAACAAATGACCCGCTGTTGGGTAAAAATAATCCAAAAGCCGTACTCATCGAGTGGATTGCAAATGAGAAAATGCGAGT
Organism: Thalassoma bifasciatum; assembly: GCA_008086565.1. Taxonomy (NCBI): domain Eukaryota; kingdom Metazoa; phylum Chordata; class Actinopteri; order Labriformes; family Labridae; genus Thalassoma; species Thalassoma bifasciatum. The sequence continues at coordinate 179,983 of RPOG01000030.1, forward strand.
GGCGACAGTAAGTGCATTACAGGGATCACTTTAACTTTCAGAATTACTTAATATTCTTTCTCCCAAGCTGTGAGTACAATTAATGCTAAGTTATGATAATATTCATTTAGGCTGAGTAGAATAGAAAAGTGCAATAACAATTAGGCTGAGCACATATGCAAATCAGAATTAAGAAACTAATTCCTACAGTCATAGAAAAAGAGAAGCAGAGAGAATAAGAAACAGACTCTCAGGGAGTGTTGGAGCAGGAGACGAGGGTCTTACTTCTTTATTATCCAAATGACTGGATGAAGTCCTTTTTATTTTTACTGTCACTGTTAATGGCTCAGTTTTTACTACAACACTGACCTAGGATTGAGAACATGCTTTTATTTGACCCTTAAAAAGATAGAACACACGAAACAACACATTTGAAGTGGAGTCTATGATTCAGGGCTCATGTGTTGTTTTTATCCAATAAAGGAGGATGACAAAGGAACAACAAAGGAAATATTAGCAACATAGGCGAGACTTCCTTACAAGTTTAAAATCACCATCTCATTCATTCATGTTTCACTCTGCTTCTTTACAACATAACTTAGTTTCTTACACAACGATCTTCAGTCTCATGAAGGCTGAGTGTATGAGGACTCCAGGGAGACGATGTGGAGAGAAGTTTCTGTAACCTTCTCAGAGAGAGGAGCACAAAGAGAATAATTCAGGCTACTCTGAAGGTGTTTCACCAAAATAAAGTCAAAAAGGAATATGCATGTGTGGAGAGACAGAGAGTGTGTGTGTGTGTGTGTGTGTGATTCTAAGGAGAGGCATCTGGGCATTAGGAGCAAATGTGTATGTGCGTGATAGTTACAGTATTTGCACACGTGGGGACAGGTACGCGTGTCCTGTGGGTTTCAGCGAGCAGGGGACAGAGGACGAGAATAAACCATCTGAAATATGCAGGTGAGGAGACAGGAGGCACCTTCACCTGCTTCATTTCCCTCCTGTTGTCTGTGGGGACGAGAGGATGGGATGAAAACGGAAAGCAGAGGGGATGAGAGGAAGGAGAGGGTATGGAGTCATGTCCCTGGATGACTGGAGAGGAGGATGGCTCAGAATAGACGAGAAGTAGCTCAGACTGCTCAGGGACCTCTAAAGCAGGTTATCCGTCTTCTCTTACTGTTTCCTGTCTCTGGCTCTCGCTTCTACTCAGGTGTCAAACTTTGGACTCAATAAGAACCAAAACTTCAACCTTAAAATTGACTCTATTCTTCTGTCTCTGTAGGAAGAACTTAATATCCCTAAAGTCTCATGGCAATCACAGTGATTCTACAATCCAAACCTTAAGCAAATTATCATTTTTGGTGCTAAACTTTTCTCTTTTACTTTCATAATAGAATTCTGAAATATTGATCCTTTTTGGTTTTCATTATTGTACCTACATCAGAGGGAACAGTTTACTGATTCTAATGGAAAACTGCTGCAGAGTTGCTTTTTTCCACTGTGGAGGAGACAGCTGTGTTGTTTACATGAGCTTTGTGCCTCTTACTTTGGCCCCAAACTGTTCGATCCTCATGTAGACTCTGCAGTGAATCCATGAAAATAAATCTTTATGCTTTCTTGGAATCATTTTTCCTTAAAGGCAGCACATATAATCCTAATTCAACAAATATTGCAGCTCATTCAGGAGCTCTACACTTCAAAATGTTAAAACTGAGCTCTGTTGTGCATCTATTTTGTGTGCAAATCTCCCTTTTTTGAGAAGATGCATGTCTGTAAAATCTAATCGGACTTTAAAATGAAGGGAAGAAAATGAGACAATAGGAAAGACTTGAATTTAAGCCTGCTGTGAAATATCTATAAATTTTGCGTCACTGCGACACACAGGCTTTACCAACCATGCGTCCATCGTTCCATTTTTTTTCTTCTTATCCTGGAGATACTAGTTGAAGCAGGTTGACAGAGACACCCTTCCTCCCAGTTTCCAGCTTCTCTTTTGGAATCCAGAGATGATCCCATGCACGCTGGGATGTGTAACCCCTCCAGCGAGCTCTGGGTCTAACCTGAGGCCCCCTCCCAGCTGGACGTACCCACATCACCTCCAAAGGGAAGCACTGGAGGCATTGTTACCGCACACCCGAATCATCTCAGCTGAATCCTTTTGATGAGCAGGTTAGCTCCTGAGAAAAAACTCCTTTTTTACAGCTGAGCTAATTCTTCTGGTCACTTCTCAAAGCTTATGACCATCAAGGGTTGAGGTGTCTTCACGCCAAAAGCAAGTCATTTAAAGCAAAACCCTAATTGTTTTTGTAAAGTGAGTCCAGAGCACCTGTTTCTTTTTCTTTCTTCATCTGACAGCATCTCCATAGCTCGCTTTGATAACCAGAGTTACACTTTAACAGCCACACTAAACTATTGCATTCTGTGGATTCAGGAGGAAAAAAAAAACATTATTCCAATAAAAGCGAGCAGTCAGATCCAATGAGCTGCACTTCCTTACAGTCTTTATTAAAGCAGCCGCAGGTTGTTGTGCAGCACTTCACCGCTCCGACACACAACGCTGCACTTAAGACACTAAATTAATTTACAAATAGCGAGATTGTGAGATGATCAGCTTAGTGCATCCAGCCTGCCTCAGCACTGTTTTATTGGATTTGTCGTCTCAGGGAGGATAAATACAGGAGCGTGTGCTGATAGCGTGAATTTCAGTCATCCTATTTAGTCGACTATTTCGGTTTGTGTTTTCATACAGCTGTCTCCTCCTCTGATGCCCTTTCCTTATCCTCCCTGTGTGTACCGTCTGCAGAGCATCCATTTATGCTCTGCTGAGGCTCCAAATGGAAAAATAAAAGTTTTTTGAACTGAATTGGATTGGGACTGTATTCGAGATGGGTTCCTATAACAACCGTCCCTCCGTCTTTTTTAAAAAAAGGTCATACGAGTTCAGTAAAACTCTATTAGCATCCCAGAGTTTGATGCTGTGCTGTGTTGTGCTGGATGGAGAACAACAATAATACACAGACAGACAGACCTCAAACTTTCACTGTGCTTAAAGCTGGTGTGTATTTACACACTCAACACAAATTGTTTGTCTTTAGGGATTTGTTTGGTGGTGTTGCTTTTTTGGTTGTGAAATTAAATGATTTATAAGAGTTCATTCTACCCTTTAAGACACTAAGTATGTATTTGGGTCTTGTCTTGGTACCAAAGGGTTACGCTCATTGGCTGTTTTCAGTCCCTGCTGCACTCCACCTTAAGCCTCGTTTCCACCAGGCAGTCTAGTACACGGATCAGTACAGTTTGGTAAGGGTCAGATCGGTAAAGCCTGATCCTGTACGCGTTTCCACAGTCAACCGTACCCTGCTTGATGGGCCGGATGGCGAGAGCCGCGTCAGCTACGTAACAGTGTGACGTCATTGCAGAGCTACACAGTGTACCCCGCCAATAAATGCAATGAAGAAGAAATTAGCAGCATTGTAAACAAAGAGCAACGATGGAGGCATCCAGCAACTCTTCTTCTTTGCGATCAGCATGTGGCTCTTTGTTCCATAACTCAATGAAGCTTTGTTTCAGGAAAGGCTGCGTGCAGGGTTGTGTGTGGTTCTTTATTACCGCTGTCTCACGGAAGTTGCTGATCTTTTGACCAATCAGCGTACTGCAGAGATTATAGCCCCACCCATGGGACCGGTTTGGTGCGGCTTGGCACCCCAACGGAAGGGTACTGAAAAGTGGAGTGGTATGGGTCTCTTATTTGGGGACCCGTCCCGGTTTTAGTCTATGGAAACGCCAAATGCGTGCCGTACCAAGACGAACCGAACCGATCCGCCTGGTGGAAACAAGGCTTTAGATGCTGAATAACTCCACTTACTTTGGAATCAGTTTGCCCTGGACGATCACTGTCTCTCTCCATCTGTCAACCTCTTTTTGCTGTAGTTGTGAGCATTTGTTGGATGCTTTATTTCATGAGCAATTGTGGTATTATGTACCCTTGAGTTGACTATTTTTGTTAATTTTATTCATTTTTTATGTTTTATTTACTGTTTTCTTTGTCCGAGATAAACTGAAACTGAACTGAACTGATCAGTGTCTGGTCTCACTCCCGACAGGTGCTAACTGCTCCTGCGAACAAGTTTTGCATTTGTAGTTCCTGAACACATGATGATCCCACATGTAGCTCAGCTCACCTGACACTGCCACATACCATGTGTACTTTACACTTTTCATCGCTACTGTGGAAATGAAGACATTGATTCAATAAATGAATGGCAGCAGCTGAAACAGGAGTTCTGTGCTTGTGTGTGAATGGAAGTGAAAGTGTGTGTGTGTGTGTGTGTGTGTGTGTGTGTGTGTGTGTGCATGTTCTGGTTAACATCTTCCTTTCTCTCTCTCTTTTTCTCTCTGTTTGACTGTTATTAACCCTGCTCATCTCTCCCTCCTCACCTGATCTTTCCACCTCTTCATGAAAGCTCATGCGTCTCCTCTTTCAACACGCTCAGGTCGACCATTCAAGGTCGAATGTCGACACACAAACAGCTTGTGGGAGGAAAACTAGAGAGAAAAAAACTCGTAAATGTGAAATCTAGAGGCAGCTTATGTGTGACCTTAACTTTCTAAAGCACCAGCAGCGTTCAGGGAGTGAGTTCTTTCACGTGAATGGTATCTCCTCAGCCTGTTTTCTCCGCTCCCGCAGAGGTCACGTCGAGTTTAGACACAAACACGCAGGTTGTGTCGTGCCAAGATGAATAACGCTCAGTTTGGGATTGCTTTCACACTCAAGCGCTCCGATTTGATTAAACTGCAGCCTCTTGATAACAACACACTGCATCCTTGAAATGTTTTTTTTTCCTTTACACTTGGAGTAATTGATTTCATGGGCGTAGGAATATGAGAAGAGAGTTTGACTTTCAGTGTTGTATTTACAGATCTTACAGTCAAATACAGGATCCGTGCAAAGGTGGATCTTCAGATCTGAGTGCAGTCTGTAGTCTTCATTACTGTTATTTATTACTTGAAAGCCTGACTGTCTGTAGTGGGACTGACTGTATATCTAGATTATCAATGAAGTTACAGAACTTTCCTCCATAAATAAATGCACACCATGGCTGTTTTTCAAAACCTGGCAGGTCAGCAGTATGCCAAAAATTCCCAATCCCAATTATCTGGAAAAATTTCTCAGTAAGCAATGGACCAGTCTACCTAAAACACCCTCTGAAATGAATCAGTATTAAAACTTTAATACAACAACACCAACGTCACATGGTCATTAAAATAGAAGTGAAAGAAACACTACTAAATCATCCCATTTCTTGAATTAAAGGGGGGTTTTTACTGCTACAGGATTCAGTAAAGTCCATACAAATCACTTATTAACTTCTTCAACCCATAACCTGGGTGGGTAATATGGGAGCAGTTTTACCATCAGCAGGAAAATTAACAGTCATTCTGTTGCAGATTTATTTTCAAAAACAATATAACTGTTGGTGTAATATTAAAAATCAAATATGTTGATTATAGGGTAATATTTTCCATGCCTTTCCAATTATTATTCATATTTTTCAATAAAAACAGGACCCTTGAAATCTCTTCCTTGATTTATGGTTTTTCTAGATGAATTTAAAGTGTTCCGCAAACCATTCAGTCAAAACAACAGGAGAACAAGAGGGAGGAGAAGCAAAGATAGATAATAATTAGATAATCATCAGAGCCTATCCTCGTCTGGACTCTTGAAAAAAGTGCATGTCTGGATGATATAGTAAACACTACTATATTGCCAGAAGAATTCTATAAAACAAACTAACCACACACTGCTGATGCTTAATGGCTGTTGTTCCTCCCGTGGAAGCGGTTAGAATCTAAATGAATGAATAAAGATATGAAAACCTCCTGTCTTCAAGGTAAAATTTCTGTCCAATGAGAGAAAATTCTGAAATTACATGGCATTTGTTAGCAAATTTGGACCAAAGTGATGAACAAGAACTGCATCATTTTGGCCCCTGGATCAGAACAAAGCAAACAATCCACGGGTGTGAATATACCTAAGTGCAAATTAGTCACATTAGACTCAAGACTTGATGTCGTGTTGTCAAAAGCCATAAGCATTTTGATTTCTTGGCTTCTTTGAATGCGTCAGAAAAGCTGGATTTAACCTCAATACAACATCTCAAAGCTGTTTTCTTCTCCTTTTGAGGGCAGACCTGACAAAGCTGGAAAATCTGCATTATCGTAATATTTAAGTGATTTTCTTTTTCCAGCCTCATACTGTGTAAAGGCACCTGAGTAAAGTCTCTTGATAAATGAGTATTTTCAGTGAAACTGGGACTCAGTAAAAACAAAAGATGTAGCAGTCATTCAAAGGAGGGTGTGAATCAAGAAATGGTGGCACTTGAACACATATCCAGCCTTGCTTTTGACTCAGTAATTAGACTGTAAACAAATCAGTGTCTAGAAAGTAGTTAGCCATGACTCTTCGAGACGTACTTCATCGTCAGAGAAACAGCAGATGGGTTGTGAAGCTGATGCATCCACAGATTGAACAGTAACACTGAAGCTTTCTGCAAATGTGAAATAAACAGTTTTAGAGGACATATTTTCTGCCGCCCTGCCGTCATCTTCATCAGCGTTGCCTTCTTGTAACCTTTCTCTAAACTCAGCATGAACGAAGCATCCTCATTCCTGAAATATGGCGTGAAAATAAAACAACTTTGAATGTTTCTCCTTTTGAAAGCTACAACTTCACCTACATGAGGAGACAGGTGGCATCAAAACACGGAGAGGAGTATAGACTGTGTATTTTTACTAAGAAGAGCAGACATTTTCCTTCTTTGTCAGCAACTTCTTTCATGAGCAGCAGACAACAGGGCATACTGCCAGCGCTCAGCTGAACAAATACTAATGTCTTCAAAAAGTCCTCCACTTCTTCAGTACTCTCTGTCTGTCTGTTTCATTTATTCAAAACTCCTCGGTGGCTCCTTAGCGCTTGAAGTTCTTCTTTCACAGTTGGCACTTCAGAGGATCTATAGGAGGTTTTATTTTTGCAAAAGGTGAAGGTCATTATGCAAAAGGAAGACTTTTCTAGATGTCATGTTTTATTCCAACATGTGCTCACTTTATTCTGAAAGTTATCTCTGTCTTTTTATAAACTTGTACAGCTGCAGACCTCTGAATCACTAAACTTATCTCTCTGTTGGTAAAAAAATATGATAGAGATTGTGTGTGATACATAGCAAAAAGAAAAAGGTGCAAGACATTAATCATTTCTGCGTTCGAATCTCAGCGTAACATCAAATTACGATCACAAAAATCACATTGGTTTTTGGTGCAGGTGCTGGATATCACACTGTTCATTTTATTGATATAAACACACACTTACACCGCAAACAAATGCAGCAATCACAGAATAATGACACATTGAGTTTTTCTTCCTCTCCCTAGATTGTCTTTAAACAGCTGCTGTAGAGACATCATCATTAGGAGACCTGACAGAGATCAGCGAGCAGAAACTGTGAAGTCTGCAATCAAAGAGATCGTTGTTTTGTTTTTTAATCTGTAAAATGAAAGTTATTGAGCAATAAGGTTGACTTGAAAAGAAATTAACAGTTGGGGGAAATATGCATAAAGTCTGTTTGATAGTATCGTTTGTAAGATTTGAGTCGGCGTAAATGAGCAGGATGTAACATGAAGCCTGATTTCATTAGTCGTTAATGATCAGCTGAAAAGTGTCGCTCAGCTTCCTCTTCCAGTTTAATGAATGGACTTGTAGATGTGTGTGAGATGAGTGTGAGCGTGAGCAAAGAGTCCACACATTACACTAAAACCCAGACAATATTACCATCTCCTCCTGTACGAGCAGCCGTTTTTATTCATAATTCAAGCAATATTGATACAGCAATGAGAAGAATTGAGTTTATGAGACCGATCCCCGGTGAGGGACAGTGGGACACACCTCAGCTTGAGTCAGCAGAATAACATCAAAACTAATCACAGTTTAATGGATCTCGAAGTCCCAAGGTCACCGCCATGTGAATAAAGCATAGCCTGCAGCACATTTGGACAACCCCGTCCTCTCTGCAGCCGCACCGAGTCTGAGGGGAGAACCGAGGGGTTAGAGAGTGTTCAGAGCGGACAGTTTGCCATCGGCTTTATTCAAATAGAAGAACTTTCTCCTGCAGTAATATCCATACCATAAAATATTCCCCGAGCTATTCAACTTTCTTTAACCAGAGCTCAAACCCAACGGACGGAGAAGGTCAATGCAAAGAAAGGAGTGTGAAATGGATTCGTTCCTGTTTCAGGAGAATCCAGCCTTTACTCAGAGAGCTTTACAATGTTCAATAAAACAGCTGATTTATGGTGTCAGCGGCAAAAACCACAGAACTCCCACTGCAGACCTCTTCCTAAGGATTGAGTCATGAGGTAGGCCCCCCGAGGACTGACCTTTAAGGATGCCAAAAAGCAGAGAAGACCAATGCTAATTTTTCTTAAGAAGACCAATAGAGGCTTTTATTTTGAAACACAATACTGAATGGCAACCAGCTCCTTAAATTTTAATTCTACAGTTACATAAAGCAGCAGCAGAAATAGAAACTTCAACACATTTACAGGCTCCTTGATCTGCAACACTTCATAAATATGATGAAATATTTTTTGCATGTGCTTACAGCATCCAGATGCACAGTATGCAACTTATCTTTGTGTTTAAGAAGATGATTATTCTTCAGTTTTTAATTTCCCCTCTATCAGACCAAGCTTTAAAACTACTGGGAAGTACCCAAGGCAGTTTCTACCAGCAAACACTTGTTTCAACAAGATGAAATGTGAAACTTCAGACTTATTTCTCTCTGGGAAAAGTGCAACTTCTTTTTTTATACGTCTATTTTAGTGTCAAAGTAAAGAAAACCTGAGGGCGCCAGGCAGAGAGACAGTGAGAGACTGCAGTATTAGGTGTTTTTGAGCTGAGAAAGGTGAATTTATTGATGGTCAGGGCCATGTTTCTCTCATTCAGTCAGGCTGCGCCTCAAGAAAAATACATTAACAAGATTATCGTGGTTACCTTGGCCAGGTCGGGAGTCAAAATAACTCAGTGCAGGGCTGGTCTGTCTTTTCTGATTCTTTTCTTCTGGCTGGCACCCGTGGTGTTGTTCCATTTTTAAGTGATTTTACAGAGCTGGCTCAGCGGGAAGTTTCAGAGTAGCCCCCTGCCTCCTGCTATTTCTGAATAATTCAAGTGCCTGGGCTTGGTACTGCCGCACAGATGACAGGCCGCTTTGATATTGCGTGTGCAAGAGGACCATCCCTCATACACCTTCTGTGTCAAAGATAAAGCACACCCGGTGAGCGCTGTGACACCTGAGTCAAATGATTAATTAAGAAACGTATCATTCAAAGACAGGTGCTCAATAAATGTGTTTTTAAATTTAAATTGTTCATTTAGGTGAGTTCGTGAGTCCACAGATATCTGAAAAAATTCAAATGATTGTCGACCAACTGTGGCTCCTGCAGACAATGTTTCTGTCATTTTGGTACCTGAAGTTTTTCGAGCACTTCTTTGCTTTTTGGAAGAAGAAAAGCATTGATGCATACCTTTTATTGACTCATACCCTGGATGTGTGAAGTAAATAGCCATCAATGCAGACTGTCGTTTACCATTTACTCCCCCTTTCCCGTTCCCATTTTATTCAAGTGTTGGGAGCACTTCCATGCTCAAGCTATCACATTATAATGGAGGGAGACGTTGCATTAGATTGAAAACGCATCATATTTGTCCTTTCAAATGTGCACCTGAGGAGCAACTCTTTGTGAATGCACCCCTGTGATAGTTTCACCACAGCGCTCTGAGAATAACAGAGCACATGTTTGAAGTTATGAGGAAGTTATTTCACTTTATCCATTATTGACAAAAGCAGTGAGGAGAGACTCTTTACATTTAAGCGTTTTGTCAATACGCCACAAATTCAATTAAAGGAAAAACAGAAGCAGACGGAGGGAAAGTGTCCAAGTCTGAGCGATGATGGAGATATACAGGAGGAGAAAACGCAACTGTGATCGGCTCCGTGTTTGTACTTACTGAACGAAACATCGCTGCCGCCAGACAAATTCAAAACAACACGCAGGGTGCGGGTGTCAGTCTTTGAGAAGATCAATTTCCCAGATGATTGGCGCCTGGATGTTCTGCTGTTTGTGGATCAGGATCCTGAGACGAACACGCTGATGAATTATTTCAGGGTCTGCTGGAGGAAGAGGTGTGTGTGTGTTTACAGCTGTCTGAAATATTTTCACAGACATAAAAAGATCTTCATTTAATGTTGTCTCCAAACGTGTCTGCTCTGCACACAGGTAAGAAGGGACAAACAGCTGCTTGATTCATATTTAGGAGACTTTCTCTGGCTGGGGTAGTGTCCCTGAGTTAAAGGAGAGTGATGATTCTGTTTGCATGTTATGCATCTGGAGGTTTCCACACTCCTCATACATTTTTTCTCAAGTAACAACCTCCTGAGCTGAAAATGAGGCCAAGCAACAAAAACTGTTTGCTCCTTTTGTGCCATATTTGCCTTTTTTTTTCAGTTCATCCAAAGCATAAAAACAGACATAGCGGCTTGGGAGAAGGGCTTTAGTTGACATAGGGATGTTATCTGGTGGTTGCAAGAACTTGTAAACAAGTCCACACCTCTACACAAGCATACAGGACACATTTTGCTGCTGTGTTTGTGCTGACCTCACGGGGCACCACAAACACAGTGCCCTGTGTCATCCATCTTTAAAATGTTCCTGTAAGCCCAGTATCTCTCTAAGTCCTCAGTTAATTTTCCTTTATCAATCTAGACTCATCTCTGAGCAGCAGAGATCCCAAAGAAGGGCTTAACATTTTTAGAAAAAGATCTAATTGCGGTTTTTCTGGCAGTTTTTGCGATTTCAATGCAATCCATGATTTTTTTCAAATCAAGCTTCAGTGAAGTTTGTACAGCAACATTTACAAACTTGGCAGAAAATTACATCAAAAGCTTTTACTCCAATGTAAGGATGAAAACTGAAGGTAAGAATTGTTTCTAATTTGATGAATCAATAATTTAAGATAAAAAGTGGAAATTTTGAGAAATAAAAACAAAATTTTGAGAAAAGATTCCAAATTTGAAGAAATCAATTTAACGTCATTTGAAAAAAAAAAAGTCTGAACTTTCACATTTAAGGTCAGAATTTTGAGATTATGACAAAAGTCTGAGATAAAAGGTCAAAATTTTCAGATAAAACATCATCTTTTTGAAATGAAGGCAATATTTGAAATAAGAAGTAGAAATTTGGACATAAAAAGTCTAATTCTAAGTCAAATTATGAGATCTAAAGACAACTACTATATCAAAGGCAAAATTTTGAGAAAAAAAAAGATTTGAGATAAGTTGTCAATTTTCTGAAATTAAAATACAATTTTTTCCATTTCTATACTGGACTTTTTAAACATATTTTTAGTTATCACGACTGAAAAACAAAAAGAGCTATCTTTGACTCTTAACTTTAAAAAAATGATGTAGTGCAAAATATCCTTAGTTGTGTCAAGTGAAAAAAGATTTTAAAAAAACAAAACATTTTTAAAAGGACTCAGTTCAAAAAGCAATAAAAAAAATAAAATCAAAACAGAATTCAACAATCCCAAGGAAAAAAGGATCTTTCCCAACAGTCTTACACTCAAAGGACGTGTGTGAAACAAGTGACAACAGATGCTGAGTCAGTCAGGAGCAAAAAAATTGCAGCTTTGGCGATCACATTATCATGATCTCTGAATTTGCGATTTTGATCGGAGAACGATAAATTGTTCAGCCCTACTCCAAAGCAAACTAGATTTCTGTGAAACACCAGGGGGCCTCATAAACAAATCGTCGTCATCATGTTCCAGTTGGCGTTTCACTCTTGATACATCTGAAAAAGAGCGTACGCCACGTCTTTTTGCACACACTCTCTGTACATGAGGCCCCAGGTGTCTCTCCTCTTCCACTCTGATGATATCATCTTTACCACTTTATGTCTTTCAGCTGGTGTATTTGTGTGAGTGTGAGCTCGCCGCAGTCGTAAAGTTTCCGTTTTTTATGTTGCCTCTCAAACTAATTTGTCCAAAGCTGCCTCCCTGTTGCTTCATCCCTCTAATGGTCACACTAATGGTTTTAGGGGAATGAGTCCTCGCTGCAGGACAGTGACATTTCTAGTCATTTTACCTCATCAGGCAGGATGTGAAGGAATTGGAAACACATCCGAGTAAGATACATATAGATAGAGTCCTACAGAGGAGAAAATAGCTCATCAGCATCGGTCACAGTCATAGAAAACAACTTTAACTACAACAGAGCGTGATGTGAGATCTGTCTGATAACTCAGCATCAGTTTACTCATTAATAAAAATGTAGTTTGAAAAGGCCCTGACGCATTTTGTGGTAAAGCGGTGAAGTTATTCCCCTGCAGCTAACAGTGCCTACGACAAGATAAATGGAGCCATTCAGAATAATGAGCGCCACAAGTACGCAGGTCAACAGCTCTTTTTAGAATTAAATTAGAGTAAGGGTATTAAGTCACGGGTATTAAGTCAATTGAAGGGTGAAATTTGCACACAGCGTGAAGCGGTGGAATTTAGGACAGCATGGCAGTAATTGGACGAGATGCTTAAGCTCATTTTTCTGAGTGCAGGGGAAATGAGAACAATTTGCTATGTAAATGTTCTCCTGGTACGACCTGCTGAGACAGAAAGGCTGAGAAAAGGGTCAATTCATTCAGAGTTTCACCTGGAGACTCTCCTCTTCATTACAGACTTCTGTAAAGGTAAGGAAGTGGGGAAGTGTCTCAGTGTCGTCATGAGGATCAGAAAGAAAACAAGTCTGAGGTTTGAGCTGTTTGTCTGGTACCAGTTCAGCCGAAGAATATGAGTATTTTTTTTTCCTCAAAGCTTTGCCCAATTTAGAGTCAATTTAACTCTGATTAGTCTCTTCAATCACTGTAGTTTTCCTTACATAGGGGTTATTTTTTTGTTTCTTTTTTGATTCCCTATTCTGTCCCTCGGGCTGCACGGTGGCGCAGCGGGTAGCGCTCCAGCCTCACAGCAAGAAGGTTGCCGGTTCAATTCCCCGTTCAGGCATGGTTGGCCTTTCTGTGTGGAGTTTGCATGTTCTCCCTGTGCATGCGTGGGTTCTCTCCGGGTACTCCGGCTTCCTCCCACAGTCCAAAAACATGCCCACATGGTCAGGTCAATTGATTATTCTAAATAGCCCGTAGGTGTGAGTGTGTGTCTGAATGGTTATTTGTCTATATGTCAGCCCTGCGATTGACTGGCGACCAATCCAGGGTGTACCCCGCCTCTCGCCCAATGACAGCTGGGATAGGCTCCAGCCACCCGCGACCCTGAATAGCAGGATAGACGGTATAGAAAATGGATTCTTTCCCTCTGGTGCCCCCATAGAATCCTGACATGATTCACAGCAAGGGTTAAAAAGAGTTGGCAAATTCCAGGGTTTTGTTGCCATTACCTCAAATTGATTTTTCTAAAAGTTTGATTGCTGGAATTTTTTTTTTAATTTTCACCGTTCATGGGTTTTTTTACTCTGTGAAAGAAACCATTTAAGTTCTAAAACCTGATTAGTGAGGTAAACATGTTATATCAGGCATATTTAAATGCATGTTTGCATATGAAAAGTACTTATGCTTATAGTCATGACATTTAGACTCAGTGAGGGAAAAATTCCCTGAGAATTCATTTAAATTTTCCTTTTAAAATGTTGCATCAGACATGTTTGCATGCATGTCTGCTTTTAAAAAAAGAATTAATATTTATGCATGTAGATGTTGAAATGCATTTAATGAAAATTCTCATGGAAAGTTTCCATCTGTGAAAATTCCCAGAATTTTGCCACCTTTTTCACAGCTCTAAAAAAAAGTTTTCATCTTCCTGGTGTTTTTTTTTTTTTGAACAGGTATTTTCTTCAGTTTACTGACAGAATAAGAGAGTTCTATAATTTATGATTATGTAGAGGTTTGAAGATATACAAGTTTTTTCACTGTGAAACGTTTGACACAATAGAAAAAGCACATTGCATACTTTCATACAGGTAATGTTATTCTGTAACCTCAAGGCCCTGTTGCTTCAGGTCTCATGAGAACAATGAACAACAGCAACAATGAATTTTGTTGGCTTATCTTTTTCAGCTTCCACGAGACACGTAAATAATCTGTCAGGAACCGTTGTTTATTGAAAGAGGGTTTTCAAGTCACACTCTTTCAAATTCGGCCTTTTGGGTGTTAGTTGAGCTTCTTTGCCCTGAAGGAGAAACCTCCATGTCATTTTCATGAGCCTGCACCAGTTATTTTACCCCTGAGCGCTTTAACACCACATCATGTGGATAGATGTTGACATGTGGGGAGCCTGGCATCAAACAACCTTGAGCAAAGCTGAACTTTGAGTAGGGTTGTGGTGAAATTCTCCTAAATATTATATGAGCTGAGGAGATTATTATCTGCCCTCTCTTTGAAACTGACGGTAATGAAAAGTGGTGGGATGAAGCACCAGGTACTGGGATCAGAGGGAGTTGTTTTCACCTGACTTCCTCTGGTCTGTAACCCAGGCTGCAGACAGATTGATAAGCTACAGCTAGAGTTAGCATTTCTCTGATGCTCTTTTTTTGGGCTCGCTGTTTTCAGGCACCATCTTTCTCTACTGCTTCACAGCTGTATAGTTTTTCTGCTGCATATCTCTATTGCCTCGGTTATTGAACAACTTTTTCAACGTATGAATCACACTCCTCTGGACGATCACTGTTTCTCAATCCTTCATCCTTGCTGTTGCTGTAGTTGTGAGTGACCAAACTCAGAAGAGGCATACTCATCACTGCGATTTTGTATGTGATTATTTCTAGGTCCCCCATCCTATATGTTTTCAAACAAACACATTGTAGGAAATGAATAGTGGCATTAACTTTGGCACAACAACAACAACAACAACTTTTGAACTATTTTTTTGCTACCCTCTGACAATTTTTTTGCATTTTATCCCAACTTTCTCGCTATTTTTTGGGTTGCCTTTGGCTATTTTTACCACTTTTCACGTTTTTTTTGTTTCTTTTTCCCCCATTGTTGCTATCTCCTCACTACTTCCCAAGTTTTCTCAGAATTTTCATGCCAATTTTTGTTGCTTTTGGGCCAGTTGGGTCGCTTTCCACTCTTTTTTTCACCACTTTTGGACTATTTTTTGCTCAGTTCTGAGTATTTCTCAAGTCTTCTCACAATTTTCTGGCAACTTTTGCTGCTTCTTTACCATTTTTGGCTATCTTAAGATTATCGTTATCGCTGGTTTTGCCACTTTCCACCACTTAGATTGTTTCTCTTGCAAAATTTCGCCATTTATTTGAGTGACACCAGTGTAGAGCATAAAGCATTTACTGCAAAAAAGGTTATTTGGTGTTATGACACAGGTTAAACAAGTATTGCACTGCCTACATTTAAAATATTGCAACAGGTCATTTTGTGATTTCATCTTATTTGCCATTAATTGCCCAGCCCTTCTCATCACCTTCACTTGTTGTTGACAAATGTTCAAGATAAGAAAATATCTCTTCCTGAGTTTAATTCAAGGAATGGCCCCTATATTCCAGTAAATATGGTAACTATGTTTTTGTGTTTGAGATTATCACTCCTCCCGTAAGATCCTCTCTACGCTCGTACAGTAAATCCTTCAGGTCTGTCGCTGTAGATACTTCACACAAGACATAAAGTGAGAGTTTCAGTGATAAGTGGAGGAGGCTGTGCTATTCAGATAAGCCCTCTGTACCTGATGTTATACAGACGAGCCTCCTATCATAAACTATCCATTTCAAGGACACGGAATGTGATCACAAGGCTCCACCAGAGAGATTAACACAGCCGGGATATGTGCTGGCCTAACTTATGATAACCTTGTCGTCACTTGTCAGATGTGTAAACTTCATCAGCGTTTATATTTCACCCGGGCGCTGAGGAAGACGGCAGTTAATAGAGATTTAAACCTTCAGTCATTCCTTATCTGTTCTGCAGCATCTCACAGCAAAAGATCCCCTCGCTGCTCACTGGATTTGCCTTTTGTCTGCGAGGCCTCGTGATATAAAATAACTATACTGTCTGATGGTAATTGATAGAGGGATATCACACCCACAGCAAAATTATCAGCCGTACAGCACGCCCTAAAGGAGACTTACACTCATATCAGGGGAGCGCTATAAAGAATGATAAAAGCTGCTTCATAAAGTCAGCCTGCTTTACTACAGAGACACATACAGCCACTTTATGAACATTAAAGTGATATTAAAGAACAGTATTACGGGTCTTATTTGTGTGAAGTGTTTTTCCACCAAAAGCAGCAAATGATTCTGAAGCCGACTGCAGAGCCCAATTCTTGCATCAGCTCCTCTCTGACTGGATAACAGGATTGCGGTGTCAAAATATGTTGTCATGGCAACAGAATATTTGTGATACGAAAATGCAAACACAAAGACAAACATCCAGATAATACAAATTCAAAGTTGATTGTACTTTTTATGATTTGAAACACATCTGTTTTTTCAAAACCGTTACAGAGAGAGAAGGAGAAACACTGAAACCTTAAGCTCCTATATTACAGTCAAAGATGTGCGAAAGTGTTTGTTTTTTTATTCAATTCTGTCCCCATTCCCCCCATAGTGGCTTGCCCTGATTTGAAGTTTAAAAAAATCCCCATCATTCTCTCACCTGTGTTTTGGAAAAGTCTCACCCATTGTTTAGCTGCCGTCTCTTTAAGGTACTCCACTCCACAAACCCCTTTCCCTCTGATTGGCCAGCCCACTTGGAAGCCTGTCAGAAGTGGAGCCAAAAGAAAACAATGGTGTTTGAGCTCCTCATGCTGATCCTTGTGTGATAACCTCATCATTTCTGCAGGTCTCGTAAAGACCTGGTGCTATTTTTTTTTATTTATTTATTTTATTTATTTATTTATTTTATTTGTGGAGCCTTTTGAACAGTTTACTGGCAGATTTAGGGATTTCCACAGCATATAAACACATAAAAGTTTAAGAATCTGCGCAAACACTGAACATCTAGCGTTGTTGCTCTGTATCTTTGTTGAAATTTATGAAGGCAAAGTACACTTGTATTTATTTTTGTACATTCTGACTGAACAAGGCCTTCAGTTGTATGAAAATTTAGACATCACCAGAATAAAAAGCAATTTTCCAGCCTGTCAATTTAAATCTCACAGTTTTGCAGGAGCAGAACTAAGGCTGCAAGTTTATTGTGAATAGTATGAATGTTATGAATTAAAGCCTAATTAAAGTTAAGCTTTTGGGCATGCTTTTTAATTTCTAAAAAGAGGCTTATGTGTATATTTGGAGAAACATTGTTGACTGGAGCTGACTGACTTTTAGAAGCTGGGAAATGTGTCTTATTGCTGTGTGGCTTCTATATCATAGACTGATTCAAAATGACATGTTTCATACAAGTCTGGTGATAATCTGTGATGCAAACTTCCTTTAAAGATCCATCATAGTTGACACTCTGGATTACACTCTCTGGAAGTGAGAGTAAACATGCTGGGCT
Source organism: Thalassoma bifasciatum (assembly GCA_008086565.1). Taxonomy (NCBI): domain Eukaryota; kingdom Metazoa; phylum Chordata; class Actinopteri; order Labriformes; family Labridae; genus Thalassoma; species Thalassoma bifasciatum. The sequence goes on from RPOG01000030.1 coordinate 197,527, forward strand.
AATGTACTTCAGAGTCTGCAGGGACGACCTGACAAAGTGGACGTCTACTTCTAACTTTAGAGCCTTTCACAGTTTGTAAATAACTAATATCCAACCTGTCAAACACCATAAATCTGAGCTTTCAATGCCTTTCTTACAGGCAGAACATAGAACAAAGATCTAGCTTTAAACTCGCATCCTGTTACAAAGTGTTGCATTGTGTCCGACAAGTTTGCAAAATAAATTAACCCTTGCCAGGACTAATTTGCTTATTTGACTATAAAATGATGAAAAATGCCCTGTGAGTAAGTGCTGAGGCCCATTATTTCTGGAATACTTTGAACTTTCAATATCTAGAGTTATTTCCAAATTTACTGCATTTTATATAAGTGTAAAACAGTTTAAACGGGAAAAAAACAGTAATATAAAATTGAATGTGGAGGTTTAGTGAAGAAAAACACTTCAATCAAATTTGACAGGATAAACTGAAAATTTAAACATTAAAAAACATATTAACATTTATAAGATTCTTTTTTTTTTGTTGTTTAATAATTTCAAAAAAAGGTATTTGACAGCATCACCAGATCTTCCAGCATCCCTCAGCTTCTCTGTCTTTGCACACAAGCCACTCAAGGATGTCCTCTCCTCGTTATGTCATAAAAGATGAATCTGAAAGTAGAGGAGGAACAAATTCAGCAGCTCACACATATTGTACAGTACAAACATGGCACCTGTCATTAAAGGGTTAAGCAAAGCATGCAATCTGATTTAGCTGAAGATGCTCACTGGGATGGCCTTCCTTGAATTTCACATCATTGTACCTTTCTAGCTCATACTTCTTAAAAATAAGTATTTTTTCATAACAGATTGGCCAATTCAACCAAATTAAAACTTAACGAAGCAGCTTGTACATGAAAATCATCTCTAGTTGATTCTCAGCAGATGTGCTCATTAATATCAGTTTGAAATCCTCTTCTCCAACCGTCCAGTCACGAAGACCCCGAGGAGCAAAGGCACCAAGAACCAGTGGAGCAAAAGACTCGATTCGGTCACACCTGAGCTGAGGTAGCCTCTCCTCTCCAGCCTGCCATCTCTTCTCTATCGGGGTCATTTGGAAAGTGGCACTGAAGCCTGAATTTATCTGGCAGCCCACATCAGTCGGTCTACTTACACACAGCACTTAGCCGGTCCTGGCAGCAGAAAATGACTTGGCACTTTTTTCCTCCTCACTCATGAGGCTGTGGTCCAGCTCAGTGACAGAAGGACTTATTTGCAGGCAGAGGAATGCGCTCCCTGTCTGTGATATTTAAGATTTTTTTGTCTTAGTTAAGAATTAAAGAGATCCACAGGGACAAAAACAACATAATTGAACCGAATGGTTTCTACATCCAAGTCTTGATTTCATTATCACTTTGTTTTCATGTTACAGTCTCAGAAAGCAGTTGGCTTTAATCAGACAGAGATACTTTTTGTCATCTAAAGACTAAATTATCCTGGTCCACAGATTCTGTCCATTGACTTCAGTCATTAGTCAACATGCCATTTTGTAACCTTCAGACTTTGTTTGATTATCTTGACTGACTCTGAACGTGTCCTTTTAGCAGTCTTGATGAGCTGATGTTTGAAAGTAGCAGCTGGTTGGAGTGATGGATCTCCCTCTGCATCATGGGTAATGGCCTGGACAGGAAGGAGTAAACAGGAGCTCAGGTAGAGGAAGTGCTGCAAGAGAGCAACACCAGGGGCCAAGGTTATATTCAACACCATTTATTCAAGTCTTTATGAAGCGGAAATCTGAGCGAAGGTGTTTGACAGGAGTCATTGAGCTCACAGGTTTTCAATCAGGAGCTAAACAGAGACGAGAAACAGCGAGGGACGAGTTATAACTCAAGTCAACGTGCAGGAAGTGCCTGCGAGACATGATGTGCTGTCGGATGCTTAAGGTTTTGATCATTATTTAGTACATTTATGATGTATCAAAACACATTTAAAAACAACATTTTTAGTTTTAATTGCTCATTTCTCTCTCTACACACTCCAGACTGGGTGAATTCTTTCAACAGAAATTACTTTTAGAGATATTACAGATAGAAGTTTTGCATCAGTGGGGACTTGACTGACAGGTGAGCACAGTGTAGCTGGTTGAAGGAGGCTGACAAACACACCTTAACTCTGCCTCTTTACCTTTACTGTTTGCTCCACTCAAAACCATCATTTCAATGGGCTTCAAAACTCTGCATCAGAATACAATATGTGTCAGACAGATGGGGTATGGTGAAGTGACAGTAAGGTGGGGTCTGGAAAATTGGTGGGCTGATCAAACCAAAATAGTGACATATCGATGCCAGTATTGTTATTGGCATCAATCAATTCTTGTATGATGAGATCTATACTTAAGTTTCACTTTCTCCTCTGTATGTGCACTCCTGTTTTTAGATGCAGGTAATTTTTAATTTTGTATTTTTTGTTTTTTGCTGTTTCTTGTATGCCTTTGTAACCTCCTGGATACTGGATTTCCCTCGGGATCAATAAAGTATCTATGTATCTTTGTATCTATGTATCTATCAATCTATCTATCCATCCATCCATCTATCCATCTCTCTTTGTATTTGTGAGCTCTGCTTATGCCAGTGTAAGTTGTTTGCCAGTGCAGTCCAAAAGTGTCAGTATATCACTGGTTTCCAAAATTATTTTATGTTTCTGTGATGTTAAATCTGTCAGGATGTGCAAGCTGTTTGATCAAAACAATATCTGTAATGCTAAAATATGATAATTGTTGTTATCCATGAATATTCAAATTTGCTGTTTTATGACAAAGCAGGACAAAAACCAGCATATGATTTTTTTCTGATTGAAAAAAATAGTTATTTACTTTCATTCATGAATAGAACAAAAATTTTAGTGATTGTGTGCTATTCTTGTCTAATTTTGACAAGCTGCTTTTCTATGTACAAAGTACCTATATTGGTATTGATATTGACGGTGGTGATCTGCTGACAGGACAAACTGTAAATTGGGAAAACCTGCATGTCTTCCACTGAGATGATCACTTTCCCCAAAGGATTGAATTCAACCACCTTCTTTGCAACATTTAGCTGTTTTAAAAATATTTCTCTTTCCTCCTTAAGCCCAGAGTTTGTTGTTTTGACACAGCAAGCTTCTCTCATTCCTTACATGAATGCACAGGAGTCTTTTGCATATTAAGTTTTTATATGTTGTATCAAATTAGCGCAATTTAACGCAGCTCTACTACTTCTGCCTCACAAAATCATGCTTAGTACTAAATCTTTCTACACTGCTGACATTTTAACCACTAGGTGCTATTTGAAGATTTTTGCATTCAGCTGCAATCTGTGTTTACTTTCCTACAGCTGACATAAATGATCAGAGAAAACAATCTGCTGCAGTCCAGAGGTTGAGATCAGGATCAGAATGGAGACATATGTATTTAAAGATGTATGCAGGCTTGAAGTATCCTCCCCTGATAATACGCTACTCTATGTGAGATGATGTGAGCATCACACACCAAACATAATTGGTAGTAATTATGTATGAGGTGTTGTGATTTCAGCTTGTTGGCTCCCGCCTGCAGAATAAAAAAACACTCACTGCAGCATTAAAGATGAAATATAAAGATCATATTTCCACTGCTGCTTAGGTGCGGGCTTATTTTTTATGTGTTTCCATCATACTGTTTATCACACTCTGCCATACAGGGATGATAACAACAACATTTATCCCTCTGTGTGTTATTCCTGTGTGTGTATTTGTATGCGCATGTGTGGTTATGTTACAGAGGCTCACTGGGGAGAGAAAGGGGACAATGATGAACGACACAGCACAATCTTGTCACTCCTTCCTCCACCTCCCTTTCTCCTCTTCCGCCTATTTATCTCACCGGCCTCCCAGTGAGGAAGAGGAGCCTTGTTGTCTTCCTGTTGTGTGCAGCGGATGTGTATGTGTATGTGTAGCTTCATGAAGAGCGGACAATGTCTCGCAGCAGTGCAGCCAGACATGATGCTGCTGGCAGTCGGGTAGAGGAGGCCTCACACACCACTTGAAGGGCCTGTCAGTCTCTCACATGCAGCTGGAGGACTGTGGGGAGCGGGCCACTCCGTGTCCAAGGAGTGGAGCTTTCTGCATTTCTCTCTGTCTGCTGAGAACACAATCCAGGTTTTAACACCCAAAGAGGATGCATCAGCACAGCAGGGGAGTCCCTCTTCTCTCAGACAGGGCGTGTGCATGTAAAATGCATGCATCTGTTCACTTATTTTCATTTGTTTGTGCGTGCCTGTCTGTGTGCGATTAGGAAACTGTGCTCTCTGTGTCTCTCTGAACTCCCTGGGAGTGTTTTCAGCTCCCGTATCAAAGGCTATTCCCAATTTGTTTCTCTGGATCAAGCAACCGGGACGGCGGCTGACTTGAATGTTAATAATAAAAAAGAAAAGCCTGTGGGGGCGCCTGAGCCGCTGTCCTTACTGTTGTGAAGCGAATGCTGAGTGCTGAGGCTGCAAAGGGAAGGGGGTGTCCGGTCGGTGCTTCCACTTCTCTCTTTGGGGAAACACCTAAACTCCTGAGAGCCGCTCTGTTTGGCATTACTGATGAGCTGAAAGTTCTGTTTTTGTAATTTAAGAAGCTGCAAAAGTTAACAAGAGAAGGACAAGGAGACAGGCTCTCTAATTTGTATGAGAGGAGTTGCACAGAAATTTTAAGCAGCAGGAACAACACATCCTTTCTCTGAGGGACTGACGCCCCCAAAACCCCAATCAACCCCCTTAAGTTACAACTCCTCCATTAAAAGCTACCAGCACTGCAAAAAGATGCCAAAACAGAAAAGCTGCAGTTACATGAGCATCAACTTGAGACTTTTCCAGAAGCCACATTTTGTAATAAATTTAATGAACATAATAAACTTTGCCACATCATATAATAAGCTCTTGAATATTGCATCAGTAATTGTGTGGGTGTCGCACTATTTTATCAAGACAATGTAAGAATGTGGTGCATTATGTCAGAACATAATGCACCAAAGTTTGCTGCATATGATGTATGAAGAAGAATTCAAGAATTTTACTAAAAATGTAGCAGATTATTATAAAATGTGGCGTTATTACGCAAAGGCTTAAGGTTGTGTAGCTTATTTGACTGACAGGTGAGGGTTTTGTGTTTTGAAGCTCCATTGATTGAAAATGTATTGCTGCATTCATATTAAATTGTGTCATTTATAAATATTAGATTTGCGAATGGTTGTTCCATTACCCACCCACACAGTGAGGAGATTGAAAAAGTTTTCAACTTTTTTTCCAAATATCTAATTTTTTCATATAGTTTCAGACATTCTTCATAGCGTTATAAAAGCTGATTAACTCTGGAATATATACAGTTAAAATGTGTGATAATTTATTGATCCATTATTGTTATTTGTTATTAGTTCATTTCATTTTCAAGAAACATAACTAAATCCATTTTTTACATGTTGATGATGTTGAATGTTGAATGATGTGGATATGTCTGTAGCTTTCTGAACAAATCATATCAAATCAATCGAACTGTCACATCCTAAGATGCTGCAAATTACATGAGCTGTCACTTTAAGTCAACAGGTCTCATATAAGAGTTTATGATAATGATGTTAATCACAGGGGGTAGGAGCAAAAGTATCAATCATAGCAGATGGAGTCCAACTAATTTCAAAGAGACATTAGCCTTATCATGATAATTATTATAAATAGTTGAAACAGCAGGTCGTCTGCAGTAAAGATATGCCGAGAGAAAAACGCACACAGATGAGTGCACTGTTTTCACTCTTATCTGGGCCGATTGTCTTTATTTTACCTTCTCTTTCTGAGGTTGCACAGAGATATTCAGGGCATACTCCAGTACATTTATTTCAGCTGTGTGTCACTGTCAACAGCGTAGGTTTTCCATACGTTATAAATGGCATCCTGCTCTTCTGGTACAAGATGTAGGAATGAGAATGTTCTTCTTTCCTGACCTGAAGCTCTGACTGAAAGAAAATGCATATGTAGAGCATTAGTCCAGCATTTGGTGCTCCCTGTTTGGAAGATTACAGTCGTTAATGTCTGTAAATCTGGTAAGTACCTTTTCTTTTTGGAAGCTGTCTTATTTTAAAGTTTGTACGTGAATTATTGGTGAAGGTTGAGATTGAACACTGAATAAACTCAAGAAAGAGACTCAGAAAATATGAAGCATTCTGAACATGTCGAATGATGTTTTCTTACACGTCAATGACAAAACACCTGCAGAGAGATCACTGAAAAGAGGGAGGAATAAAGGTGAAAGCTTTGGTGTATGCGCACTCACAAACACAACATTGATATCCTGTGCATGCACTCAGAAAGAGACAGAGAGAGTTGATCCTCCTGATAGGCTGACATAATATCACACTCTGTGATCATACATATTTTAATAGGGCAGACAGCAGGGTTAAAGAACCTATTTCACCCTAACTCAAGCTGACATCTCCTCCTTATTCTACACAATGAGGCTGTCCTCAAGGCGGGCCTGCAGATACTACACCGAAATAAAACACCAGCTGACACACCCTCCTCTTTGAAACCTTATCTCTACATATAGGAACCCCTCCTAAACTTATCTCAGCCATTTATCAAAACCCTCCGTCGTCCTCTCTGTGCATATTTATCTTCTGCCGTCCTTTAGCTTACAGGATACATTTTCTGCCTGCCTGATAATTTATCCAGCCTCCAAGATCCTGACACATGATGCTGCTTTTCTATCTCCTCCATCTGAGTCTGTTCAAACTAAAGGTCTAAAAGTGGCACAAGTCTGCCCCCTAGTGACAGAATACTACTCTAAATATAAAACAAGCACAAATGCATTGTCCTTATGCCTCTACACAATCACGAGAGGATTAATTAACACCTTTGTCTTTTTAACGTGTGTTTGTTGTTTTACATTTGCACACAAAGGGTTTGATATCAAGAAGCTGTTAAGAGACAACAGTGAAAAAACTGCCTGTATGAAATAATTCACACGGATAGTAACACGTAACTGTTCCTAATGTTAACACATTTCCTAATTAAACATCCTCGGGGTTTCATGTCGAAAAAACATAGTAAAAGAGAAACATGCAGCACAAGAGCCTCCAGACACTGAAACCTTAACCCTGTGGTGCATAGTGGTCACTACAGTGGACAGTGGTGGAAATTCATACTAGCCTGTGTCAGGATATTTTTATTCTTCTTAGGGCCTGAAAAAATGTTTTCAATTTTTTTTTTTTTTTCAAACATATATTTATTTAAAAAAAATTTATAGTTTGAGTAATGTTTGAGTTATGCTCAGTGACAAATATTTGGAAAAAAAAGACGGGAAACTTTTTTTCATGCCTTAAGACAAATAAAATCACTCAAGGGAAAATTCCTAACACTGACTTTCATAATTCATGCATCAGAGGGTTAAAGTCACCTTCACCTTAAATGTCATATTTTATTTGTGAATTGTCAAATTGGAAACAGGATGAACCCATAAACCTGAAAAACTTGCATGTCAACAAGCAAATAAATATCCAGCCTTCGGATCAAACGCTCACTTTTCATACTGAAACCATAATTTCATAATGAAGAGTGAGTTTGTGTCCTAAACCTGGCCCTTTTCCACTTGACCTTTCCCTCCTTCAACTTCTCCTGTCTCTCCTCCTTTTTTATAAGCTCCTGGATTTCTCTGTAGAAGTTGTCGTTCTGCTGGCACAAAGCTTTCTTCTCCTCCATCAGAGTTTTGTAACTGGAGGTCAGGACTTCTTCACCTTGGAGCGAGTTGCGCAGCCTTTGTATTTGGAGTTTCAGAGCTTGGTTTTCCTGGCTCAGAGCTTGGTTAGTTGTTCTTTTAGCATCGATTTTTTTCTCCAAATGATGCTCCTTTGATAACTTCTTCTCCAGCTCTTTAAACTCCTTCTTCAGGGTGTTGTTTAGATCAGTCAGGACTTCTTGCTCTGCCTTCGTGGACAGATAATCTGCCTTTAAGATCCAGAGACATGTGTTTTTCTGGTGTAAGGCCTTCATACCTGAGGTGACAGTTCTGGTCTCTTGCTTCAGAGCATCAATCTGCCCTATCAGCAGTTTGTGCTTCTGCCTCCAGACTTCCTCATCTCGAAGCTTCAGCTCAGTCTTTTGGTGCAATTTTCCCAGAATTTTACTTCTGGCTTGCAAGACTTTCTCCTCAGCTAGCAGCCCTTCATGCTCAACCTTAAAGTTCGTCATGGTTTGGAGCCGTCTTGTTGCACGCTGGATTTCCAGTTGCAGATTGTAGTTTTCTTCCTTTAAGGTGTTGATGTGACCCAGCCTGTCTCTGCACAGATCCCCCCAAAGCTTCTCCCTTTCCCACCTTTCCTGCATCACCTGGAGTTCCTGTTGCAGAGAGTTATATTGGCGGCTCATGGACTCCTCCAGCTCCTTCATTTCATCAAACTTGTTGTGCAAATCCTTTTCATGCTGGAGATCGGTGTAGAGCTCATCGATCTCCCTCAGCAGAGCATCATTCTTTTGGCTGATCAGCTCTCTGTTAGCTCTCGCAGCATTGTAAGACTCGTCTAAAGCTCTGACACCTTCACACCTTACCTTGAGCTTCCTGATCTCACTCTGCATGCTGATATTTTGCTCGTTCATGTGCCCTGTTTCTATCTTTAAAGCCACACACTTCTTCTCCAAATTGTTTTTAAGATGGACTTGCTCCTGCAGGTATTGAAGTTCCCTCCAAAGGAAGAAACCTTTTTCCTTGGCAGCGTTATTTTCCTCCTTCAGTCTGTCATAAGTTGTATCCAGATTGAATATTTGGCGTTGAAGGGTTTGTAACTGTTCGCTGATGGCCTGTAAACTGACATTAATGCTGTTACAGTTGCCCCCCTCTCCTTCTTGGTACCTGAAGAGGTCCATGTTTCCTCGAATGGTGGAAGAAGACATCTTTGTTTCTGTTTTCTCAGAGATAAAACTGATGCAGCTCAGTCAGAGGTAATAAAAGGTATAAATCTTCACTTGGAGTGTTGTTTACATTCAAACCAAACTGTGATGTCACAGTATGTGCTGGATTTGGAACACTGACTTTCCCCCGGAACTTTGAAACTGTTGAAAATAATTTAGCTCCATAGCGGAGCAGCCACTATGTTTTTATTTTCCCCTCCCTCTTTCATTCCATCCACCTTCCCCTGAAAAACTACAAAAAAAAATGCAAAAAATAAAATAAAATAAAATAAACAAGGCCCAGCCTCCCTTTTGTTCTTAAATAGATTTATATTTCTGTTTAACACTATTTTGCATCAAATTATTTTTACATGTTGTTTGTTTTTGTTTATCTTCATCATTTTATTGACATATCGCATGAGTGTATGATAGTTATAATTACATTGATATTGTGGTTTGTTTGTCTCTGCTCTTTATCATCAATGTTATTGTTATTATAATAATAAAAACAATAAGAATTTAAAAACTTATTTATGCATGATCTTAGTCACTAAAGCTAAATATTTATGAAATTATTGCTATTTTTCACAAGTACTGCAGTAATCATTGCTACTACCAACCCCAACACACATGCACACTCACCCACACATGCACACATACACAAACAATTTGACCTTTAGTTCTTGTTTATTTGTATTTTTGTCCCCTTACGTTGTTGCTTACATGCTTTCACACACACTTACATCTACAGGCAATTAAGAATCACCAGTTAACCTAGTGGGCATGATATTGGTCTGTGTGAGGAAGCCGGGGTATTCTGAGAGAATTTACGCGTGCACAAGGACAACAAAAAGGCAAAAAATTAAGAAAATGAATTTGAACTGGTGACCTTCTTGCTGCGTCACTGTGCCGCCCTGGTGTGATTCAGTACAAAGCAATATGATCCAACCCAGTCGGATATAATATGATGGGGCAATACGACACCATGCAGTTGGATATGATGTGATGCATAACTCACTCCTCTGAGAGACTTTACCAACAGAACTCCAAACAGATTCTTAAAGATAAGGGACAGGTGTGGACCTACTTTTGTTCTCTGAAAATCTGACCTGAAACAGGCACCAAAACTTAATAAGAGGAAACTGGTGACTTTATCTCATAATGTAGGTCATAAGGAGGCAACAATGTAGGAGTCAGACTTTTTCAAACTCAGTTTAAAGCTCCTCAAAGTGCCGTTAGGTCATTTTTCTTTCTTTAAAAGGACTAACCCACAAGTTACTCTACAGGTTGTTTGTGGTGTGAGCTGCCCTTCACTCTGCAGCTGCTTTCTGTCCCTTTCTCTCTGAGCATGCTCTGTGTACCCCTCAGTGTTCCTGTATGCAGGACCCGGGGTGAGGCATGTTGCTCATCTCTTAAGCCCATTTAACAGCTCGTTACACATCCGTCTCTTTCCCCTCCTTCCTCTGTTCCAGTCACTCATCACTTCCTGGTCAGGTTCCATTTTTGCTAATGCGTTGGAAATGAGCCGTGGGCATCGCGAAGCATGCTGGAGCAGATTCATGGTGATGTTTTTTTTTTATCCTTCACCCCTGCACACCGTGAAAAAACACAAACAGGGGCCAAGAAAATCAGGTCTCCACGCAGACAGGTAATGAAAACAGGGGAGAAACCAACGACACAGAACACCCAGAGCCTCACCACGTGTAACTCAATTGGACGGCAGTTAGCACACACAAGAGCTGAGGTGTGACTGTGCACAGAAGGCCTCATTTCACCAGATTAGAGCAGAGACAGAGACCAGCACATACACCGATCCTAGAAGAGAGGCTGTACTCAGTTCTGTTGGTAGGTTTTATTTAAAGTTCAGCTCTGCAGTGTTCGAATTCTGCTCTTTTTATGAGTCAGTGAAATGAAAAGGTCACTGACCTGCCTCTGATCTTTTATCATTATGTTAAATGAGCTTCAGCTGATCCTGGCTACACAGACCCTCCAAGTGGGGATATTTTTGTTTCATTCTTGCAAGACAGGACAAGGGGGTGGATACCTTTGCAAGTGCATGAAGTCCTAATATGAGCTTCTTGTTTTGTAGTTTGTAACTCTTTTTGGCATCTTTAAGTCTTCTGCATCTCTGACCTGAGTAATAACTGAATGTTTTGAATGTTTGGTTGGAGCAGAGCTTTAAAATTCAGAGGCTGACCTCCACAGATTTGCTGAGTTGTGTGTGGGTGTTTAAAGCAGGCTGTCAGGGAACCAGCTTTACACAAAAATACATCTCTAAAGTTTGAATAATCTGTAAAATAAAAGCTTTACACTGAGGATGTGTCGAGCTCCTTTCCTCGTCTGAAGTGGTCATAAAACGCTGGGAGGTGTTCACTGAGATTAGATTACAGCCATCGAAGAAATGCACATCGTTTACACTGTTCCCCTCTGTCTGCTCGGACTCAAAGTCTGTTTCACAAAACATATTGCGGCTATTATGTTCAAGCTCAAACACGCCTGCAAAAGCTGCTTCTGTAATATAGTGTTTTTTAAGAGCTGCATTCTCAAAAAAAAGTCATATTCTGGTAAAACTTTAATATTTACAAAACCTTAAAACAAACTTTTACATTCATAGTGTCAAACTGTACTGGAATAAACAGCCCCAGGCTCTGGATTTAGACCATGGAGGCTTTTAGACAGTGGAGTCCAGAGCTTGCTCAGGATTAAGGCAGTTCATCAGGAGGAAGAGGCGTTTAGAAAGTTCTGGACCGACACGGCGAGTTGTGGAAGTGACGCCTTCTCCTCTGCGGATCAGGAAATCGGACAGCAGGGAGATCTTCTCTCGCTCGCTCTTGCAGTTATTATACGCCTGCAGAAAAGATGAGGAATCTGAGAAGAAGAAATGTCTAGACTTTGAGATGTGGAGTCGGTGGATATTTTACCTTCTGCAGCAGCCGTGGGGACGGGTACGCTGCCAGGATGGCTGAGGCCATATCTGTACTGACTCTGTTCAGTTGTTGGATCTGTCTCTTCCACACCTGCAGCAGCCCCTTCCCCGCTCTATCCACCTTCTGTCCCCCCGCCCACTCGCTCTCCAGGTAAAAAGAGAAGCCTGTTTTCTCCCTCTCTCTCCTGAAACAAGAGAGAATAGCAGAGCATCATGGGAAAAGAGCGTTTGATGATCTGACAGGAGAAGACAGAAATGAAGCTGGCTTACTTGAAAGGTGCTTCAGCCACGGCTTTGGTCGTCATAGTGATGTGATCAGAGAAGTCCTTCCAGGTTGATAAGAAGCGGATTGAGACTCCTGTATGGAGCTGGAGGTGCACCACAGCCTGATGGGAAATCAGGGGATAATTAACCCTTTAGAAGTTTGTTAAATTTATTTCTCAATCCGATCCGTACCTCCTCTACTTCCACTCGTGACACTTGAGGAAGAGCCTCCGCCCCTCCATTCTTCCTCCTCCTCTTCGCTTTCCCCCCACTTTGCTCCTCACCCGTCACCGCCTCTCGAAACCTCTTCTGACTCTGAGACTTGTTGGATCTGAGTACAAAAAGTAAGATTTGTATTCTGCTCCATTTCCTCGTCTTCACACAGATTTTACACAGCTCAGGCAGACTTTGCTGACACTGACACAGCGACATGTTTCCACTCGCTGCAGCAGAGCCAGATGTGTTCAAGGTGGCTTACAAGCTATGTGAGAGCCAGCTCTTGTTGTTTTAACAAGTCACTGAGTGTTATACTTCACACTGCTGTACGATTTCACTTTCACCTTCTACTGTCAGACTGCAGAGAGGGATTCAGAGCCTTCTGTAAGGGTTCAGAGTGGTATGTCCTTCCTTTACTCTCAGATTTTGGCCGTACATGGAGCTTCCACCACCACCGGTGAAGCCACATGAATTCAAGGAATGGTTAACTCTTAATGCAACTGTTTTTCTGTTTATAAAATTAATGACTCACCTGAAGTAAGTATTATGGGGTTTCAAAGTTTGATGGTTTTGTATCAAAATGTTTTCTTCTCCTACCTGAAATACTTCTCCAGGTCAATGACCACCAGGCTGAGGATCTTTTCTGGATGTTGCTTCTGCCGCTCCTGGACCCAGGAGGTCAGAGAGGGACCAGAGTCTGACCTGCCCTGCCTCTCCTCCTGCAGGACACCAGTAATTATCACATGTATTCATTATTTACAGTATGTATTTATGTGCGCAACAGGGGCCAGAGCTTAGTAATGTGTCATAAATAATAATAATAATAATAATAACAACACATAAATAATTCAGTATATCTCACAATATTGCAAAAATTAAATATCCTGTATAGTATTTACAACAAAATATTCACCTGTACCACAAATCTTACAGAATTTTGATGTACAAATGAAGAATGTTGTAATAAATATCATGCAAAAAGATAAGAAGTTTCTTCATATGCTGCAAACCCCGACAGCTGAGTCATTGGATTATTTTTATAAATGTGATTATTTTTGGATTAATGTTGCAAATCCAATAATTGTTACATTTTGCTTCAATGCAGACAACTGCCTGATGACTATTAGACAGGTTATTTAAATTTCTAAATGTTGTAACTGCTTTATCAGGCCATGGGAAATTACTGCCACTGTAAAGAAAAAAAGGAATTTCTATCTGGATGCGTTGTAGATATCTTGTGTTATTTTGAATAAACATATTGAAAGACAAAATTGCAAATCCAGCCTTACCTGGACATAGTTGTCGATCAGCGTGATGAAGTCATCAACAGTCATCTGCATCACAACTTGAGCCTCTGGTTCACACACTGCATCCTCTGTCTGAGAAACACAAAGAAGACATCTGTTATACATCTAGAGAAGCTAAAAGAAATGTCATCAAACTGCTTCTGTATAAACCATGGTCCTTCAGCTTTAAGGAAAGTTCAGGAAGGTGTCACAAGCAGTTTGGCACAGCCTGAAGATGGAATAATTAGTGGGTGTGTATATTTGTGTGAGTGTGTTATCACCTGAGCACAGGGAGTCCTCCTCATCCAGCTGACACTTCGGGGTAGAGGCTGTTTCTCTATGGCACAGCTGCAGCCCAGAGCCTGCACTGAGGCCAGCAGAGTGCCACCTCCTTCCAGCTGTAGGAGAGCTGCAAACACAACAATAACGCTCAACACCTCACGTAAAGTAGCTTTAAGAGAATACATCATAACACACTTGTAAAAGTGTTTTCTGCTTATGTTTGAGAGATTATTCCGATGTTTCTGTCTACCTGGATCCACAGCCACCACCATGTGTTTGATACACTCCTCTGGCCTCAGGGCTTTAGCAGCCTCAGCCAGAGCTCTCTTCTCTGCTTTCTGCCTCTCCTGCTCCTGCCTCAGCACCTCCTTTTCTCTCTGCTGTTCCTCCCTGGCCCGTTTCCTCCTCAGGGCTTCTTCCCTTGAGGCTTGGATCTCCTCAGCCGTCCGTTTGGAAGGTTTCCTCTTGGAGGGAGAGATGTCGATTATGGGGAGAGGCCTGGGAGGAAGAGTTGCTTTCTCCTCTGAGCCACCTGAGACCCTGTTGCTCACCTGATGGGAACTGGACAGATTGGATGTTAAACACAGCTCAGCATCTCCCCCATTAGTGACAGCAGAGGAGGCGGTAATCACATTGTCCTGTTTGTGTTTGAGTCTCAGAGCCAGAGGGACATAAGGTGCGTCGTCATCAGAATCACTGCTGATCATCATGACATCAGCTGTTCTTTTATCCTTCACTGAGGTAAACACGATCTCTCCTACATCGTAGTGAACGTGGTCTGCTTTCTTTGTGTCACACTGGGACACTTGGCTGAGGAAGTCAAACACAGGCAGCTCCTCATCCAGGTCGCTGGTGCAGTCACTGTAGCTGCCCATTTTATTCACTTCCGGGATAAAGTGACTGTAAGGGAGAAACAAACATAATTAAACATTGAAGTCCAAAAATTTGAAATTCTAGATTTGTGAACAGTGTTTGGTGTAATGTGGTGTCTGGTTTTTACCATAGACTGTATCAGAAAAAAATACCTGTACACAAAAAGTAGAAGAAAGGCAAAATGAAAGATATGGTTTGTTTTGCTTCAATTATAATTACATTTTAAAAATTTAAGCAAAACAAACTTCTTTTTAGTTTTAAAGAATTTTAAATTATTGTAAAAAAAATTAAAAAAAAAAAAAAAAAAAAAAAAAAAAAAAAAAAAAAAAAAAAAAAAAAAAAAAAAAAAAAAAAAAAAAAAAAAAACAGACACCACGGCACCAAACACTGTTCACAAATCTAGAATTTCAAATCTTTGGACTTCAATGTGGGATACAGTAAAATCTTTTCTGCAATTTCAGAGGTTTTAAGGAAAAGATATTCTACAAAATTTAACAAAAAAAACTTGGAAAAAAATTTCAGTAAATATTTGTATTTTTAATTCGAGCAAACATCTAGTTAACATTGAATATCAACGAATTGTTGCTGACAGGAATCTTTTCGAAGGCATGCAAACTGTATATCAAACTTAGCAGTCAGCATTTCTAATAATTGGGTCAGTTTTTGAAAGGTCTGGTAACCTGTGGTTATTTTTGTGTAGGAACCAGAAGAAACAAACATTGAAAAGTTAGCGTTGAGGGAATACATGTAACCAAACACTTCGATGACTAGAGAAAAGTTTTAGCTACTTCAGTGATATCCTTTCAGATCTAAGTTTTTAAAAACGCTAGAAATATGAAGTTTGTCGTTTAATGTAAAGATCAACATTTACCAGACGTTCAGTTGAGTTTGGTCTCTGACTGTGCGCTCATTTGAATTCCCCGGGTTGAAACGTAATGTTGCGTTAAAGTCTGTACAATCAGCTGTGGGTTTACAGTGGCAAATTAAAGCTTTTTCTGTCCAAGATATCAAGTCAAGTTACACATAGTATTTTGGGCTCGTTTGGGCTATAATAGTCCCTTTGGACCACCTTTTGAAATCATTTGATGTTCAACGGTGAACGTTTTTCAGTGTTCATGCTTCAGTCGACCAACTTTCTCGGGGAACCTGAACCTAGCAGGGGTTTCAGGACGTGACGTAAGCACGCTGCTTACGCTTGTGACCTCATCCGAGATGGCGGCGTTAGCGTCCTTGATGTTGAAGTCGAGAGGAGGTAAAAATGAAAAAATACGTGTTTTAGAAGTGTGTTACCCATTCATTTTCCACTTGTAGGTATTCTATAATGCTAGTACCATTTTAAGGTTTGTGTAAAAGGTGTGAAGGCTGTCTAAAAGCTAAAACCAGGTGTATTAGCGTCCCCATGTGTACATCAGCAGGACATGTCAAAGGCACGTTAAACATGACAAATACGTGCTTTTTCATGACTGTCTATGTTTTAGAGTACAGTTTTAGAGCTCGTGTGTAACCGTGCATTTATAAACCGTAATTTTGTTGTCACGAAGCTACATTTATGCACAGCAATTGTATGAGCTGGTCCTCCATTATATATTATAGATTTCCATTATAAAATGAGCTTTGATTCCTTGTTATTTATTCATGACTATTATGGGGATGCTGAAGCTTCACCCATCTTTGAGTTTTCATGTTTCATTTGTCCTGTCGGTTTCAGGTCTGTTGTTACCGGGTCAGTCTGCTCTCCTCCAGCCGGTGAGGTTTGCTTCTAAGAAATCTGGGGGATCCAGCAAGAACACTGGAGGAAAGAGCCCTGGCAGGAGATATGGGTGCAAGAAACAGGATGGTAATAAGAAAATACCTGGAACCACTTTTTGTTAATTAAATGTTATTTCTTCTTTCATGATTGCTAATGAATTGCTAACATCTCTTTTTTGTTTGTTCACCAGGTAACTTTGTCCATGCAGGAAACATCCTGGCAACACAGAGACAAGTAAGGTATCACCCAGGAGCTCAAGTGAGTGGAACTTTCCGTCTCCAGAAATGTTGCTCTGATCCAGTTATCATGTACCTGTACTTAACCTGAGTGTCCTATTGCCTGTCTTCAGGTAGGGATGGGGACCAACAATACGCTGTTCGCTCTGGAGGATGGCTACGTCAGGTTCACTAAAGAGGTTTACATCCCTCCACCTCGCAGCTCAGAAGCCTCAAAGGTCATCACCAGGCTGCCACATGGAGCCGTGCTCTACAAGACCTTCATCAATGTCCTTCCAGTCAAACAGGAGGGCAAATTCAAACTGGTGGACATGGTCTGAAGTGACACTCATGTACAGGTGGTTTTCCTAATTCCCAAAACTTCATGAAGTGGGTGGGATCAAGGAGGATTTTCTTTGACCGACACTTTTGGCTGATTTTTGAAGACCTGAGTGAACAGCTGAGCATCAGACCGAGAGATGTGTGGAACTTTTTTGCTCCAGTGACACATTGTCATGGACTTCATTGACCGAAGCGTCACTCCCACAACTCTCATAACTTTGCATTGTATACTCAGACACATGTCTAGGAAGTTTCAATACAACATATGTTCTGTAACACTAGAGAAGAGCTTTTGAATTGAATTGATGAAATCTTACAGAAAATATGTATCAGAAAAGAAAAAGCAGCCTAGGTTTAGGATAAACACATGAAATAAAAAGCATCCTCCCAGTTCATGTCATGATAAGTTATGAAGTGTATCATATCGTACAACACACAGTTGTCCTGTACTGTATTAAAGTTTTATATATTAAATCCAGACATTTGATGGTTTTGTGTAAGGTGTGTTTTCATGCTTTCTCTTGTTATAGAGGCTGACATCTGTCTCTTTAATGGAGGTAAAGGTCAAAATATAATTTTCAAATTAAAAAGAAAGTCAAAAAATGGTAATGATTTGAGCCTTAAAAAACTTACTTACAGAAAGTATTTTTCCCTTTACATGGTACTTTAAGTCTTTTTCAGAAGAAATCACACATTCCTTGTGAACCTGACGCTCACAGGACAGCAAAGATAAAGGATTCCAAACTATACAGAGATAGAGCGCCAACATTACACTTAGACTTATAAAAATTAGAATTATATTATAAGAAAGTTCATTTGAGTCCTGCACAGTCTTTGTAAAAAATCCTCTCAGGTTTGTAAAGTGCAATGCATCAAAGTGACCACAAGATGGTGATGTATCCCTGCTGCTTATTTCAGTGTTCCACTCCTTTTGTTGCCCCAAGATTTCCCTAACAAACCTGGTCACCTGTCCTTTAAATTCCAGCTGCCTACCCCAGAAGTGTTGTTTGGTTAAAGCTAGCAACCTGGGTAAATTCTGAAAAAAATGCTGTTTTATTTTTGTATTCCAGTTTATGCGTCCAGAACGATGCAACACCAAAATGCACCACCGGATGTCATACAAGCAACATTTTATTATCGTGCTCACCCTCCAAGATTGATTTTTCTCTCAAACAAATTTGATTTAGTCATTCATTTAATCTTAAACTGAGTTTTAAGGCAACACCTACATTTTTGCTGATCTCTTTAATCACACCTTTGTCTGAACTCCTCCTGTGCAAACTGTAGAATTCCAGCTTATCTGAGAGTTATTTTCTTAGCAGGAACGGGGAGATAGATGGGAATATTTGTGTTCTTGAGAATATAGCTGTGGTATGCAGAGGGAGTGTGGGAGATGCCTGGTACACTGCAGGGGAGTTAAAATGCTGTCAGGAGCAGAATTAGCAGAATGATTGATGTGAGGCGTTAACAGACAGAGTGGAGAGTAAATCTCTACATGGTTGTTTCTGTGATGAAGATGAAGAGTATTTCTGTTAAAATATGCAAGCAATGGTATACTACCAATAATGCATGTTCTTCCTCTTCATGTATAAGAACAAACAGACCACAGTTACTGAATAACTACACACACTGTTTACAGTCCAGGTCAGTATCAGGTCAAAAACTCTCAAACGAATGCCCTTAAAGCACATTTTTAAAGGTGCATTTTTTTCTGATAGCAGAGGAACTAGGCTGAGTGTGTGTTTTCACTTAGTGTTTGATTTGAGTTAAAGAGTAACCCTGCTGTCATTCTTTATTTCTGAAACTCACAGTAACAGTCATTAGTGATGAGTAACTGATAAAGCAATACCTGTTTAACCCAAAGAGACCTCCAAGAGAAACCTTTTGGTTGTCTGTGAAATATTTTTTTAAAAATCAACAAAGATAACAAACATGTAGAAACACAGAATTGTAATCTCTATTCAAGAGAGTTTCACTTATTGCATCAGTTTGAGAAGGTTCTATCCTCCAGGGAACATGAATATCTGGAAAACTGTCACAGATGTTAAGCAAAAAGTTGTTGAAGTTACAATGGGTTTGATCAATGCTTAAAGGAAAATGTTTCCAGATAAAGATATACCTATTTTGTGAAACATTGACTTCATATTCATATTCATTTACAGTCATGTTCCTCAATAATGAATCTTGCAAAAACGAACACGAAACCTAGAATTGAATCTTTCTAAACAAAGATAAAAAATAACTCCACAGAAAAAACTCTCCTTTTGTAGTTTCATCTCCATTGGTCCAATTTTATTGAGATTTCAACATCTTTGGAATTCTCTACTGGATTACCATTGCATCATGGTCCCTAGAGGTTAACCCTGCAAACTTAAATAAGAGCCGTGGCTTTGTCAGTCGTCATCATTATAAGACTAACATGTATGTTTTGTTTTGTTTTGTTTTGTTTTGTTTTTTAGATGAACTATTCGATGAATTGTTGTTTGTTTGTTCATGGTTTTTAGGGGATAAAACCGTTAAGTATATATTCTACATCTTAACCATTCTGTCAGTTACTGGATCGTGTTTATATGTGTTGATAAGATAAATATTTTCTTGACATAGCTAGATGATTTTTTGTACAAAAAAAGTCATGGTTCCTAGAGGATAAACCCTGCACATGTTAAAATAATAATGAAAATGTTTCCAGCACTCTCTAAGGTTTTTTCAAAATAATAAAGGATTTCAGATACATACTGAATTATGACAACAGCTAATTTGACAAGCATTCTTGTTCCCCAGAGGATTCAGACATTTTAAGACCTCCTCATTTCCTATTTGATGATCAGATTGGTTTTCCTCAGGGTTATGTTGTTTCAGTCTCTTATATGGATAGAAATCCAAGAAAACACCAACCACCTCTGATTTATAAAATCTGCTCGTAAAGAATGAAAGACAAAGCTTTGTTACAAATGCTTGGATTGTTTTCTGAAGAAGCACATTGTTGACTTCCCCCTCACGTTTTACCATTCCAGGAAAAAAAAAAACTTAATCTGCTAGTAACTGCACAAACAATGCATTGATGTGTCACTCTTGGAGTGTACAGCTTTAGTCAGAGTCATTATCATGAGAAAAAGCTTTCAGCAGAATAAAAAGCTCTGCCTGAAAGGGGGAATTCTTCTCTTCCAGAAACTCCAGATTGTCCGTTTCTCTTGGCTCTAACACCACAGGTCATCCCACTCTGTGGATCAGCAGCTGAGTCAGATAGACAGAAACCTGGAGCTGTGAGCTGGGCAGGAAGAGGGGGATGAGGAAGGCGAGTCTTGGAGTGCTGAGGATGGTTGGCTTGAGTCTTGTGTGTCTTCATTAAGCTGCAAGGAAATATCTTGGCTGTGGACTGACAGGTGAGTATCCTGCAGGTGTGAGGGCGAAACTTCAGCTGACTGGTGAATGGTTTCTTCATACGATGGTGGAGGCTAGAATAAAGAAACATGGGGATGACATTGTGACAGTATAACATACTTGCATATGTCAAAGCCTGCTGACACTCATTCTGTCAGCACTTCTTAAACTAAAATCCCAACCCCACCTGTGCCAGTTATAAATTCTTGTCTGTAAATTGAAATAAAAGTAAAGAGCTCACTTCATGTGGACAGCCAATCAGGCCGAAGCGCTGTGAGATCATGCTGTGGATCTGTCTTTGCCTGTCCTTCTTCCTAACGCTCTCATAGGACGGCAGCCTGGGCAGACCCCCATTCAGATAGTAGTCTGTAGGCTTCCCAATTATAAACAGTCTTCCAGGGAGCTGGATGAAAGAAAATAAGCATAACTTCTCTACAAGCTGCACAAATGATCCTCAAATAGATGAAATGATCGTCTGTTTCTACCTGTGATCCATCAGCTGCCTGAGTCACAGCAGCTCTTTGCTCATCGTGGGTCAGGCCGATCAACGTGTGTCTGCTGTGGTACGGATGAGCTTCATCCTAGAAACACGGATACACGTTTTTCTGAAATTCTCTCAAAGCTGTAGGTTATCAACAAATTGGTTTGCTTCTGTGTTTTCGTTCTTACGGTGTAGTGTTCAGTGCTGTCAGCTCTAAGTCTGCAGCACAGAGGATCTCTTCTGTAGTAAAGCACCACCAGCATTAGGATCACAAAACCAACGGCTACACAGGAGCCTGAGATGGAGAAGGAGAAGTACACTGCCATTTAAGTTTGCTCATAAGTTGATATACCCTGGCAGAATTTATGATTTCTTGGTCTTTTTTCAGAGAACATGAATGATAAGACAAAAACTTTTCTTTCACTCATGGTAATTGGTTGGGTGAAGCCATGTCTGAACAAATAACTGTGTTTACTCATTTAAATTATACTTCCAAAACGACCCTGATGAATGGATCAATGATATTAAAGTAAGGAGACTGAGATGACCACTCCAGAACCTTCACTTTATTCTGCAGTTGGCAATGGCAGGTCATTCACAATCTCTGAAAAATGGTAGAGGAATCATAAATTCTGCCAGAGTACATAAACTCATGAGCACAACTGTATGTTATGCAAAATTATCTTTGGTCTAAATCCATCTGATGCATTCAGACCCCTGAGGAGGATTATGATAGGTGTGTGGTCACAAGAACAAAACGCACTAAAGATTCAAGGCAATTGTCAAAAAATTCTGTCTTTATTACACTGAGAGAAAGAATAAATACTTCCGGTAAATAGTCAATGCTTTCTCCCTCAGTGTGCACTTTTACCTTTTTGATCGAGTCCACATGTGACCATGTGTCACTGTTTGTTCTTTGAGAAATCAGCTGTTTCATCAGCTCATCTCAACTATCTGAATGCTTTGAGTCACACCTTCATCATAAGCCTATCAGATTTCTGCTTTCTTCATAAATAAGATCAGTGAGTGCCTTAAGCTGCACCCCTTCACCCCCTTTCACTGTGTTTTGATTTACTCAAAGTAGTTAAACACGCATGGCAGCTTTAATGTCTCTGATTTTGATGTGTTGTCTTTGTTAAAGCTTTTTGGTTTTACTTGTGTCTTTTAGTTGCTTTAGAAATACTTTACATTATAAGACAAATAACTGAAAAATAATCAAATTTACTGTCAATATAACTCCCAAACATTCTGTTTTAGGCATCAACATGCAATGTACCCCACATCCAACTCGTGTTTTATCTGAACTTTTAATAGACTTATGCTAAATATAATGCCCAGACAACTGTTTAAAAATTGGAGTGACATGGCCCTTTTCTTGTATCCATTTACAATGAAGGATAAATACTGACAGAGTTGAGAGATAAAATGTTTTGTTCTTACCTGAAGCCATGATGACAGTCAGCAGCTCTGGAGCCATCACACCACTCTGCCTTAAAGTTTTTAATCACTCCTCAGACACTTTCTTCACTCTGCTTCCATTATCTCTAACTTCTCAACGAATCTCTGCCCCTCTTTCGATTTTAAAGGAGAACAAAGTCTCTGAGTCTTCTCCTTAAAATCTGAACAGACCTCTTGACACTCTGTGGACACAGAATCCTCCTGGGTGATCGAGCAGCTAAATATTAACAAAGTGTGTCGGGGGAGTGTTGGCAGAAGAACGCAGACCGCACAGGAACAAGAACAACTCTCTGCAGTGACTCTTGGGGAAACTCTGGTGGAAGTTAAAGGAGGCACAGGTGGAAGTTGTTGAGTTCTTTGACACACAACAGTAGTCTCTCAGTTATGTTTTCTTAGGATGTCTGCTAAAAAAACACTTGTATATAATTTAATTGCGAACTCTTATTTGATTTTATCTTCATCGAGATGAGGTATTCTACTTTCTCGTTATCTAAAAATGGTTATAAAGTACCAGTGCTGGATGTTCAGACGAAACATGCGCAGATTTTCAAGCCTTAAATATCTATTTGTTGTAGAAATCCCTGAACCTGTCTGAAAACTGATCGAAACACTCTGTTCTAAAATTAGCTGGCAGTTTTCACAAGACTTGCTGACACTTTGGATTGGTGGGGGCCTCAAACACCAAGATTTGCCCACTTCCAGGCAGGCTTCCAGAGGGCTGACCAATCAGAGTGAAGGGGGTTTTCTGAGCAGGGAGCCTTAAAGAGACAGCAGCTAAAACAAATTGTTTTAGACAAGCTGAAATAAGAGCTTTTTAAAACAACAGGGAGAGACAAATAGAGATTTTATCAAGCTGTAACTTATATAAAGCTTCAACTTTTGACCTCTACAATAGTTACGCAGAGTTCTGTCCTTTTTTAAGTGTTGCCCCGCCGCCTGAAAATAACATTTATCCTGTACAGAATTTAAGTTTTGTCCCTCGTTTTTCAAAACTCTCTGAAAATTTTAATAATAATTCTTACTGTAGATTAATAACTTCACATCTTCACATGAGTTGTTATCTTTCACCATCAGGACCCATTCCTTTTTCTAAGTGTTCTTTTTATCCCCGGTCACTTCACCAACATGTGTCAAGCTTTGGAAAATTTTCCTCCAGGGTTTTTATCATTACATAACTTTTCAGTGGAACAGAAGCTGTTGCTGGCATCAGATTCAATATAGATCTTATGGAACAATACACAGACACATCAAAAATTAAAGATAGCAGAGGACAAGGATTCAAGTCGCAAAGTTTCAAGGATCAACACTGAAGAAAATGTCTTTAATTCATGGCCTTGGAAGTGAATTCGTGCATTTCATCCTTCCATTGTCACATCTTCCCTTTCAACAAAGTTCTCATCCTCCTCCTGCTCTCATTGGCTGCTCGGTCTCATTCTCTTCACTCTCCATCATCAGCCCCTCCCCCTCTTTGTTCTGTATTCAACGTAAACGATCACGACACGCTTTGTAAATGTTAAGTGATGTAGGCAGGAGACCACGATTCATTCAGAGGAGGAGCCTCAGAGAGAGAGAGGGAGGGAGAGAGAGAGGTGGTCTGACAGTATTTCTCCCCCTCACGAGCTCCTCCGGGTGGATACGCGCGCGGCTCGGACGGCAGGATGGAGCGCATGGAGTCGATGGAGCCGATATCAGCGAACTACACCTCATCTTACCCGGAGATCCAGCCTGACAGCGGCTACCAATCCCGGGAAACCACCGAGAACAAGGCGAAGACTCCTCCACCTCCGACATATGATGAGGAACTTGTTCACAAGGTCAGAGAATGGCTTTAAAACACGTTTAATGTCACTGAATACTCGTTTAGAGACACGTTTTTTCAACTCTAAAAGTGGGTTTCACTATCTGATGTGTGTCCTCAACTTGTTTTAATTATCCATGGCCAAATTTCCTTTAGTGTTCATAAAAACATCTGGTCATTGTGCTGTGCTGGTCTGCTCCAGGTTTTGCGCTCTCCATGGTGCTGATCCGCACTTGGATGATGTTTCATTTGGTCCGTTTCCAGGATGGTTGTTTATCAAAACCGGCCAAAAAAAGTAATCAGATTTCGGGGAGTCAGCTTTAAAAAGTAAAGCCTTTCACCCATGTGATGCCTCCTGATTTTTGCTGAATTAGAGCAACAAAAGCTTTGGAAATAAGTTACTTTCTCAAAAAACGCCTCCAGACAAATATATGCAACATACCCTTGTTTGCGATTATGACACCAGATTAAACTAGTTAAATCTGGAATCCTCTCAAAGTTCATGTGAAATTACACCTGTTTGTCAATTTATTATTCTAATACAAACTGACATTTCTTAATGACTTGATGATGGAGGAATTGTGATGAACAGAGATACAGAAGAAAAAGGATCTGCTGATGTGGCATCCATGACTTCTGAAGATGATTTCTGGTATACCCACCTGTCATTCACCTCTGTGTGCCTCTTTTTATGCAAATGTATGTATTATTGTAGTCTACATAGAACTAAAACAGATTTCCTACGATAAACTTTATCTTCAGAAACTATGTGAGAGAAAACTTAATGTAAGGGGAACTTCAGAAGACGTACAGGAGCTGTTATGTGTGTAATTGTACAGCCAGTATTTCCAACCAAGAAATTTTAAGGTGAAAATTCTCAAAAGATCTTTTTTTTTCTCTTTTACTTCCTGGGTAAGAAGAGCTTCAAAGCGCCATTAAGGCAGAATTTGAGACTGTATTTACGAGCTGAGCAGCAGGATCTGGCAAAGCTCCACTGGGAATAAAAATAATGCATCCAGGCCAGGATAGCTGACCTCTGACCTCTGTGTTGATTTAACAAAGAGAATAGAGAAAGTCCCTGTTAGCTGCAGGGAAATTTCACATTGTGTTATAGAGACTTACTGCAGGAGCAGCTGCATCAGTGCAGAGACTGAGAGCTGCATTAGTAATAGCATGTGTCAGGTTTTCATCTGATGATGAGTGATTGTCAGTGCCAGAGAGAAAAATAGATCAGTAGTTTGTTTGGATGTCAGTAGTGCAAAGCAATCAATATGAATTGATGTGCTTTAACCATCAGGAAACTTAAAAGGAGTTCAGCCAAGAGCCCTCTGTGCACAGCTGTGTTCAGGAACAGCACCATCAGCTCAACAGACCAGCTGCTTCAACTTTGATCCAGAGTGGGGATGCTATTTAGTAAGCTAATACAGTAAATAAATATTGAGCAAAGTTAAACCAGTATTCAGTCTCTCCTTTTTTAATTTACAAACATGGCTGACTTTGATTTTTGGCAGCCACTTGACTTGAACTGTTGCCACCTTTTGGAGCTTGACTGATGCTTTAACAGTTTTCATAAAACAAAGTGAAAATGAAAATTAAGTCTGACTCTCATTGAAAATTCTAGGGCCTGCCAGTTTAGCATTTACTCCACTCAGTTGGGAGGAGGAAACATTAAAAACCTCTGACCAAAGCTCTCCAGAGGACTATTTCTCCTCCATGGATGCTTTGCTGCTTTGATGCATTTGTTTTCTTTGCTCTGAAAGATGAACTTTACCCACAACACCAGGGATTGCAATTGGCCTGTTTGCGTTTAGTTCTTGCGACTATTATTATAATGTCCAGTTAAAATGCAGTGCTTTTAGTTTAACATGTAGGGCCCGGTGGTGATCCTGCAGATGCTGCATTGACTTTGATGTTTGACCCTTTTACTGCTCCTGGTGGCAGATTTTGTAGACAGGTGATCATCCCAAATATACAAACTTCAAACTTTTTTTTTCATTTTTTAAATCTGAACCCAGACTGTTGCATTTCATCAACAGTAGTATTTACATGTTTGAATGTTGACGATTTGATTCTAGGAGTCTGCATGAGTCTCTGCAGAGAGAACATCCAAACAGTAACGTTCACTTCTGCACTATGCTCTGGTTCTTTGATGAAATATAAAACAGATGAAATATACAATAAATATGATATATACATGCACACATTTTTTAGTTCACGGCAAGTGCCCAGGCAGAATTCTTTTCAGTTGCAGGGTACTTGGTACATAAGCTAGTAAAGAGAATGAGTTTAGCTCTGATGAACTGCTGTGAAGTGAGTCTCTGTTATTAGTGTGAGTCTAGTGAGTTTCCCCGAAGGATGATGATGATGATGGTGATGCTGATGGTCCAGTGAGACATGAACACAGTTCGTCTAATGTTCCCATTATCACCAGCTGCCTTTAATTGAGCTGGAAGCAGTGTGTGAGTTTGTAAATGAGGCTTATTCAGAGAGGGGAGCAGGTGCTTTAAAGAACAGGCAGATTGTGACAACAAGCCGATGCTTTTTGTTCTTTCTGTTTACTTAAAACATCCTCTCTTTCTCTCTTTCTTCCCCTCTCTCTCTTTAGCTCTCTCTCCCCTGGGGGATCAGGTTACATTACACAACATGAAAGTGGCATAGTTGGAGCTCTGGTTGGTCGGTTGGAGTAGTGATGAGGACATAAAGCTGAAATGTCTCTGTGGTTTAAGCTCCATCTGAAACTTTCTCTCATATCTCACCACCAGACTCTCACTCTACTTCATCTCAGCATCAGTACTTCTTTATCTCACGACTTTACTCACAGTCTTTTTTACACTAACAGAGGAACATTCTGCTCACCTCAGTGGAAACTCACATTGACAGATAATAAACCTCCTGCAGAGACACACGCATAGAGATGCATAGTGCTCACAAACAAATAAAATTCCCTCTCAATGCAATGACCTGATGTGATCTGCAGCCTCCATGGAAACTCTTAAAGAAACTCTTTTCCCAACGAGGCTTAAACTGGGGGAAGAAATTCACAGACTTAATCTGTTTCTGCTCTCGAGCCCCAGAGAGGGAAATAAATCCCTCTCTCATACACCACACATGAATGATGACTGTATACATTACTGACGATTAATTCCCGACATCTGCAGCGTTTTCACCTAAGTGCCTCCAGCCGAGTGTAAGATTCCTCTGTTACCACGGAAACAGCATCACCCTTTCCCCCACCACAGCATCCTCTCTGTCACGTGTATGTGAGCGTGTGTGAGTACAACTGACCTCTTACACACATAAACATACACACACACAGGAATTAAGCCACATGCTCTGAGTGGTGCCAGTAAACAGGAAACAGATGCTGTGAGGTTAGAGGAGGATAAAGTGAGATGATGAAAGTTTCTTTGTTTTGGATGTTGCTTTAAGTTCTAGCTCAAAGGGAACTATTGTATTAATAACCATTTTATCTTTAGATATTTGATATTCAAGGATGTAAATGACTTCAAGGTGCAACAAGTTCTCCCGTTAAGAGTTTCAACCAGCAGAAAAACAGCTGCATGTTAATCCCTTGGGGAACGCTCATGATCAGATTACATCCATGGGTGTTCTTGTTTTGGTCACTGACAAACTCAAATTCTTATTCTGGGTGTTAGTGAGGATCTCTACGTGGATTAATCTGTTTGCTTTTTTAGCTATGATATCATTCTCCTCAAAGCCAACAGACTTCATTGATAAAATCAGTTATTGTACCCCAGGAGTTGGTGATCTATGGCTGTCTCTGTTGATAGTACATGATAATAATACATCTTATTTAAAAAGCACCTTTCTGGACACTCAAGGTCACTTTGCAATAACAAGAATGAAAGCATGGGTACACAGCACAAATGAATAAAAAATAATTAAAGCATAATTAAAACAGCAGGCACATGAGCACAACAGTGAGGAAAATGAAAGGGGAGTGGGTTACTGGGAGAATACAGAACAAAACAGGTGTGTTTTGAGTTTGGATTTGATGTCCGGTGGGATTGAGTTCCAGAGTTGGGGAGCGGAGCGACTGAAAGCTCTGCTCCCCATGGTGCTGAGACGATAACACTAAGTTTTGAGGCAAGTAGGTCTAGAGTTACACAAAGAGGTACCACAAGTTTCAAACCAATCTAGTCAGGGGTAGACAAATAACTCCCTGGTCTGGAGGGGATCCTCTTCATGAAAGGGAAAAACTGCTTTATCATGAAAATACAGCCATTTTCCTTTGGGTGCTCTACTGCTGCATCTGTCAATTTTATGGTTTTGTTTTAGTAGCAAAATATTTTAACCCTCTGATGCATGAATTATGAAAGTCAGTGTCAGGAGTTTTCCCTTAAGTGTTTTAACTTGTCTTAAGGCATTAAAAAAAATGTTTTCCGTTTTTTTTTTTTTTTTTTTTTTCAAATATTTGTAACTAAGCATTCAACATAAAACAGTGTGAACTTAATGTAAATATGACTTGTTTTTTTTTTTACTTCTTTTTATTTTCAAAATGCAAAACTTTTAAACTCTCTTTCATCCATTTTAACACTGATTCATTTATTGTTTATAAGCTTTTTCACCTTCAAATGTTTGTCTATAACATGTTCAAAAATATATATGTTTGGAAAAAAATTTAAAAAAAATTTTCAGGCCCTAAGAGGAATAAAAATATCCTGACACAGGCTAATATGAATTTCCACCACATGAACCATTGAATTTAGGAGTAAATAACTTTTAAATAGGTGTCCACCGTAGTGACCACTATGCACCACAGGGTCAAATTTAATGTCATGATTAGGTGACAACTTAGTTCTAAATACATAAATAATAAACTCCAGGGGTAGACTAACAACTGCCTCATTTGGAGGAGAATCATTGGTAGAACTTACAGTTACTCATAGTCACAGAAAGAGTACCTTAACCTCAGGAGTTGGTGGTCTACCGCTGTCTGTGTTAGTTACATATTTTAGGTTTTGTGGCAAAGCATTGTAATGGGTAAGCTTAGGTATACTCTATTTCATTTTCCCTCAGTAAAACCCAAAATTTATCAAGTCTGGGTAGGCAAACAGCACCTTTGTTGGGAGGCCGAAGAAAGACTTACAGAGTAGCCCCCATGTTCCTTTTCAAAAACCAGTAGATGTTTGCTGGTTTGCAGCAGCCTCTCTTGGCGATATTGTTTTTGTTACTCTAACACACTTGAATAAAGTTTCAGAGGACAATCATGCTGCGTTCATTTCCTTTCCACGACTGAGACGGTACATTTTCTGAAAATGTGTGAAATTAAAGCTGAGATCAAAGTGAGGCTGTTCAACTGTAGAGGAAAGCTGCTTTTGCTTTAATCCTTTTCTTCATTTTACCCTCGTCTGCCTCTGCACGTCTTCATTATCAAGTATTTCACCTTCACTGAGTGACAGTTGAGGGCCCTGTATTGGTATGATGTGTGATCAGGTTGTGTTGCTTTTGTTGTTGAAAATGAAGCGTGAGGTGGCTGAGTAACAAAAAAGACATGTCCCACTCAAGGTTGTGCTTTTGTACTGAGTATCTTTGCTGATGTTAAATACAGCAGCTCTGATTTCTTGGGTAATTTTGCTGTGAATAGAGCTGTGACAGACTCACAATGAGGCGCCCTTTGAGACCTCTGATGGTGTCGCTGAAAATCAGTGAAAGGTCTGATTTAAGTGGTAAAGTAAAGACTCAGACTGGAAAGATCAATACAGCAGAAATCACTTTTCCTGTCACAATTGTAGTTTTGTGTGTGTGTGTGTGTGTGTGTGTGTGTGTGTGTGTGTGTGTGTGTGTGTGTGTATGTGTGTTTGTGTGGGCAGTGAATACCTCAGTGTGAAGCCTCTGTGCTGACTAACTGATGTCTCTGAATGCTGCCGTTCATCCATGTCATTGTCTTGAAGGTTACCTCCTGCAGACTGTGAGTCACTCTAATAACTGCCAGGTTCTTATAAAAGATAATATTATCGGGGCCTTTGTGACGCAGACACTGACTCACACCTCAAGAAGAAAAACTATCGTGAACATTGAGTCAGAAAGTGGTTTACAGGATGATATATTTTTATTGATCCTGTTTTTATTTCTGCAGACCATCCTGGTCGGGGACAGCGGCGTGGGGAAGACGTCTCTGCTGGTGCAGTTTGATCAGGGAAAGTTCATCCCTGGGTCCTTTTCTGCTACAGTGGGCATTGGATTCACGGTCTGTGTTATCACAAATTATGAAAACACCTTTGATACAACATTCTTGTTAAAGTTAATACAAGATCATTGGGTCTTTTAGGTCCTAACATCTAATTCCAAACTCCAAAGAAAGTAACAACTAGCGCCCAACATCCCAATAATTAACATTTTTGTAATTAAATGAAGCATTTCTGGGCCTTTTTTTTTGTTCTTGTTGTTTTGTCACTGAAACATTAGAACTCTACCACAAACTGTTCCATTAGTGCTTGAATTAGTAGTTTTGCACATTTGAGTGTCATTTAATTTCCCTAGAGTCCAAGAAACTTAAGCTAGATATTGTTTTTCGCAGTAAAAATTAGAAACCATTAAAGCCCAAACTGTGGGTCACGCCCCTCTAGTGGGCCTCGAAGGGGTTGTAAGTTGGCCACCAAATCTTTTCCAAAGTAGTATGATTTTTCAGAAATCATATACAAAAAGAGCAGAAACGGAACATTTTATTTTTTCCTTCAAATAGTAATCATGTGATAAGTAATATTGGTTGTAATTGACCTGACCATTTTTTAGCAGGACTGGTGGTCAATAGACAGGATCTCCTCGCCATCAAATAAAAAGGAAGAGGCCAGAGAAAGTACAGCGCTAGGTACACAGAGCAGGGATTTTTTTCAGACAGGCACAGAAGCTGAACCATTACTGCTGTACATTTTGTGCTCTGAGAGATTGTTGAAAGAAGCTTTGATGCCATGAAAACTGCGCCATCACCTTGAGACAAAACTGCATACAGTATGTGACCATGCCACTGGATTTTTTTAGGGAACAAGCTCAGAGAATATCAAAGTACAAAGAATATTTCTCATTTATGCAGTTCAGTCCTTTATGTTCAATCTTCAATACAAAAAAAATGTGCATTAAAAAGCCTCTGTATTTACGGGTCCAGAGGTGGGCTGGGAAAGTTTTTGAGACTTAAAAGTCGGCCCTGAGTTAATAAAGGTTGGGAACCACTGTATGAAAGGATCAAAGTTGTATAAAATGTTCTGAAATTAGACATTCTCTATGTAAAAGAAATTGCTTAAACATCACCCAAGAGATCCACTGGACGTTAAACCTGCACACTTTGGGCAGGACTTTGATTTGAGGTTTTGGTGTCTGCAGGAAAATTCCCTCCGGGGATCCCACAAACTAAAACATTTGAGCTTTTTTGCACATGCAGGAGTGAATTTTCTCAACTTTGGAACGCATGGTCACTTCTCAGTTTGTCCAGGTTGTAAATAATGCAACGCATGAAAAAGGAAGTTGAGACCAGAAGTTGTTTTTCTTTAACCACGGGTGAAACCAGAATTCCCACTAAGACGGTCATTGTTCTCAGACAGACGTAAAATCAGATTAGAGCCATGAAGGTTAGAGAACAGGTTGTGGATGAATAACAGGAAGAAGATTAAATCTTGTGACAAATATATTTAGAGTAGCAGAGCAGGAGCATAAATCTATAAATCTGTAAAAAAAAAAATAAATAAAAGTAAACCAATCTTGTGCACTGCTGTTTGAAAAGCATTCAAACACTTTAAAATCTGTATCTTCTTCCCTCAGAACAAAGTGGTGACTGTGGACGGAGTAAAGGTCAAACTACAGGTCAGTGAGTGAATCATTCCCACTGAAAACTTAAAGTGCTGTCACAATAAAAGTCTATTTTTGGAGCTGGGCTGGTTTCCTGTGTGCGCAACTGAAAATTAGACGAGGCCACAAGGAACCAGGCCAAGTCCTCTCTGCGTGTACTGAAGCTTTTTCTGTGTGTTTCAGATTTGGGACACAGCAGGACAGGAGAGGTTCAGGAGTGTGACACATGCTTATTACAGAGACGCACATGGTGAAAATATCCCTCTGACTCTCAGCTGTGGTTTTATCCTCAGTGCTAATAAAAGTAGAGCTGTGCAGCAGTAAAAGCTCATATTTATTTGTCTTATTCTGTCATGTCTCCCTGTAGCTCTGCTCCTCCTCTATGACATCACCAACAAAACCTCCTTTGACAACATCAGGGTGAGTCTGCAGACGGGAAATAAACTGGTTAAATCAACTGAACATAAGTGATAAAGCCAAAACAAGCATGCATCCTACTTCTGAGGAGAATAAATCGCACAAAGCTTGACAGCTTAATGCAGACGCACACTCACTGTTTTTGTTCTGTGTGTTCATATAAGTATGTGTGTTTGTGTCTCTTCTCTTTGCAGGCATGGCTAACAGAGATCCATGAGTATGCACAAAGCGATGTAGTCATCATGTTGCTGGGCAACAAGGTGAGTGGAGAAACTCAAAGACACTCTGCAAGAAAAAGAGTCAAGACAGATTGAGATGGATGTGATCTTTGGATAAACCCGAGGAGAGCTGTGGTCTCTGTGGCAGTAGAGACACAAACATGACTCTGCTGTGACATGAAGTCAGGAGGGAAATTTGATGATAATAGAGAGAGAAAATAATAAGAGGACCTTGGTGTCAAATCAAATGTGTCTGCTTCTCTGATTTCAGGCCGACATGAGCAATGAGAGAGCGATCAGGAGAGATGAAGGAGAGCGGCTGGCACGGGTGAGTCTTTCATCCTGCTCTTCATCCTCACCTTCAGGTCTCTTCTCTCATCCTCACTGCTGTTTGTTTCTCCTCATGTCTGCAGGAGTATTCAGTCCCCTTCATGGAGACGAGCGCAAAGACGGGAGTCAACGTAGATCTGGCCTTCACAGCTGTGTCCAAGTATGCAGATAAAACCCTTCATTTGATTCATTTAGTAAAGCCTCTTATAAGCTGCTGGCTGCTTCACCTATTCTTATATAAGGGATTCTTCTTGCTTCTTTAAAACTAATGCATGTAAAGTGTGTGCCGCTCTTTTCTTCTGGTCACAGTGTGAAATTGTATTAATGAAATCTTTGGTCAGCAGCTCCAGCATTCAGGCTGCTTACACAGCAGGCTTCACAGATGGTCGAGTAAAACTAACCCCACACAGCCATAAATCACTCGCGAGTCTCAAAACTGCATTTTGGATTCATTAAAGGATTAAAAAAGCTGTTTGTACGTCTTTAACAATGTGACATCTGATTCTGTTCCTCAGGGAGCTGAAGCACCGAGCCGTCCAGCATCCAAACGAACCCAAGTTCCAGATCCATGAATACATCGAAGCACAGAAGGAGAAGTCAGGCTGCTGCAGCTACTTCTAAAGCTCCTCTGTGAGTCTTCCTCCCACCGCTCCGGGTGCTCAGACTGTCAGAGATACATCGAGAGCTGCTGAGTGGGAGGAAGCCCGAATAATTCACTGCTGCTCCTAAAGTATGACGCTGCCATTCATTCAAGACTGCGAGCCAAAAGTAGATCAATGAGTGAGAGGAGGAAGATAGAAAACCCACGTCTCTGTTGAGCTGAAAACTTCAGTCCTTAAACTGGCCAAATGAACAGCTGAAGATATTTTTAAACAGCAGAGTAAATATTGTTTCAAATATGTGTTCATCTGCTTTCTATTCTGGAGTTAGATGAAAGGATACTTTCATGCATGTCTGCAGCAGACCTCTGCACTTTTACCATACAGATCAGATAAATAACCATCATACAATTTGATCATTTCAATATATCTTTCTACCAGGCTGTAAACAAGTTTAATTCTGCCATGAATAGGTGTTTAAATCTGGTGACTTAAACCAGTTTCAAGTGAACACATGAGGAACTGACATGAAGAGGTCACCCTCAATGAGAAAAGCCAGATTTCAGCTTCAGCTTAATGTTGTGAAACTGCAGACATGGGAAATACCTGTTATTGCATAACTGTCAGTCTGAGTTCAGCAGTGTATTTGTGACACTCAACGTGCTTGAGAGTGCTACAACTTCATTACAGTCTCCATCAAATAGCTGTTAAGGGAATAAGAGCCTGACTGACATGCACGGTTGTACCCTGTGCCAGCACACTTAAGTATTCTTCACACAGACATGATATTAATATGGATCTTCTCATCATCAAACTCAACTTGAAGCCAAATTAATGTACTGGACAAAACCTTTAACAGAACATGTTCCTGGAAGAGTTTTACTGAGATTCTTTTTCTTTTTAACAAAGTTATGGATGCCGGTCTTATATAAATCTGACTAAAAACTTTCCTACCCTTCAATTTAAAACTTCTCTGATGAGCGCTTGAGGATAATACAACCACCCCAAGTTTGCTGAAGGGAAGGCTGCTATTCAATCTCCTAACACCCACATAGAGCTGACAGAAACCAGAAGAAAACACAGTTTGAAGGCAGAATTATATAAGTTTGGATTTGCTTTGAAAAAATCAACACAGCTGCAACCTTCTGTATCATGCAAGAAACCAACAGCTCCAGGCAAAGGCCACACACTGTGTCATGGATGCAATTCAAAGCCAAGAACACGAACTGAAGCCCTGACTGGCCGCAACTCTGTCAGACCGGTTTCTTTGTTGTCTGACTGTTCAGGAGAAAGGACAGTCAGCTGCTATCGAGCGCTGACTGATTCAAGAAAAGCTCAGGGACCTAGAGCGCCTAGAGGACTGAACTGACTGAAGACAACAACAGGGTACCGTTCACATGTCCATGAAAAAAAAAACACATTAGTCACTTTAAATGTGACAAGATGTAATTGATTAACTTGGTGTGGGAACAGCTGGATTTGAAGTTGTATCACTTGTTTTATTTTTTATTGAGTAAGTACTGTCTTTTTGAAAGAGTGATCAGATCTTGTCAAAGTCGGCCACACTTTCCCTGGTCCCCAAGTAATTCAATATGCTTTGTGGCCAATAACAGACAGTGAAGCTCGGCTGCATGTTTGCTGGTTTGCATGAACCAAATCTGTGCTCAGTGCCTCCTGAACATATGAAACTCTGTTTATATTTGTACAAAGATGGACATATAGAAAATCAGAAATTTTCCTTTAGTTTCCAACTCTGCACTCAGGGCTCAATTTTGTTCAAAGCTGTATCTTCAAAATGTTTTTTTTTCTGGCCACTTGAGGGCAGTAGTGCAAGACGTAAACATAAACAAATATCATCTTCAAAGAGTTATTGAGGCAACATTTCAACAGAATCTACCTTGTATTTAAGTTTATTGCATTTTATTGCAGAAAAAATACCAGTCTTTTTAGCATTCAAATACTGTATGAATGCTTTAATAATTCTTTTCCAGGCCCCCAGATGACTTCCAAATACTACTTTTAATGCAATTGGCCAGTTTGAGTCAAGGATTTCTTTTATTTTAGCAGAAAACCATGATCACTTACCAGTCTCATCAAGGACATTTAGAGCCTGGACCAAAACAAACTAAAAAAAACTGGTTCGGGTTAGACACAGAGTGCTCTGTGGTAAGGTTTAGGATAATAGATGGGACTAAAATCACCCTAGTTTTCACTTTGACATCTTGTGAAAATCACTCACATGGATAAAATAATGTTTTTTAAAGGTCTCTTCTTTCAAATCTAATTATTTTTGCTGCATGGAGTTGTAAAACTTGATTCTTTTGTAGCCATTTTCACAAGACAGTTATTTGGTCCATTAGAAAATTGAAAATGATAAGGATAGGTGCAGCTTTAAAACACTTTGATGTCAGAACAATAGTTCTTTTTATCAGGTTTTACAAGTAGAATAACCCATGGCAGGCCTGTTTGCAACACTTTACTGCAGACATTTCTTATAATACAGTGACTATTTGGATCCTATGACTCAGTTTGTACTGTCCAGATCTGATACAGTTTATAATCTCCTCAGATTGTGCCCTCTAAACTATATTTTTAATGGTTACTTGATGTCAGTCCATTCTGCAAAAGTTGTCTTTGATGTGATGTATGCTGCAAAAATTAAAGTATTTTTAACCGGGCATGGTTTGTATGAACAGCAGTTTCCACCAGCAAGATGTGGTTTTTCAAATGTGGCCACTAAGGCGTTGCATGAATGTGTGTCTGTGTCTGAGACAAAAAGAGAGTGAGAGACAGAGATCTGAGACTGAGAGTTTTAGACAATCAAATCACCAAAAGCCAAAAATAATTCAAATGTCTGACTTATTTCTGAACTAGACAGTTTTGAAGCATTTGACTTGATCCACATGTGAAATGTGGTGAACCTGGTAAGTTACCAAGTTTACAGGGAGAGGTACAACTTTCCTATCTGCAGATCTCACCTTCAAAATAAAAGCATTAGCAGGAAGTGTAGATTTAATTTCAAAGGATCAGTAAGATTTGCCCAGAAGGTTCTTACTGCGCACAGCCCATATGTTACTGAATTAATTAACGTTATTAGGGTCACACTGTTCTGTTCTAATTCATTAGTTTGGCAAATCTTGTAGTCTGCTTAGGAAGAGTCTGGTAAGAAAACTACCATACATGTGAGAAAACAGTATTATTATAGTATTTATACAACTATAACTTCTTTTTTTTGGCACATGAGAGAATAAATAATGATATAAAAAGTATCATTTGTAGTTAAATGGTGTTTCATTCCGATGGGAAAAAGTTAGGAAGGAATTGAGATGAAATTTTGCTTCAAATAACACAACCCTTTCAAATGAATATTATTTAAGAATCATGTCTGTGGAAGGACAATCAATCTGTCCCAGTTGCTGGATTGCATAAAATATTGATTAACAATTCATTAAGTAGTAATATCTAACTGTTGCATATCTTTTTTGTGTTTTAATTGTTTGCTTTGCCTGCTTTGCTTCTTGGCTGGACAGGTAGTTCATCATAAACCCTCAAGAGTCTCAGTCTATGAAGTTTTTTGATCCTTATTGCTGGTCTTTTGATTTATTTTTCATTTTTCATTTGTTTGGTGCCATGTCTCTCTACACAATCTTATTTGTGTAATTAGATGAATATTTTTCTCCGACACATGCTTTATCACATGAAAGCCCTTTACAGACATGTTGGCAGCAGGGCTTCCTCATAGTTATTGGTGTTTTTAAGTTGTCTTCTTTTCACTTTGCCCGCCTTGTATAATAATTTCTTTTGGATCTTTTTTTTCTACTGATCATAACTTTTACCATTCCCTAAATACTTCATGATTGTGTTTATTCACTTTAGACAATTCATGAAACCTAAAAAGAGGCATAGAACAATCACAGAGGGAGATTCTAAAATTCTTACAACAACAAAAAAAAACCCTAAAAATAATTGTAATTTAAATGATATTTCTTTTTCCTGTTGCGTAGTGTGGTTGTAAAAACTGAGAGCATTGTACTCCGTAATCTGGATATTTCAGGAAAAACTCAGACTTTTAATTTGAAATCCCGTTAGCTTGTTTCGCAGTTATCGCGTTAACTTGACAGCTGTTCGCGAGGACGGGCCGCGGTCGGATTGGATGCAGAACAGATTGCAACACAGCAGTTTGGAGGGAGGATCAGGAGGAGGGCGGGCTGAGTGAAAACACAGCTTTATCGCTGGAAAGTTTACTCTGAGTCAGTTCCGTGTACGCAACAGGTGTCACTTTTCCTTCGTGGTCATTTTTAAGTCATTATCTGAAAACTTTGTAGTAGTTGGAAGTCAGGGTCCGAGTTTTGAAAGATGTCTCACCTCCGACCGAGATTGTGTGTGTTGGAGAAAAGTCCCAACGGCTACGGGTTCCATCTCCACGGGGAGAAGGGGAAGACGGGGCAGTTCATCCGGCTCGTGGAGCCCGACACTCCCGCCTGTGACGCCGGGCTCCTCGCTGGAGACCGTCTGTCGTTCGTTAACGGGGAGAGCGTGGAGGGCGAGAGCCATCAGCAGGTGGTGGCGAGGATACGGGCCACCAGCGGGGCTCTGGAGCTGATAGTGGTGGACGCTGACACGGAGGAGCTGCTGAAGAAACACAACCTGCAGTGCCGGAAAGAGTATGTCACGGATGGGATTCCCCTGCCGGGTGGGGACAACGAGTCAGACCGCGGGGACACACAGAGCAACGGCACCCCGAGGGGGTCCACCCCTGCCCTGGGGGAGAACGGGGACGCTTCCTCGGTGAGGTCCGAGAGGCTGAGTGTCAGCTCCAGCATTAAGGTAAAACACAGACAAGATTCAAGTTTCATTGAAAAAGATGCTCCATCATTTTTAACTTTCACTCTGTCCTTGTAGACTTTGATAAATCCCCTTGTATCTACATCTGGAGAACTGTCAGGTCAAAGTTCAGCCCTCTGTTATTAGTGTTTTAAATGTCCATAAGTAGACTGTTGCATAAGAAAGTTACTGTTAATTGAGAGAAAATCAAATATATGAAAAACAATTGGAAACGTGTGACAGAAGTTAGTTCTTGGACTCTGGTTCATTGAGTGTGATATAAATCTACTTACTTAGTGTTACATCAGTTTCTTTCCAGAAGTTTCTTTCCTGAGATACTGTTGTGAAAGTCCTAAACAATTTTTATGAAACATTTTAACACTTGAACAATAATCATTTTCAGCACTTTCACAGATTTTTAACTTAACAATTAATGTCTTCCTTCAAGAATTGTCATATCAGATGTCAGCTTTGTACCTTCATTGCTTTACTTATGTACATTTTATTTTCTTATCAGTAACATTTAGTTTTTAAAACTCATTTGCAAGTTCTTTTCAGTGTTTGGTGAAAGGTGTAACCTGTATGTCAAGGGTCACTTTCTCTAATGTTACATCACTCTATCCTTTTTCTTGTTTCCTATAAGCCTTTCTAAATGCTTGAAACAACAGACATGTCAAGTTAGATGTCTTAAAAGTAAATATGAATGATATAATAGGGGCCACAGTCCTATAAAAACAGCATTTGGTATCATCATTTCGCAGAATTAGTTTTCATACACAAACATCTCCTGAGATATGGAAGAGATAACCTATAGGGTTATAAACATTATGGCTCTCAGTGTTGATATATAGTCAGTGAGGCGTTATCGTCCTTTCTGCTCTGAGGCTGCTTTTACCTGTAAGCTGCAAAGGTTATTTGAAATGAGATTCCTCATTAAGTAGTTACTTCCAGGGCAAAGTGAAAGGATGTAAGCTCAGACAGAGAAGTGACACAACTCAGTGAAACATGCCAGGCTCGTGCTCTCTCCTGGTGAACAGACTCTTTGTCACAAGAGGTCTGTCAGTGAATTCCCCGTCTTGGATTCCCCATCTGGTTTGGCTTGTTGGACTGGAGGCTTTGCCACTTTGATGCATGTCAAACAGACGAAGCGTCTCTTTTTAAAAAGCTGTTATCAAATTCAGAAGAGGTTCTAAAGACTGGCACAATGGGATAAAAATAGTGCTATTATCACACACACACAAAAAAAAATTCTTGCACACATACTAACTCATACACAGAATGTAAAGCAGTATATCCAGGCAAAGTTGAAGCATGTGAAGAATAGTTCATTTATGAGGCTAAAAGGTGCCCAAAGTAAAGTAAAAATGGATGATTCAGCTTCATAAATAGAAGCATAGTTGTTGAAATTTAGGCAGAGTATTTGATTAAAAAGTTGGAGGATGAAAATAAGTCCCTAGGTGTGGATTAGGATTTGAAAAAGTTTGTAAAAAATACATTTTTAAAGGGTTGGAATTGTGAACTGAAAGAAGCTTGTACAAAACTTAAAGCTACAGGAGAGAACTTATATTTGGCGCCTAACTGGGTCTCATTAAGCTGTCAGCTTTGAATTTAAGTTACTAATTACACTCAAAACATGCCATTAAAAATCTTAAAACAGACAAAAAAATTGAATATGAAGGAGTATGTAGTCTAAATGTGTAGTGTGGTAGCTTAATGACATGGTGAGAGTTTTCTCCATTGTTCAGTGATTAATGAAAAGGAGAACACATGATCTTGATCTTCTGCAGGCTGGATTTGATATCCAATACTCATCACCAGAGATTGAAGACACGTGTTAAGAAATCAATAGTTATACAGCAATGAGGAAATGTTGATTATATATTCAAAAGTTGAATATATCCTTAAAACAAAGTTGACTTTCAGACAACTTTTTCATGCTTTCACCCAATGGTGAACCCTTTCTTAGGTCCATTTTCTTTATCTGTCAGTTCAACTAATTATTTTAACCATTACATTTGTTTTAGATTACGTTTCAATGACATTTAGACACTTTTTGTTGGTTTTAGTAGTAATAATTGGTTTTATAATGATAAATTGTTGAAAGAGTAAGCTTAAGTAATGAATAAGCAGCTGAAAGGCTCACTGATGGAAGAAATACACACTTGAAGTGCTTAACTTGAGGTGAGCAATAATGAATATTAAATTGAATGAAAGCAGTGAAATGTTTGTCTCAGGTTAGAATATCTGACCAAAGTAACAGATGAATGAACAAGGATTAAAGGTGGTTATTGGTGGCAGGATAATTGAATTTTTCCCACTCAGTTGCAATGATGCCATTGGCTCTAAAAGGTGAAAACCCAAACTCTTGATGGCAACAAAAATGCTTTTTAATGAGTTTTGTTGGAAGTTGGAGTTGTATCGGAGGTGTGATGCTGTTGGCCTTTTGGTAACTCTAACACAACAAACCTTAAGAGGAGCTTTGAAGTTCTTTGAAACATACTTCTTTTCCTGGATTACAGTAATCCTGTACAATTGTGAGAAAAGGCTTTTGTTGCCTGTTATGAAACAAAAATGATATGTATGTTTGAAAACTTCATAAATGTGGCTGTGAAGTTATAGCCGGTGGAAAGTCTGGGCTTTAGTTTAAATGTTGTGTAACAGGAATGTAAAACGGCCTCATTGTAGAGGAATTTAGCTGCCGCCGAGCTCCGAGAATGTGAGGCTGTTTTATTTAGGGATTACTAAAATAATGGGATTCCTTTTATTTTTAGACTGCAGGAAGGAGTCTGGGGTCAGATACGAACAGAACAGGAAAGGTTTGGATTCAGGGCGCTTCTATGGAGTCTTTTTTTACATGCTGAGACAAGCCGACAAGATGCAGACTATTATATCCAAACATGACTGGAAATGCAAACAAACTATAGATATTGTCTGAAATTATCACAGTTTTTCCAACTTTCCTTGCAATACACTCTTCTGTTCTCAGATTGATTGAAACCAAACATGTTGACTTGAATTTAAGTTTGTTTTCAAATTATCAATATCAGCAGATAATAACCATTTTGCAAATGTATACAATAGATATTATTGATTTAGTTCACACCAACAACCAGCTTAAATGTGTTGGGACATACAAAGATTGTGTATTTTGAGTTGCGGAAACAGTTAGTACTTTGGATTTGAGCCCCAGGTGATGCAAGGAGAAGTTAAAGGACGTTCTTAAAAATAACGGCATTTAAAATGTAGGGATGGATGGGTATTGAGAACCTGTTCCTGTAGGGCGTTGATAGGAAATGGTTCAATCCACTGACATCATTACCTTTATGCTTAACAATTCCATTATTGATTCTTTACATTACGCTGGAGTGTCCAGACCTTACGTTCACTGTTCTGCCCTAGCTAGCTCAGCTTAGCAGATAATAACAGATAAACTCTGATTCAGGATTTTCAGTTTACAGTTTTACTTAAGAAGCCTTTAAAACTGAACACACAAAGAAATGTACGTTACTTTCTCACAAGATGTTCAAATTCAATATATTCAACATGTTAAACACCTCATAATGTACCACAGACAACATAGAAAAAGCTAGCTTGACGCTAATGTGCATGAGACATTGCATGCATTGGTATGCTAGAAGTTAACAGAATACTTAAATCTCAAAAATGTCAAAATGCTAACAGGCAAGTGCAGACTCATGGCTGACTTCAGCAGAACTACGGCAAGCTCAAGGTTCCAAACAAATAAAAGCTTTGCAAGGTGACCTACTTCAGTTAATGGAACATAAGGAAACGATACAGCAACATCACCTGATGTTCAGTTTGTTATTATTTTTGTTTATATCCAGAGATATCTAAATCCACTGACCAATTTCATATTTATTTGCTTATAAACGCAATAAAATGTTGTTGAAGGAAAATTCACTGGAGGAATCAATAAGGGAATTGATAAAATATTAGATTGATGAGCAGAATCAATAAGGTCATCAGTATCAATAAAGTCTAATCAATACCCACCCCTAATAGAGTGCAATCTATAGTTAAGTTTATCTCTACTTTTTATTTTGTTCATTGTAAAATCACATGTTCAGTCTCTGAGCCCATTCCCTAAAGTCTGGCATCAGGCAGTGAGTCTTGTGGCAGTGCTGGAGGACTTTTGTGGCCAGTGAGAAGGGTAAAGGACTCAAAGCCACATTTAAATGTGATGTTTGGTCTCTCCCTCACTCTGTGCCTCTTTTCTTCGACCTCTTTAAGTCAGAGCTCAGCCAGCCTAGTTGGGATGCTGCGAAACCTCCAGCTAAATTCCTCCTGATGTGAAACTTGGCAGCGCTGACCCTGACGGATGGTCGGCCCCTCTGTGGGATACACTTGAGTAGGCCGGCCAGTGATGACGTGAAAACAGCCCTTCTAACGCCACAAACAATAGCTCTTTTCACGTCATCGCCTTGGATTGAACTTCGTGATCAAACTCTCTCTCTCTCTTTGACTGAGCCACATCCTCATAAGTGATGATCCAAACAAAAACTGGGACATCAGCTTCTTCAAAGACTGCTCTTTCCTCAGAGATAAAAGCACTAACTAAGAGAGCATGTCATCATATTATGGTAACATCCTGGCCTCCAGCAGCTCAGTCCTCCTCCGCACCGAGGAGCCGTCCATCGGTCACCATGGAGATGCCCAGCAGCAGAAAGAGGCTTTGTCCGTGGTGTTTGCATGTGGAGAAAGGCTTCTGGGCAAGGGAGGAAAGCAGAGAGGACTCTCACGCCTCAACAAGGAGGCCACGCTGACCCTGAAATACCTATACAGCCTCTGCAGACGTACGGTCAATAGTGCCGGAGTGAACTGAGCGTGTTGATTCGGGTACGATGGGGGTCTCACCGGGATTAAAAAGCAGTTTGTCCAGGGCTTGTAGAAGTGTAGAAGTCAAATGTTGAAATAACAGATCCTCAATGAAAAGCTCTCAAAGGGGAATTCTTTATTGACTTGAAAGTACAAAAAGTTTTGGATTGCACAAGAAGAGAGCTTGAGTATCAGTGAGCAGGGTGTGATATCTGTGACATAATCCTTAGAGGAAAAAGTGGAAAATTATCTCACTTTGTCTAAAAGATCTTCCCCTGCAGAGATCCTCCCTGTGTTTCTGTCACACAGAGAACTTTAAATGGATGTACTTTTATTGGGCACACTTGCCTTGAAAGATTACTCTGCAGTATGAAGACTTTGATCCTCACACTCGGTTTAAAGGCCTCAAGGCTACTCTCTCTCTCTTTCCTTCAAGAGATAATTTCTTCTTCAGCATTTCGTAATCGTCTCTTATCAGTGAGCTCATGTACGTCGGGAGAGAA
The DNA here is from genome assembly GCA_008086565.1 of Thalassoma bifasciatum. Taxonomy (NCBI): domain Eukaryota; kingdom Metazoa; phylum Chordata; class Actinopteri; order Labriformes; family Labridae; genus Thalassoma; species Thalassoma bifasciatum. Next base: position 241,238 of record RPOG01000030.1, read on the forward strand.
CAATTAATCTGGTGTTGTACTGATTCAGGGGAAGGGAACGCTGTAAATCAACAATACTGTCATGTTACTCATTATTGTGCATCGATTAGATCTTTGTAGTTATGAAAGAACATGAATAAATTGGAGAGGAGCTTGAATCTGCAGTTTAATAACTCATGAAATGAAAAGTTGAGGCGGACATTGAATGTTATTGAGTCAGAATGTTTAATAAGTATGCCAGGGCATTTCACAGGTTCAGTCGAGTGTAGTGCATTTTGTTGTTGATCCATAATCCGTTCGGATGCATGTGATCCACAAATCGATAATTCACAGTTAATAAACCCAGTGCAGAGACTCAGAGAAAATACAGCAGTGTTTTTGTGCATGCAGCAGATCTGTTTCATAAAGGTGAAGACAGTTCAGTCTTTTATGAAACTGTTTGTGACGCAAATTTTGCGCAAGTTCCCACACAAAAAAAAGGTCACAAAGTGAGTGTGTGCTTTGACTTTTTCTTCCCTCACTCCTAACTTGTGGTGTTCTGGCTCACAGCTGATCCGTGACCTGCTCGGATCACACCCCCACGGTTCAGGCTACATGTGGAGAATGTATCATCAGGGTTTGAAATCAATGTGCTGCTGCTAAAACCCTGTGTAGAAACTTTAGGTAAAGAATGAAATATTATGTTAATACGAGCTTGTGCCAAAGTCAGTCCATTTGAAGAATACTCAAGCTTTTAAATTGTTTTTTAACAAAAAATGTTCTAGACATTTTTATATAACCTACTTAACAGTGATGTAGCTTTCTGTAAATCCAGCATGTTAACTACAGGTATTTTAAAAGATTTTCTTCTTTATAAAAAGGAAGTTAATTGGACTAATCCATTAATTTTTGATTTGGATATCTCTGGAGGTAAATAAATAAAAATAAATAAAAATCACACATTATTTGTTTTATGTTATGGACTGGTGTAGGCCACCTTGTAATCCTTTGACTTGTTTGGAACCTTGAGCTTGCCATAGTTCTGCTGAAGTCAGCCATGAGTCTGCACTTTCTGTTTGGAGAACATTTACCTTTAAGTATTTTGACATTTTTGAGTTTTAAGTGTTGTTTACAGAGAGTTATAATGATATGTTTCTGTGGTGGAAGTTGAAAGTTATATTGATGTATGCTAACAGCTAGCGTGTTAGCAGTTTCTCGTATATATATAAACACGTTAACGTCGAGTTACCTTTTTTTTTCTTTTTTTTTTTTTTTGGCATAATGTACAGGGGAATTTTTAAGCATAAAGGCTAATGATGTCAATGGGTTGAACCATTTCTTATCAATTCTTGACAGGAACCGGTTCTCAATACCCATCCCTACTGTGGGTTTTATCATTCTTTGGTCTTAAAATGTGCAGTTATAGTCATGGCTAAATGTGGAGCAGATAAGTGATATCTTCAGCTGAGCCTGAGTCTTGGTCATAGCATATGTTGAAATAACTTTACATCCGATGATTTCTCAAATAGGCTCTGGTCCAAAACAAACTCCATAAACGTCCTGTTGACGTCAGCTGACTGAGCTCTTCACTGCCTCACTGTTTTCTCATTGACGTCATCTAAACAAACACACTGATACAGAAACCCTGCAAGATTTTCCTTCAGTCTTTTTATACCCAGCAGAGGAGAAGAATCAGCTGCTCCTTCATTTTTTTTACAGGATAAGTTTATGGTGTAACCTAGTTTTTAACAGACAACAAAACAAAAAACAAACAAAAGGTCAGCACAACATTGCTCCACACATCCATCAGATTTACTATGTACAAAATGCACTGCTAGAAATTTTGAGAAACCATAGAATGCTCTAATTTTTTTATATCAATAAGTTGTGGCTCTGTGATAGATAATTAGATGTTCTTAGCATGAAGTGAAATTTTCTGATAGACCCTATTGACACTAATACCTCTTATTGTTGAATTCTGTCTGAAGGCCTCAGTTGATGGTTTCACTGTAAGGGTAAAAGAACTGGGCTTAGGCTTGTTGTGTCAAACGATGGAGCTGGAAGTAGTCAGATCTATAACTGTTATGAATGAGCCAAATGTTTGGTTATACAATAACTTTATTCACCATATAACATTTTCCTGCTCCTTTATTTTTTTTATGCTCCAGTTTATTTGAGGACGTGTGTCTGACTCTGGGATCAGTTTGTCCCTCGGGCTCTGGTCGGACTGCTGGAAGAAGATGGATCCATCAAGATTCAGTCTTTAGCATGACAAGGATTTAGTTCAAGCAATTAGGGAAAAGTCTTTGAAGTCTGTGCTCTTCTCAGTTTGCAGTCTGTTACATATATACAGGCTTTGTCATCAGGCTTTAAACGCTAATCTGTCAGTGACTTGAACTGCAGAATTCCTCATGACAAATCATATTGCACGCAAAGAAAAAGGGAGTGAGTGGGGTGAAATACTGGACTCTTGTTTTTGTACTTAAACTTCTCAGATCCAAGTGAATTTCAAACAAAAAGTCTGCAAGTTGTTGCTTTGTATGATGCATATTCGCTTCGTTTCTGTGACACACAGTACAAGAAGTGTTTCACAGTTTCTTCGATCACATCAGTGACTATGCAATGAAAAAGAGCTCTGTTTGAAACTAAGCCTTGCAGCTATGCTTCAGTTAACCGTCTTAACTCTTTGCCTTCTTTGTAACACCATGCAGGGCTGTGGCTTTAGACCTTTGACTCACAGCAAGCATGTATGCTTTATAAAGCTTTTTAGACTTTCAGTGATCCTCAACAACAACTCTAAGTGATTTGAACAGCTTCGTAGAGGGTGATGATCTTCAGACACAGAATTTCCTGCCATGTTTGTCTCTGTCAGATAAACTTTATGACACTTTAGTGCTCGCTCTTAATCCTTTTATCACCTCCTCGGTCAAACTTTCATGACACATCCGTAATGAGAAGTTTCGAAAGTCTCGAAGGCTGCCAGCTTATTCTTCACCTTCATATTTTCTGTTCTATAACCACACACACACACACACTTCGCACTCACACACAAACAGCGTCTTCCTTTGTCAGCAGACGAGCCATGGGGGTGGAGCCTCTGAGGAAACCACTTCCTGTCCCTGTAGAGAGTTGCTATGGAGCTGAAGCTGCGAGGTTTGTTTTTGTCTTAGCAGGTTCATGATACCTTAATGCTGCATGCTTGTATGGATTATGTAAGCTTGTATCTTCCTCATGAAATCAACTCCAAACCAGTTCTTCATCCAGTACTTACTATGTTCAACATTCATGCTGGAACTAAACATAAAAACGTCTTTATGTGAAAATACAAGCTGATAATTTTACAGCTGTGGCTTAGAGCTAAATTGAGGCTTACATGACATAAAGGATGTATGATATGGAAAACTAAGCAAACACTCTGGACGTCAGAGGTCCGTGTGCCTGTGCTTGAACTTGTAACCCTGACGACGACGTGGATCAAACTGCGAGTGTGTGTGGAGATCACATCGTACAGGGCAGATATGGATAAATCTGCAGAGCGACAAAGTCTCAAAATACACCAGTAGCTGATGAAATCCCAGGTCTTTCACCTGGAAAAAAGATGATTCATCGCACCACTGATTTTGTCATTCCTTGCTTAAACTTTCTAGTTCATCTGGTTGTTTCTGCAGTTAAATATCTGCTGAATGTGCACTTGTACATTTTTTATTTCTGCAGCTTTGTAATCCTCCTGCCATGCGTCTTTGTTGCAATTTTGACTTTTTGAGATGCATTTAAGGATTAGCCGCACTAAAAATGTAAGCCCTTTTCTCCTTTGATTTCTTTTACCCAAGTAAAATTAACAAAATCTTGCTCTGAAACTGTGAAAATTGTCCATATTTTTGACGCCAGGTTTCTTCTTTGCATGTTATGATGTTTTGCATGCCGCCACATACTGTAACAGAATGCGTAGGCTTGTTAAAAAGTCAACAAAGAAACTTTTATTGTTTTTTTATCAGCTACTATCATCATCATTAGGAATAAAATATTACCTTATATTGACCGTGCATCCTTGTTGAATATTATACCCAGGCTCCCATTCAGAATAGCATCACTATTCTTTTTGATGCCATAAATTCAGTATAATGATGTTTTATTGTTATTATGTATGGGGTGCTGCAGGCACAGTAAAACACAACAACCCCCCCTAGTTTGAATGCACACTCAGTGAGAAGTTGTTAAAGTCCATTGTGTAACTTCCTGTTGGGGTGGACTGTAGCAATCAGACTCTTTCTGAGTTGTTTATGTGTGCTCAGACAAACCTCCATTGTGGAATCACGAATCAGTGTCTGAATGTTTGAAAATGAAGAATAATTGACGTCCTGTTGGGAGCGAGTCTCGTCCTGTGAGGATTTGTGCCAGAGGTGATGATATAAGCTGGAGTTCAAGGTCCTTCGGCGACAAGTCACTCCTCATTATGTTGGAGCAGAGGATCTGATGTTTAACTACACGAGCTGTAAAACCATTAACCTTTGATTTCAACCAGCTCAGGATGTTTACGAGGACCGACTGCTACCTCACTCTACAACTCCACTCATGCTGCACACACTGAGCATGTTTGTGGCACATCAGTTACTTTATGCCTCTGTTGCTGCAAAATGTCGTCCTGTGAGAGCAGCAGCAGCAGAGTTTTTAGTTTTACCGCGGTACCTTTCACACACAGAGCCACAACAGAACATTTCAGGATGTGATGTAAAAGATTTGAAAGTCACTCTTAACACCATTTCCAAAGTTGAAGCACAAGAGCAAGATACGATCATGGGAGTGTTTGCTGTTATAAAGGTGCTATATGAACGAATGCTGCGCAGAAAAGAGTTTAAAGCTTCAATTTGTGCTCTCACTGGCATAAATATCATCATGCTGCTCACTCATGTGAAATGAATTGTCACAAATTGTTCCTTTGTTTTTGCATCAGCTGACTGACTTCATATGGAAAATTAAAATATTCTGCAGGAGAAGGCCGTTTTGAGGGAAAAACTTGTATGCTTGTGTTCACATCATAGACTAGAGGCTATTCCCTATGGAGGGTGAAATACCTTCCAATGACAAAAACTATCCACAGTTGCATATTTCATTGAAATAACAGAAATACTAACAAAAGCAGAAGTTGAACTTTGTTTAAAACCATACAAGAGGAAATATTTGATCTGTTTTTCTTTGTTGATGACTCCTGAGGTGACTATACTGAGACAACCAGGAATCAGAGGAGGCATATTCATTCAGTAGATAGAGAAACACAATACATAGTAGTTAAAATTTTTACTGATAAGCTCAATTATTTTTGTTTGTCAGTTTTTGGATCAGCCTTTGTGTTCATCTGACGCAGGCCGAAAAGCTCTGATCATAGCCTAGAAAGTCACTCTTTGGGCTTTGAAGAGTTTCATATGAGGATGCAAACTTGTGACATAATTTTTTATAAATATCCTTCAAACCAGTAAATTCAGAATTCAGGGTCAAGTGTCACTTTTGCAGGTTGAATAAAAGTGCTCTTCTCCAGCTACCAGTCTGACTCACAAACTATGATCCATACAGGGACTCGAACCAGAAACCTTTGATTTCCCATCCTCAGTCTCTACAAACTGAGCCCAACAAATAGTACAGTAAATATAAAACAGGTGACTAACACCCATTCGCTGTTATATGGAGACTCGTCTACGTCCCCGTTCCAATATGGCCACGCCAGCTGTTTTGCTTCAGAACTACGCTTAAGAGACAGACAGGTGACGTCATGGAGACAGCGTCCATTAATTACACAGTCTATGGGAGAAACACAAAACAAAAAGGAGGGTGGATGTTGTTTGTTGATGGAACATGTCGGAACATGCTTCTGTTGTGTGTGCGACAGGAACAACACAAACTGCAGCTCTGACTCCAGTTTCAGCCTCTTTAATAGGTTCATTTCTTGTTTCTAAGACATTAAAGAGTCTTATTACTCACATCATGCTGCGTCACTGTTTGTGATGGGATTCTGTTTTTGTTCTCTGTTTAGGAAACATGTCGCACAGATCTGTGTATTATGATGATAATGACACAGTAAAACTTTCCCTGCAGGCATCTTTAGGTGTCCTGTAATTGGTCAGCTTCATGTCATACACACTGCAGATGTTCTTCAGGAGGTGTGTCTTCTCGTTTTATCTTAAGGAGTGTGTTTCTTTAGCAACAGGTGTTATAAAATATATTGCAGAGCCTCTCAGATGGACTTTACCCCGAGCTCCTGCTGTCACTGCACTCCTCACCATGCATCGCTCTGCTGATGCTGTGGTTTCCTGTGCACACTGAGTGAGAAACTCTGAGTTTCAGAAGAAAACTGCACTCATATATCATGTTTCAAAATATTACACACCTCATGATGGATGAATTATGTGTTGACTCGTCTTCTGTCTGATTCTCTTTCCTGTTGTCTGATGTGGTTGAATAATTTTACAGCACAGAGCTCACATTGGTTCACGTGCAGACTTAATATCACTCATGTTTGGTCTGGGGAGTGGTTCTTATTCAGACGACGCAGACTCTGTTTGTGCTTAAACAGCCTTCAGCTGAGACAGCACCACAGTGTCGATGAAGGAGTTTAAATTAGAGCTGCAAAACATAAAAATATCTTCAAAAAGACGCCAGCACCGATCTTTTGACAACACGTAAGACCTTTCACTTACACGTCGTTGTATGTGGAGCAGGAGGCAGGGCGGGTCATCCACTTATCTGTGTGTCAGCAGTTTGATCCCTGGCCCCACCTGTTCACCTGTCCGAGTGTCCTTGAGCAAGATGTTGAGGAAGTCATACTGAGTGCTAAAGGCGTGACTGTGAGATTCTGTCGCTGGATGCAAAAACAGTGTGAATAGATAAATGTTTGCCTGCACCAGGGCTGCACAATACTGGGGAAAAAAATTATATTGTAATATATTTTGTGGTATTTATTTAATTTAACTGCTTCACTCTGTCCAGATGAATTCTCTTAGACAAAGATCTGAACGCATGGATCTGGAAGCAGCTGCTTTTAACTCTGGAAGTATGAAATAAAGCCTTTTATGTGATATTAAATAGAGGCAAACCATCAGATTGTTCAAACCCCTGCTATGCTCAGCTCACGTTCACCACTCCCTCTCTCAGTGGCTCGACCACTCACACTGCACGTCACTCTGCCTGACCCTGATAACAGCAGGTGAGATGATAAAGCACTGAGAAGGTGCTTGAACTGTACGAGTTGTTGCATGTAATATGGTTAAAATATATTAATATATATTAATTAATGCCCAGTTAGATCTTTTAGTAATGCGGTAGGGCGTAGACAGATATATAAACTTCATTGAAAGGCTTTAATATACCCTGATATATTATATAAGTTGCGATGTGAATAGTGCGCATGCAAGTATTGTGATGATAATATTAAAATGATATGTTTTGTGGCCCCAGCCTGCACTGTGAAGCTGCTCTCAGGTGTCCCAGGGTTGCACTTTGCCCCTCACCTGTTAAATCATCCTTATCGTATTTACTGCTCCGAGTTATGTGTCCTCTCCCATAAACGTGTGACTCCATCCAAAGGTTCGATCTCACCTCAACACTCAGCTAACAATCAGCAACCCTGCAGATTTCATATAAACTCAGAGATTAATACATAACCTTAAGAGAGAGGGTGTGTGTGTGTGTGTGAGTGTGTGCTGAGGCTGCACTGGCTCATCCCAAACACACTCCTGTCAGAGAACGACAGAGATAAATCCCTGATAGCTGTGGGTGTCGTAGAGATAACTGCAGGTTTATGAGGTGACAGGTAGGCGAGGAGGTATTTTATCAGAGCACCAGGTGTTCATATTTTGATGCTAACGTGCTGTTTCATGCACATTACATCAAGTTTAGAGTCAATCATTTAATCAGTTGTGTCAAGAACAACAGGGTGTGAACTCTTTGATCTGAGTCCTGAAATAATCCTCCAGTGCTTCCCGTTGTATTTAGTAAATTTTGAGTATCTGCTCCACAAAACATGCATATGCACAAAGCATATCAGGTCAGCTCATTCTTAGATTTTTATTCTTTCTTTTTTAATGAGGAGTTTAGCCTTATTAATACAGAGAACTAGATTTAGTCAGTCACTAATAAGGCTGGGCAATTGATTACAATATTTCCTGCTGCAATATTCTGATCACAGACAGTGCAATACTTCTTTGACCCTAAATATGTTGAAAAGCCAGATACATTTTTTGCAGATGTTTTATGCTCTACACCCTGTTCAACCCTGTTCAAACAAAGAGCCAAATGTTGAAAGCTACCTTTAATTAGCAACAATCTAAGTGGTGAAAAGTGGCAAAAATGACATCAAGAAGCATTAAAAATAAGTTTGAAGTGGCCAAAATGGTCAGACAGCAGCAAAAAAAATGGGAAAGGGGCAAAAGTTGTGTGAAAACTTGAAAAATGGTCAAAAAGGATCCAATATTTCTGTTTAAAGTGCAATTTTTTTATTGATCAAAAGATTCTAATTTTCTGAGATACTGAATTCTGGGTTTTACAATCTGCAAGCCAGAATCTACAGCAATTTAAGAAGTAAAGACTATAGATAAAATTCGCTCTATGTGTAAAGTCAATATTATATCTGAGTTTCACTTTCTGAAATAAGTGACAGAAATATTTTTCATGATTTTCTAATGTTTGAGGTGCACCTTTTTATGCGAACAAAGAGTCTTTTGTTGATTTTTTTCACAATATCCTTCTTTTCTCCTTGTTGTTTTTCTTATTCAGATCAAGAACAGGGGTAATAAAAAACATGTATCATCCTCGTTAATAGAGCAATTGATATGAACAACACAAAAGACTGAACCTAAAAATAACAAAAAATAATCACCATGAAATTATAATAAGCAGTGGAAGTTTGTGTTTTCTGAATGCTTTTACCCTTTGAGTGAAATTAAACTAAAACAAGAAACTAAACAAGAGTCCAATCTTTGCTGCTGAAAATGTTGAATGTCACATTTTGAACAAATGAGCCAGTACAGAGTTTGTCCATCGTGGTCCCTCTTATGGATGATCAATTCAAAGAAAGAAAGCTCCTTGGCATCACAGATTTTATTTTGCAGAAATGAGTTTCCACACCACTCTTAATAAAGCAGGAACAGAATTTATCATTCATGCTCAAAAACAGTTTGCTGCAGCATCACAAAGACAAATTTAGTCACACAGCTTCACAAGGAGCAGGTCCCTCACCTGCACACGGGATTATTCCCCCCAAGAACAGGTCATAGCAGGATTAGCCTCTGCTGCAGGCTGCTGCAGTTTCATTCACCCAGATATAGACCCTTTATATCCCTGTATAAGATCCAGCTTGAGTTTGTGAGAGGCATCACATAACATGTCAGGTCAGTTTTGATTATTGTTGCAATAACAGATCTGTCTCCAGATGTCAGTGTCCTCAAGGATTTACTTAACTGTTGGGAAATGAGTGACAAAAATCAATCATTGTACATTTCTTTGACTTTCAGACTTATACTCAAACATTAAAAAGTTGTTTTGAATTTTGATCCCCCCCCCTCCAATCTGCATCATGATGTTGTTTAACTTGTTCTTTCCAGTGAAGCTGATGCTTATCTAGAATAGATCAACACTTTTATGAGGCGTTAATAAACCCAAGAAATGACAAGTTTTGTTTTGCAGACACAGCTGGGGGGCGAGTTTAGCCGTACATTTGCAGTAAATGACAACCTGCCTTTGCAACGCTCAGAAACTCATATTTCACAACATGATCTACTCAGATTTTGAGTGTATATCTGTAACTTTACCCTGTGTGGTTTTTCGTGTCATGAAACATTGCAGGGTTCTTTTTGTTTGGAGTTGTTTTAAAGACTCTGACTTTTGCATACCTTGTGCAAGAATCAGTGATGCCTTAAATGATCTTGAATCTCCTTTTCTGTTTCTGCAGGAGGAGAGAGGTGGACTGCGGCCTCGTCTCTGCAATCTGAAGAAAGGACAAAACGGATACGGCTTCAACCTGCACAGTGAGAAGTCCAAACCTGGTCAGTTCATCCGAGCTGTGGACGAAGACTCTCCTGCTCAGAGAGCCGGGCTCAAACCAAGGGACAAAATCATCCAGGTACACAAAAGGCACTCAGAAACACACTCTTCTGAGATGGAGAGTTTGATTTGTTTGTATGTGTATCAGCTGTAATCCTATTACACGAGTGGGCAAACTGGAATCCCAGGAGGTATTAGGTTATTATTAGACAGGGAGTACATGCAGATGTAACATGGGTGGGTTAGTGTGTGTGCTCATGTGTTCATCGATAAGTGAAGTGTTTATCAGCGTGTGTTATGTTAGAAATGAGAGCTTCCTCTCCCTGTGTGTGCGATGGCCCAGGCCTGCTGGCCTTGTAGAACATTGCAGGGTCACAGTTAATCCACTTACTGCGTCTGAGGGCTGAATTACAGGCTGCTCACACAGTCTGAGGCTCGCTCACGTGCAGCACGGTGCAGGCGGGGGGGCAGGAGGATGTGAATAAGGAGACTCCACAACTGTACTCACTGAATTCACATAAGAATCAAGTTTTACACACAATACAGGAGAGGGGGAGTTTGGTGTTTCAAAGCCACATTTCTACATATTTTAGCAGGAAATTGACAGAACATTCTTGTACCTGTTCATTATCAGAGCTGAAGCCTCCTCTGTGGAGGTCAGAGAGTGTCAGAGGAGGGTCGCTGTAACAGAGCGATCTGTACCACCTGTGTAATATCCACAGTCAGCGTGGGAGTGGGTGAAATTCCTGACAGTATCCAAACCTCCGTCTTCCCCCACGGGAATTCCTGGCTGCCTTATCTCCCTGGATGCTTGATTAGTTCCAGCTCTGGGAGTTTGCTTGTTCTCTGCTCCCTGAAACAACAGTTACTGAATGTTTCCATCAGAGCTGCTCCGTCAGCTGTTTCTTCATTCACCACTTTTAAACTTGAACAGAGCAGCAAAAATCAGTCGCTCACTATTTTAGGAAACACACTGTTACTCAAAGTATGAACACAACATGAAATTGAAGCATGTTTTCAGTTTTAAGGCCTGTGTGATGGGAAAAAAGTAAGAAGTTATCTGAGAGTTTATAGATATAGGTGTTACAATAACAGTCAAAATGTTGGATGAATTAATCCTTCATGACATCGCTTGATGGGCTGATTGTTTTCATAAACCACATCTCTACTCCAGTGTGAGTGTTTTATGTCAAGATATTGTGTACTCATAAAAATTGCTGATGCCAGCCACCGATATCCAAGGCATGTGTTCTTGTGTGCACCTACAGGTAGTTAACAAGCCTCTAAAACTCTTTGAGAAAGACAGGGTTTACTTTTATGTACGTTACTTTGAGCTTGTGGTTGAACCAATCACAGTAAAACTGAGACATTACAGAGAAAAAAATAAATCAGTTTACAACGCTCAATATTAATACAAAAAAGTCAACAACTGCTTCACAAAATGAAAGAAACTTCTAGATTTACAGTTTATATGCACTCCACCCACAGACAGAGGGTCTAGAGGGCTTGAGTGTTTGGAAAAACATTTATCACGAAGTTAAAATTGTTTTTCTCTCTGCAGTATCTGAATGAGCTAAAACAAGACACAGCTAGCGGGGAAAACGTCAAAGATCATTTATTCCCTGTGAAATCACTTAAACTCTGAGAGTTGTTGGTTTAACTTTGCACTTTTATGAATTAAGTACAAACAAATAGTAACACCAGAGAGTTTTTTGTGTTTTATTTTGGATTCAATAGCAGAGTGACTGTGCCAGAAATAAAATTCCTTGTTCAAAATGATCTGTCTTTGTGTTGATTAAAATTGTATGTATCAAAAATACTCCTAGTATCTGTACTTGGTATCAGTGAGAACTCAAAAGGGAGTATCGAACATCCCTTATTAATTTATTCTTTTCTCCACTCCTCCTTTGCTTTTCATTCTTTCCTTCTCTCCCCTCATCCTCTTACTCCTTCATCTCCTTTGCTTTTCTTCTCCTCCTTGTTTCCATCCGACACTTTCTCCTCTTATGCTCCTCTTCCTCCCTCCTCTTGTACTCCATACCTTTTCTTTTCCTCCTGTCCCCCACTCCTCCTTCTTCTTCTCTTTCCTTTGTCCCTCTTTTATCTGTTTCGCTCCTCTCCTTCTCCAATCCTCATATATTCTATTACTCCTCCTTTTCTATTCTTCTTCTGTTTCCTCCACTCCATCTCCTCTCATTCTCGATTTTCCTCCCCTCTGTGTCTTTTTCTCCTCCTTCCTCAGGTGAATGGCGTGTCTGTGGTGGGGATGCAGCACTCGGAGGTCGTGGCAGCCATCAAAGCCGGAGGAGATGAGAGCAGCCTGCTGGTGGTCGACGCTGAAACTGAAGAATTCTTCAAACGCTGCAACGTCCTGCCGACTGAGGAACACCTCACCGGTGAGTCGCATGAATACCCACAATGCATTTCATGTCTACAGTCACAATTGGATGGACATTGGAGGGTCACACACACGAGTAGAGCTGATGTTGTGATGCTGAAACGTCTCCTTGTCTTCCTGCAGGACCTCTGCCTGAGCCAGTGTCAGAGAGAGCATCAGAGGAGGAAGAGGTGAAGATACACACTCACACACACACTCTTACACACACAGTTACAGATAGTGACCTGGGAAAGCCTCACTGATCCCCTGTGAACTTTCCTGGGAGCAGATTACGAGTTCTGGACAGTGTTATGGAGCTGTCACTCTGTCTTCATGTGTCTCCTGAAAAATCACACACACACACACACACACACACATGAACAGATACAGAGCTGGGTCTGACTGATAACATTTTAAAAAATAACTCAGATTATACCCAGGAGCACTTCTTCTCCATCCCCCCTTTGGCACCATGAAGACACTGGAGCCTACATTACCCATAATGCACTTCACAAATGTATATAACTAGACTCATCCTGCTTTTTAAATGTCTTTCTCTGTGTCACATTTGAAGATCTGGGTGTGTCAAAAGTGATGTGAGGTGACACTTTCACACAGGACGTTCTGAGGCCTGATGTTAGTAATTTAGATTCTTTAATTGGTGGAATATCCCTTTAATTAGTGCCCAGTATCAGCTCTGCGTCGTTGGTGAGACATTCCAACATCACAGCATGGCGGGTTTATCAAAAGTAAATACTTCCCACACACACACACACAGAATGACAACATGGGAAAAGTGGATTGGCCTCTGTGGTGACACTGTGGCTGACCCTTCGCCATGGCAACAAGAGCTCACCCGAGTGTGTTTCCCTCTCTGGCTCACTCGCGTCCCCGAGGATCACGGGATTGAAGTGGCTTTAACTCTCAGGGGGAGTTGGGGATTATGTTAATGAGAAGACTAACAAGCGCTGGTGCCCCCCCCCTCCACTCTCTCACACACACACACACACACATGCAGACATTCTTTTCCTCTGCTGCAACAACAAAACTAACAATAAGTCATTCAGCTGAAATTATGTAACAGATTGTGGTGTAAATGCTAATGACCACCTCTGGTCTTCACTCAGTGTGTGTGCGTGTGTGTGTGTGTGTGTCCTCACTTTCTTTCATCTAGCAGTATTTAAAAAACTGAGTCTTACACAATAGAAAACTTCTCCTCATCATTTGTGATCATATTTGATCTTAAAGAGAGGTACGGTGGCTCAGAGGTGCCACAAAGAGAAACAAATTTAAGTGATGAAAGTGCAATTTGTTACATGTTGCAGAATAATTCAAGAATCCTACACCTTGGATATTCTTTGATAAAATCATAATTAATAAATTCAAAAATGAATTGCTGTTGGAACAAATACAGCCAAATTAGTTTTACTCATTTGCAAAGCTTTATTTTTTCACCATTTCATCAAAATGTTTCAAAAGCCTGTTAAAGGTTTCAAAAATTCTGAAGACTTTACCCCACGTTTTATAAACCAAGACTTTGCTTGATTCACATTTGAATTGTTCTATTTATTCAAGTTGCATCAGAGTGTGTCAACATCAAAAAAACAAAACTCAGTGTTTATTTTCTGTTTCATATTGAAAACTCCCATAGAAAGAAAAAGAAAAAAACATGCATGAACTTTTTTTCACGTCAGGCTTCACTTTTCTCCTGCACAGAAGTGATCAGTGGGAAAATGACCCAGATAAGAAGGATTTGTTTCCTCCTCTGCCCCTCAGGTCTTGTGTAGCTAAACACACAGATGGAAATAAACAGCAGCCGGTCAATTACAGTTAACATCTTAAGAGGTTTATAAGTTTAATCAGCGGGAATAGAAAGGCCATCAAAGGAGGACGGTCTGGATTTAAGTGCAGCCACAGTGCTTCAGTTTATGTCTGTGTGTGTGTGTGTTTGTTAGCAGCCTCTTTGTGTTATGCAGCATATTGTAGCATTTGTCCAAAGCCACTTATAGAGTTTATTTTTAGCCCAGCAGCTGTTTACGAATCATACATGTAGTCAGTCACACGGGGCCACGGCGCCACTCAGCAGTGTGTGTTAATATTTCATCCAGTTTAACATCCTGCTCACAGATTAGTGCTGACACTGAGCCGCTGCTTTAATAAGGGAGAGAGGAGGACGAGGTTCAAACCTGTTGTGTGTCCGGTTTACTGATAGGAGAGCTCTGCTGCCCCCTGCTGGACAACACATGGAATAATACACTGCATGTGTGTTGCAGAAGAAAGAGCTCTCAAACTGATCATACTTTACACATTGCGTTTTTCTGTGATTGAATGAGAATGTTTTTGTGTTTTTTCAGGCAGCAGCACAGGAGATTAAACGCACCGTGTCTCAGAGCTCAAGTGCCTCGTCCAACAACTCCATGCCGGCAGTCACCAGCAGCCCCTCACCTGCAGAGGTACAGAGTGCAGCTTCCATCGAGCTCAACCAGACTGAAAATATACTCCAGAGGAAAATTAATGCAGATATATTTTGGATTTAGCCTGACTTAAGATCTTTTAAAAGTCAAGTTAGAACACATTAGACTTACTGAGTGAAGAAAAAGACTGTATGGAGAGCAAAAGCAGGTGTAACATATGAAAAGTTGCACTTCAATGATGAATTTAAACCCTTTGTGAATTTGTTTGTGTTTGTGTGTCTGCAGGTGGAGAGGACCCCCGAGCCCACTGACAGTTTGGGTCTGGGTCTGTCCCTGGCTCAGGCCAAAGAGCGAGCCCACCAGAAAAGAGCCGCCAAGAAAGCCCCCCCCATGGACTGGAGCAAGAGGAACGAACTGTTCAGCAACCTATAAACACCATTATCGTTCTCCTCATCTTCATCATCATCAGCATCTTCATCTCCTCCTCCTCTGGCCTGTTCTTCCACGCTCTGGATTTTATTTCTTTGTCGTCACACTGAACAGACCCGTTTTAAACTCTGTAAAACAGTATTATATGATGATTTTATGTTTTAATTGAGGGTTTTTACCACTTTTGTGTCATGTTTTAATAAATGTCCCAAACAGGAATGAATGTTAATATATAAGAGGAGGAATGTTGAAGGAGAAAATGAAGAATAATGTGCTGCTCTCTGAAGAAGAACAGGGCGGAGAGGAAAAGAAATTACAGGCAGATTTTGAGTTAAAGTTGGAATAACGTCAGATTTTCTTTTCTGTGATCAGCATCTAGAAGGAAAGGTTTACTCTAGTCTGTGTGTGAATGATCAGTGCTAAATATGACCAATATGAACTGTTTGATGTCAAACTGTCAGTCTTTGACTGTTCGAAGGGACTGAAGCTCCAGAAAAACTCCTCCCTTCTGTAACTCTGTCGTCTTTCTGATTACAGGATGAAATCACAGATTATTTTTTCATGTAGCTCTTTATAGATTTGTAAATACATGAATAAATGATTCAACATTTATTTGGACTGACTCAAGAGAAATAAAGCTCAGTAAGTTTGCTGATTCTGCTGCAGATTTTGGTCTGAATGTCGACGACACTGAAGACAATTCAACATGAAGAATATGAAATGTGTTTGCTTTGTGCTGTAAAACGTGTCGAGCTGAGACAAATACATTTGGATCAAATCAACACGAGTCTGATGAAATTATTCCCTTTGATACAACGATGTACCAAACTGATGTGTGCATGGCTTAAAGTGAAAAATATTTCTGGTTTAGCCTGAGGGTTATTTTACCCCTTGGATGTGTTTGTAGGAGTCCTTAGAGTGTTCCCCCTTTCTTTTTTGGGAAATAAAATACTTTACAATTTTAATAAAAATCTAAGGGGTTAGCCTTTGCTTTTAGCAAATCTTTCAGAATGTAGAAAAACTATGAAAAAAAGGTGAAGTCTAAGGGTTCATTAACTCTAAGGGTGTTTGTGAAGCCCATAAGAGTTTTCCTGTTGTGTCATGAGGGATTTTTATCCCATGTTTCGACCAAAACTATTCATTTTAGCAAACATATACAACAGTGGCGGCTGCTGCTCTTTCAATGAGGAAGAGCTCTTTTTTTCCTGGCCTACATCATAAATGTGTTCGTATATTTATATGTAAATTCTACACTACACCCCTTCACTTTTCTAGTCGTTTTTAACAAAGACAAAGTCGCTGGGGATCCGTTTCGGACAGGAATGAAACACTTGCAAAACGCTCCGGTGAATGTTTATACTTTAAGATCAATGATTCGCTCATTTAACTGTCAATCAAAAAGGGGTTCAGACAGATCAGCCAATCATCATGCAGAAGCTCAGCGTCCGGGCCCGCCCACTGCCCCATAGGCCCCAAGAGAAGCTGAGCTCCCGATGGGCGGGACAAAGCCAAGTATTGATCCAATGACCGTCCAGTTTCGCGTATCGGAACAACCCACTTTATGCTTCCCATTAACGCTCAGAGAAGCTGAGCATACGTCTGTATTTGTGACTCGTACATTAGTTAACAGCTGATTTTCTTCTGCTTCTCTTTTTTTAAAATTTAATTTTGTTTAATAAAGCTGGGCCTCCCTTGCAGTCATAGAGCTGCTGCCACTGAAATTACACTTAAAACTACGTGCGTACATTTATAAACACATACAAATATACTTACCTAAAGAGACTGAAACACATTCATTCTCACACCCATGCACATTCATCCACACAAACATCCATATCACACATGTA
Organism: Thalassoma bifasciatum; assembly: GCA_008086565.1. Classification (NCBI taxonomy): domain Eukaryota; kingdom Metazoa; phylum Chordata; class Actinopteri; order Labriformes; family Labridae; genus Thalassoma; species Thalassoma bifasciatum. Next base: position 258,292 of record RPOG01000030.1, read on the forward strand.
TACATGCACTCATTAATGCACATTCACACACCAGCTCATGTGTCTTCATCGGTCACTAAAATCAGTCCGTAAGACACACTCAGGATTGTTCAGTACAAACTCTTCTTTAATCATTTCCAGGATGATACAGACCTCTTAAATATAAGTATAAAAACTAACAGCCATCTTTTAAAATAAAAAAAAGAAATAATTGAAAACAGTGCTTTAACTTTGTTTCAATGTCAAAATATTGAAGACAGTAGCAAGAGCAATTCTTTCTTGAACAAATTGGAAAGAGTTAATTGAAAACAATCAGAATGTTTTTGTTGGAATAATGCAGGTTTTCATTTTTCTTTGCAGATTTAACCAAAAGACTCACTCAGCTGCAGAGAGATGAATAAGAGCTGAAGGGTTAGGGTGGAAGGTAAGGAGGTAAGAAAAGGAGTCAGATGTAACATGTAGCAAACAAAATCCAATAAAACCAGTGATGATTTCAGCCTGTGATTAACCGGCCAACCCACTTCACTTCTATGTGGATCCTGGAGCAAAAGATTGAACTGATGTATGTTTAACATCAAGGTCAAAGGACAGAAGGTTAGCCAATTTTCAGATAAATAATATAGTATTGTTTTATTCCATCTTCAGGTGATGAATCATACAGTCAAACCCTGCAGCTGTATGTACTCTGACCAGAAAATGAAAGCTCCTGCTGCTGTTTGTGACAACTGAAAACACAACAGAACATATTTAACAATAAGAGTCTTATAGACTTTAAAGTACTTAAAGTTTATGATTTGCTCCATTAGAAACCTCAGCGTACAGGAGTGAAACAGTTGGAAATGGCTGTCCACCCTCTAGGGGACACTCTGAGAACTACAGTTTTGTGCACCTCATTTTTCTAAATCTGAATGTTTGTTCAGGTTGGACAACACAAATCAAACCATGTTGATTACAGTAAATTTACTATTGTGATACATGTTCTTTCACCATTTTTATGTAATCTGTTTTTATAGATTTGTTTAAGCCACATAAAGAGGAAAAACTAGCGTCTTTTACTGCTCATGAAGATCAATTTAAAGCCATTTCACTCTGTTTCACTGTTGTGAGCTGCAATAACATGAACAAACTTGTAACAATCAGGGATAACAGTAGGAATAAATGCAGCTCAGGTTTCAAAATAAAAGAATAACTGTTTGAATTGAAAGAGTCAAAATGAAATAAAGTTTTCCAACACTGTACTGGGGCTGAGAGCTCGTCTGCAAACAGCAAGTATTAACTCTGTAGAAAACTGAACTCTTATTTACAGTAAACAAAACCTCTGTCAGTGTTCAGACGCTTTAAAATAATCAACATTTAATGAAATGTTCTTGTAACAGACCTCTGAACATGTCATCTCCCTGTAATGCTTCAAAGAAATGATGTTTTCTCTGTCAATTCTCTGGGGGAGAATAAAAAACTTTGGTAAAAACATGTAAAATTAAATCTAATACATCCATATGGAATCTTCTGTTTAATACGACAAATAGAATATTCTCCATGTGTTATAGACAATAAGCAGCAGATTGATTTAACACAGTGAGGCTGATGAACAGCTGAGAGGAAGTTCATTTGTTAGAAAATGTTTATAAATATATTCAGTATAAAGATTTCTGACTACAAACGCACATGGAACCGGTAAAGACTCCTCTTTACATTTACAGGTAACATGAATTTAATGGACCCTCGTTCCCTTTAGTGATAATATTCTAACACACACACAGACATACACGCACATCTGAAAGATGTTTGTTGTAACATTCCCAGGTGTGCGTCCTGAGGCGAAGTGCTGCATGAAGAAACTTTGTAATACTGAGGAGAAGATGTGCAGGAAATCCTTAGAAGTGAAACAATGTTCTGTCCTCGAAGCTCCAAATGTTCAGTTTCATCTCCAACCTGCTGGATTTCAGATTTGTCATGGCTCTTTCTCCCCGAACAATCAAACATATTCCTGTGAGGCGGGGACATTATTCCAACATGGCGTCCAGCTGGTCGGCCAGGTCGTCAAACATGCTGCCGATGTCGTCCAGAATGTTCCCTGCTGCTTTCACGGTGCCGCTGCTGCTGTTGGTCAGAAAGAGAGAGTTATAAAGCTTTGAATGTTTTTCTAAAAAGTTACATGAATTATAGATAGGAAATGGTTATTTGGGAAAAGGAAACACACTTCTTGCACAACTGTGACAAAATTTTGTATCAATCTGATCTAAGAAACAAAAAACCCCAAATATCTGCAGTGGAAATAGCATGGTGTGGATCAGCTGACTCACCCCTCCACCGTGCTCCCCTGAGCCAGTCTGTTCTCCACCACTTTGAGCGCTGCCTCCAGCGAAGTGCTCGTCTGCTCCAGTCTCTTCTGAGCCAGAACCTCCAGACCGATGACGCCGCTCTGAGGTGTGCCTGCTCGCCCTGCAGAGGACGGGAACGGATGTGCTGGAGCCGGGCAGGATGGAGCGGGGAAGGTAACGCACTGGACTGAGGCGAGGTTTGTTCCTGCAGGAGTTAGAAATGTTTAAGTTATTATATTTAACGAAGATAAAACATAACTTCTTCCTTAATACCGCAAAAACTGAAATCTAATCTTTGACTTGTAAAAAGCAATTGAGACATTGTTTTGTCTTCAATTCCTTAAAATAAAACATTCATCTGGACTTGTTGGTTGAATGTGGCTCATATCAATACTGGTAAGATACTCTTTTACTAAAAATAGGCCTATTTAGAATGCCTAGAATTCAGTTTTTGCAGTGTTGTTTATTGTTTTGAATGATACCGTACCAATGAAAGAAAAATCTGTATGGATCTGAATTTCAAGGTGTTTATGTGTGGCTGCATGCATTAGAGGTAAATATCTGAACATTTTTGACCTCCTGGATTTTGTTGGATCATGTCAGAGTTTAATTTGAAGTCACACAGTTGCTGCTGTTACCTGCTCCTGAAGCCGCTCCCAGCACAGGGAGTCTTGATGTGGGTAAACCTGAAGCTGTGTGTGGACTCTCTGGTTTAGGACTCGCTGTCTGTGGGTGTTTCCCAGGTTTAGGACTCGGTATGTTTGTGTGTAAACTCCCACCCAGCTTTGGGGAGACGGTGTGAACCTGAACGCTGGTCAGTTTAGGAATGGCGGTTTGAGTGTTGGGTTGAACTGTCTTAAGGGGTGTAACGGGTCTGCTGTTGGGGGAGATTTTGAAAGGACTTGATGGTTTCGAGGACACTGGAGGTTTTGGGCTTTTCCCCATAGATCCAGCTCTCTGAAAGACCCTCCCTGGTCTCTGAGACTCGTCATCACTCTGTGGACTGATGTTGTTCTGCATGTGGAGGCTCCTGATTTGCTGGAAGTGGTCGTCCTCTCTGGTTGGGGTGGTGGCCTCCTCAGGGGACAGTGAGTCTTTTGGTTTGTGTCGTCTCTTCACCGTGTCCGACTCTTTCAGGTTGAACTCTGGGAGCTCCAGGCTGTTTGGAGTCTGGACTCGACCCTCTGGAGGAGTCTTGATTTCAGTGTCAGGCTGGTTGGTGGATGTGGTCCTCGGTCTCTGTTTGATGGTGAGGTTTCCGTCTTCAGCAAAAGGAAGACGCTGAACAGAGAAGTGTTTTGGGGATGCTGTGGCGCTCTTCGTCGGTCGTTCGTATTTCCTGGCTTTTTCGTTTTCATCATGCGATACCTCAATCTTCTCGCTGCCTGTTCTTCTCAGACCTCCTATGCCTAGAACAGGGACGGGTTTGGAGTGCTGCAGGAGGATGTGAGGAGTCATGGCGTGTGGATTCGGTGAGGACACCGGGCTAAAAACAGGAGAGGCTGGGATGTTTGTTGGAGGGATATCGATCCTCCTGGACGGACTGCTGCTGCTGCTGCTGCTTCCCTCCAGCCGCGCAGCGATGCTCCTCACGCTCCCCGTGCTCTCCGTCTCCACTCCTCCTTTCGTCTCGTTCTCCTCCACCTTTCCATTTCCTGGCTGGCGGGTGGGGCTGCTGCTCACTGAGCTCATCCTCTTTGGCGGCGGAGGAGGCGGGCCTTTGCGTCGGGATCTAACAGCGAAGGAGTGACTGCGGTTGATGTTGCGTTGAGCTCCTGAGGCGGTCGTGTGTCCTCGCCCTGGTCTTCGTGACAGAGTGGCGTACGAGGGCATCACTGCAGAAGAAGTGGAGTTGTTGTGTGGGTTTGGATCGTCGTCTTCGTCTGGCTCTCCGTCAGACAGAGCATAGCGAGTCAGGCTCTGTGCACGCTTCTTGAAGGGGCCCCTTTGGGTGTCCTCAGCAGGGATCTGACCAGGTCGGGGCCCCAGCACAGGTACAGCTCCAGGTAGAGGTTTGGAGAGCCCCAACTGGCCCCTGCTGACACCTCCTGTCTGGTTCTGGAGGTAACTGAAGCTCTTCTGTGGGGGGGAGGGCTGTGGAGAGGGTGAGGGGGGTGAGGAGGGTGGGTGGTGCTGAGGCTGATAGAGGCGGTTCGAGGACTGGAGGTGTTTGGTTTTAGGGGGGACAGCTGGGTAAGCGAAGCGAGGCATCTTGCTAGGGGTGAGTGGGGGAGTCAAGGGGGAGAAAGGGAGTTTGTTGGGTGTAACAGATCGACTCTGCTGCTCCCACATCTCAGTAGGTCTCTGTCTGCTCCCTCCACGCCTCGCCTCCTCTCCTGCGCCGCTCCCTAAACTCTCCTCTGAGCGGCTGCACAGAGCAGCTGGATGCTCCTGAGAGAACCCTGAATTCGAGTTCCCAGAATTCCCAGACTTGCCGGACCCCCTAGACCGCGTGCTGATACTCTCCTGACTCACAGACATGGCTGCAGCCGATGTAACACCTCTGATACCAAACGCTTCTCCGCATCCACCCCCCGCCCTGCCCATCATTGCGCTCTGCAGCTCGGCGCTCAGCTCGCTGTCCTGGAAGGAGAGGAGGGTCCTGGGAGTGCGAGGGGAGGGGCAGCAGTCGTCAGAGGGTGCATCAGGGTGAGCGTGCATGATGTGAGTTGGCGTGTGCTCGATGGCCACCAGCTCCAGGGCAGCGGGGGGTTTCCGTCTTAAAGTCCCGCCTCCAGCTCTGTCAGCCTGGACACGAGAGCGCTGCAGGTCACAGAGCCTCTTCACCGCCAACATGAGCTTCTTCTGATGGCCTGAAACCAAGAAACAACCATCACAACCTAATCAAACAGGAACAAAACCATCTACAGGAAGCTTCAAGTTCTTTTTACTCACCTAGTTTGGTGATGCCGATCTCCTGCAGGTCCTCCCAGGTGATGTCTTTGACGATGGTGATGGTGTCGTACCCGTTGTCGCACAATCTCTTCTGATACTGAGGAAGTCCGATCACACTCAGCCACTCCCCCAGGTCAGCCTGAGCGACAAACACACAAAGAGTGAAGTGATTTATTCCTCTGTCTGAGGAAAACCAAGAAAACCAGCTCTAGTCCATAGATGCTTTTTTTATACTGGTGAGGTATCCAAGTAGTTTTCTTACAGGAATGTAATCAGGGAGCCACTCAGGGATGCTCAGTTTGCTGATTTCCATGGAGATCTTCTTCCTGTGGCCTGGTTTGGTCACTCCAATTGCTGTCAGGTCCTAGAGAACAACAAAATAGGAACCACAGAAGACAATGTCCGTCAAAATCCATCGGTGACAAAAACAAGAACTTTGAAAGGACGAACGTTAAATACTGTATTGTTCTGAATATAACACAATGTTTTGTCACAGAAAATTCCCACTGATAAAGTGAAGTCGTCTTATTTTCAGGGACCAAGTTTTAAACAGCTGTGCTCCCTTCTCTCTCTCCCTCTCTCTCTGTTCATATGACAGATAGTGTACAAAATGGCAGAGAGGAGGAGGGCCCTGGGAGCACTTAATTAAGTCTTTTCTTACACTTCTTGTGTTGGTTTCAATGTGGTTCCACCCACTGTGATGTTTGAATATTCCTAGTGATACTGCACTTATTATACTGTTATTATTCACTACGATAGGGCACCATGCTGTTTAACAACAGTGTGCCTTGAATTAAGTTGTTTTCTTGTCAAAGTTCTATCAGAATTTTCAAATAAAATATTCTTCAAGATAAAAAAAAGATTTTGTCATCAAATAGCCTTTTTCCAAAATATCTGTCTTGGGAAAAAGAGGGGTTGTCTTTTAGCCAGGGTTGTCTTGAATTCAGATCAATACAGTAAGATTACATTACAGTTATAACAGTTTCATGGCAGATGGGTGAGGCAGTTCCTGAGCTACGTATTTGTAGATGACCAGTTATGGCACAAACCTCAGGAGTCATCCTGCTGATAGTGGGAACATCATATCCGGCGCTGATGAAGTTGGAGGTGTACTGCTCCAACTGGAACTCACACAGCCACTGGTAGATGGCCTCAGCGTCCTAAAACAAAGAGAGACAGAGAGACGAAGAGGTATGCTTATGAGACTGCTCCCCTGTCCTCCTCAAACTCACAGAAACGCTTCTTTAGTGAACTCACCTTGCCCTCCAAAAGGTGCTCTGGCCTCACAAAGCCTTTCTGAGGAGTGCCGTTGACCTGTCGGCGGGAACCACCTAGAAAATACACACAATTAATCATACCAGGTGAACAGAATATTTCCCTGACTGATGGAAGAGACTAAAGCAGCGCTGAACCTGCAGTCGTGTTATCTACCTGATCTGACAATCCTCTAAACACATTCCTGACTCATCTCTTTTTGTGTGGAGACACTTCACCACAGATCACAGAAGAATGTTTCTTTCCTCCAGTTTTCCCATCTTGGCCTCTCTTTGGCCTTGGGCAGGTGAGACGTTTGATTGCTCCCTCAATACAGGATCCATCTACTTTTTAATTTTCCAGCAGAATCTCACTTGTAGAGTTTTGCTACCACTCCTGCTGATGGATCTTTCTCTGAGATGTCTGTCTGTTTTGGAGACCTAGGTTTATACTTCATCAATAGTTTGTTGCAGCCAGAGGAAACAAAATTTAGATATGCTGAAGGTGCAGGAAAGCAAATGCAAGATATCAGCTCGTCCAAGCTTTGCTCGCAAGGTGCATGGATAAAGCACTGTTGGATGCTTACTTTGCTTGAGAAACAGGCTTGGACATGCTTCAAAATAAGAGGGTTAGTAGTTATTTTGCTTTGAAAAGAGCCTGGCCAGCTTTTTCCTCAATCTTTAACTCCTTAATGCAAAGCCAGGCTCACAACATGGTCAATTTGAGCTTCATTTTTAATGCATTTGCACAAAAAAAGAAGGAAAATGTGAAAACTATGAGGATATTCCAAAATGTTGCATTTGTTAAGTCTAAACCAAATGTGCTGAAAGCGAATACTTCATTTCTTTTCATCTAGAATTGTTATTTCAGTTCCTTGTTTCAAATACTGATTTCCTGACATTATCTTTCGCCTGTTCTGTTTTTTCTCTGACTTGTTTTGTGGTCAGGGGCCCTGCACACCTGAGTGAGTTAAGCAAACCTAGCAGAGAGGTATTTATCCTCAGGGCAGAAGACAAAAACTTCATCAGCTTTTGGGCTGAGTTTTTACACACCACCAAACATCTGAGGTTTCATCAAAACAAGTCTAGACTACATTCATGCGCCTTTGCCCTTCTTTCAACAGTCTCTGTCTTTGCGTTTTAATTATTACTGGGGCAAGAATAAAACTTTATATCAAAGCTGAGATCAGTTTGAGGAACTTTCTGTCTCATGAGCATTCAGGTTAGAAAAAAACAACTGAATCTAGAAACCGAAATTATGTGAAACACGCTAGATCCCCTGCAGTCAGAAGAAAAAACACTCGCCATGATTTCTTACCCTTCAGGAGGAAGGAGAGTGATAGAGCTCCTGACGTTTGGCACTTCATCTTCTCTGCTATCCTTCATGCAGAGCAGATGTTTCTACAACTCTCAAGAACTGATCTCTCTCTCTGTTAGTCCCCTTCATTTAACTGATGTGTTTTTCTCTTTCTGTTCCTCCTGTCTCCTCCCTCTGACCCCTCCCTCCCTCTCTCCCTCCCTCTCCTTCACCCTGAAACTCCTTATTCAGCTGCAGGTCAAAGAAAAACCTTCAGCCTGGTCCATCAGGTCTGTTTCTTGAACCTTTTTAAAGATCCCAAAGAAACAGAAATGTGCCTGAGATTTTTGTGCACCTGCTGTTCAGATCTAACCCCAGATTTATTTGAGGAATCTTTTATGACTTGACTTTTATGAGCTGTGTGGTTTTATTGGTTTCTGTGGTCAGGAGAGGGTTTCCTCCCCTTCCACCTCATTTCCTTTCACAGTAAAAGATGATCTCAGCTCATCCTGCAGGTTGAACGCACCACTTTAAACCACATTATCTATAAAAGCATTCCTCAGGTTGGAGATTGCCAAGGGTCCTTCTTTAATTAAGCTCTGTTATATTTTGGTGAAACTATCTCTTCTACACTGGGTAACATTAATCCAATAGTTTATTGTATTCATTATAGTCTCATCATAACCCTCCAACTGTGCTAGTGAAATTTGTGGGCGTCAAGTAACTGAGTATCTCTCAACTATAAAAAGGTTTTGACTGTTTTCAGCTATATCAGTTTTGATTAATCCCTCTATCCATTATGTGCAGTTTTCTCTTCTGTCTTAAGCCTTTTTCTCACTATAATGGAAACATTTTCCCAGAGGAAGCTCAATGAAGCTTGCCTTTTATTGTTCAGTTATGAAATAGGACTCTGTTTCTGCTTTATTATAATACTAGAAAAAATAATTGAAGTGTGATGATTCTAACTTTGATTTGGTTTCCTTTTGTTCATTTCATAGTTTAGGGTTCCTTGTAGTTGTTTTGGTTATATTACATTTGTGTGTCAATATCTAGGTGTTTTGGTCTTGTGCATTTATTCTTTGTGATTCTTGTCTTGTGTTCTCCCTGTTTTTTCATGTTTCAGTTTTTCAGTTTTTGCTCCTTGTGATTCTGGTTTGGTTCTGTCATGTGACAGAAAATATTCATTTTGTGGAATGACTTTCAAATTCTGACAGAAAAGCCAAATGATACAGGGAATGAAACACTATGATTTCTTTTTAGTGGAGAAAAAAGGCCCAAAAATGTATTTCAGTTTAAGAAATTGAAAGAGTAAAAATTTAGTTGGATTTATTTCCCTAGTTTACTTACACTGGCTGTATTTTAAGACTCATAAGATGTTTCAACTATCCAAAATTAATAATTTTATAAATCAAAAATATAATAAACGTATGCTCTTTTTGATTTTCCTGCTGTTAGAAAAAAAACATGAGGTATGCAATAAATAACTGAAAATAACCATAGAATATCTGTACAACAAAGATCGTTGGAAACTTTTGAGGGGGGAAATAATATTTCTCTAAGAAAGAGAACACATTAAATTTGAAATGGAATAATTTTCAACACACAGAGGTTAGAGCAAAGGGATGCTGGTGATCAGAAATTAAACAATTTTGTTGTCATTTAGCGCAGCTGGAGACGACACACAGACACATCATCGGAGCTGGATTAGAGCTCAGGATTCATGACTCTGAGGAAACTCAGTGAGAGAGAGAGAGAGNGTCTGGACTCGACCCTCTGGAGGAGTCTTGATTTCAGTGTCAGGCTGGTTGGTGGATGTGGTCCTCGGTCTCTGTTTGATGGTGAGGTTTCCGTCTTCAGCAAAAGGAAGACGCTGAACAGAGAAGTGTTTTGGGGATGCTGTGGCGCTCTTCGTCGGTCGTTCGTATTTCCTGGCTTTTTCGTTTTCATCATGCGATACCTCAATCTTCTCGCTGCCTGTTCTTCTCAGACCTCCTATGCCTAGAACAGGGACGGGTTTGGAGTGCTGCAGGAGGATGTGAGGAGTCATGGGGTGTGGATTCGGTGAGGACACCGGGCTAAAAACAGGAGAGGCTGGGATGTTTGTTGGAGGGATATCGATCCTCCTGGACGGACTGCTGCTGCTGCTGCTGCTTCCCTCCAGCCGCGCAGCGATGCTCCTCACGCTCCCCGTGCTCTCCGTCTCCACTCCTCCTTTCCTCTCGTTCTCCTCCACCTTTCCATTTCCTGGCTGGCGGGTGGGGCTGCTGCTCACTGAGCTCATCCTCTTTGGCGGCGGAGGAGGCGGGCCTTTGCGTCGGGATCTAACAGCGAAGGAGTGACTGCGGTTGATGTTGCGTTGAGCTCCTGAGGCGGTCGTGTGTCCTCGCCCTGGTCTTCGTGACAGAGTGGCGTACGAGGGCATCACTGCAGAAGAAGTGGAGTTGTTGTGCGGGTTCGGATCGTCGTCTTCGTCTGGCTCTCCGTCAGACAGAGCGTAGCGAGTCAGGCTCTGTGCACGCTTCTTGAAGGGGCCCCTTTGGGTGTCCTCAGCAGGGATCTGACCAGGTCGGGGCCCCAGCACAGGTACAGCTCCAGGTAGAGGTTTGGAGAGCCCCAACTGGCCCCTGTTGACACCTCCTGTCTGGTTCTGGAGGTAACTGAAGCTCTTCTGTGGGGGAGAGGGCTGTGGAGAGGGTGAGGGGGGTGAGGAGGGTGGGTGATGCTGAGGCTGATAGATGCGGTTCGAGGACTGGAGGTGTTTGGTTTTAGGGGGGACAGCTGGGTAAGCGAAGCGAGGCATCTTGCTGGGGGTGAGTGGGGGAGTCAGGGGGGAGAAAGGGAGTTTGTTGGGTGTAACAGATCGACTCTGCTGCTCCCACATCTCAGTAGGTCTCTGTCTGCTCCCTCCACGCCTCGCCTCCTCTCCTGCGCCGCTCCCTAAACTCTCCTCTGAGCGGCTGCACAGAGCAGCTGGATGCTCCTGAGAGAACCCTGAATTCGAGTTCCCAGAATTCCCAGACTTGCCGGACCCCCTTGACCGCGTGCTGATACTCTCCTGACTCACAGACATGGCTGCGGCTGATGTCACACCTCTGATGCCAAACGCTTCTCCGCATCCACCCCCCGCCCTGCCCATCATCGCGCTCTGCAGCTCCGCGCTCAGCTCGCTGTCCTGGAAGGAGAGGAGGGTCCTGGGAGTGCGAGGGGAGGGGCAGCAGTCGTCAGAGGGAGCATCAGGGTGAGCGTGCATGATGTGAGTTGGCGTGTGCTCGATGGCCACCAGCTCCAGGGCAGCGGGGGGTTTCCGTCTTAAAGTCCCGCCTCCAGCTCTGTCAGCCTGGACACGAGAGCGCTGCAGGTCACAGAGCCTCTTCACAGCCAACATGAGCTTCTTCTGATGGCCTGAAACCAAGAAACAACCATCACAACCTAATCAAACAGGAACAAAACCATCTACAGGAAGCTTCAAGTTCTTTTTACTCACCTAGTTTGGTGATGCCGATCTCCTGCAGGTCCTCCCAGGTGATGTCTTTGACGATGGTGATGGTGTCGTACCCGTTGTCGCACAATCTCTTCTGATACTGAGGAAGTCCGATCACACTCAGCCACTCCCCCAGGTCAGCCTGAGCCACAAACACACAAAGAGTGAAGTGATTTATTTCTCTGTCTGAGGAAAACCAAGAAAACCAGCTCTAGTCCATAGATGATTTTTTTATACTGGTGAGGTATCCAAGTAGTTTCCTTACAGGAATGTAATCAGGGAGCCACTCAGGGATGCTCAATTTGCTGATTTCCATGGAGATCTTCTTCCTGTGGCCAGGTTTGGTCACTCCAATGGCTGTCAGGTCCTAGAGAACAACAAAATATGAACCACAGAAGACAATCTCCGTCAAAATCCATCGGGGACAAAAACAAGAACTTTTAAAGGACGAACGTTAAATACCGTATTGTCCTGAATATAACACAATGTTTTGTCACAGAAAATTCCCACTGATAAAGTGGAGTCATCTTATTTTCAGGGACCAAGTTTTAAACAGCTGTGCTCCCTTCTCTCTCTCTCTGTTCATGTAACAGATAATTTACAAAATGGCAGAGAGGAGGAGGGCCCTGGGAGCACTTAATTAAGTCTTTTCTTACTATACTGTTATTATTCACTATGATAGGGGACCATGCTGTTAAACAACAGTGTGCCTTGAATTAAGTTGTTTTCTTGTCAAAGTTCTATCAAAATTTTCAAATAAAATATTCTTCAAGATAAAAAAAAGATTTTGTCATCAAATAGCCTTTTTCCAAAATATCTGTCTTGGGAAAAAGAGGGGTTTTCTTTTAGCCAGGGTTGTCTTGTATTCAGATCAATACAGTAAGATTACATTATAGTTATAGCAGTTTCATGGCAGATGGCTGAGGCAGTTCCTGAGCTACGTATTTGTAGATGACCAGTTATGGCACAAACCTCAGGAGTCATCCTGCTGATGGTGGGAACATCATATCCGGCGCTGATGAAGTTGGAGGTGTACTGCTCCAACTGGAACTCACACAGCCACTGGTAGATGGCCTCAGCGTCCTAAAACAAAGAGAGACAGAGAGGTATGTTTATGAGACTGCTCCCCTGTCCTCCTCAAACTCACAGAAACGCTTCTTTAGTGAACTCACCTTGCCCTCCAAAAGGTGCTCTGGCCTCACAAAGCCTTTCTGAGGAGTGCCGTTGACCTGTCGGCGGGAACCACCTAGAAAATACACACAATTAATCATACCAGGTGAACAGAATATTTCCCTGACTGATGGAAGGGACTAAAGCAGCGCTGAACCTGCAGTCGTGTTATCTACCTGATCTGACAATCCTCTAAACACATTCCTGACTCATCTCTTTTTGTGTGGAGACACTTCACCACAGATCACAGAAGAATGTTTCTTTCCTCCAGTTTTCCCATCTTGGCCTCTCTTTGGCCTTGGGCAGGTGAGACGTTTGATTGTTCCCTCAATACAGGATCCATCTACTTTTTAATTTTCCAGCAGAATCTCACTTGTAGAGTTTTGCTACCACTCCTGCTGATGGATCTTTCTCTGAGATGTCTGTCTGTTTTGGAGACCTAGGTTTATACTTCATCAATAGTTTGTTGCAGCCAGAGGAAACAAAATTTAGATATGCTGAAGGTGCAGGAAAGCAAATGCAAGATATCAGCTCGTCCAAGCTTTGCTCGCAAGGTGCATGGCTAAAGCACTGTTGGATGCTTACTTTGCTTGAGAAACAGGCTTGGACATGCTTCAAAATAAGAGGGTTAGTAGTTATTTTGCTTTGAAAAGAGCCTGGCCAGCTTTTTTCCCAATCTTTAACTCCTTAATGCAAAGCCAGGCTCACAACATGGTCGATTTGAGCTTCATTTTTAATGCATTTGCACAAAAAAAGAAGGAAAATGTGAAAACTATGAGGATATTCCAAAATTTTGCATTTGTTAAGTCTAAACCAAATGTGCTGAAAGCGAATACTTCATTTCTTTTCATCTAGAATTGTTATTTCAGTTCCTTGTTTCAAATACTGATTTCCTGACATTATCTTTCGCCTGTTCTGTTTTTTCTCTGACTTGTTTTGTGGTCAGAGGCCCTGCACACCTGAGTGAGTTAAGCAAACCTAGCAGAGAGGTATTTATCCTCAGGGCAGAAGACAAAAACTTCATCAGCTTTTGGGCTGAGTTTTTACACACCACCAAACATCTGAGGTTTCATCAAAACAAGTCTAGACTACATTCATGTGCCTTTGCCCTTCTTTCAAGTCTCTGTCTTTGCGTTTTAATTATTACTGGGGCAAGAATAAAACTTTATATCAAAGCTGAGATCAGTTTGAGGAACTTTCTGTCTCATGAGCATTCAGGTTAGAAAAAAACAACTGAATCTAGAAACCAAAATGATGTGAAACACGCTAGATCCCCTGCAGTCAGAAGAAAAAACACTTGCCATGATTTCTTACCCTTCAGAAGGAAGGAGAGTGATAGAGCTCCTGACGTTTGGCACTTCATCTTCTCTGCTATCCTTCATGCAGAGCAGATGTTTCTACAACTCTCAAGAACTGATCTCTCTCTCTGTTAGTCCCCTTCATTTAACTGATGTGTTTTTCTCTTTCTGTTCCTCCTGTCTCCTCCCTCTGACCCCTCCCTCCCTCCCTCCCTCCCTCTCCTTCACCCTGACACTCCTTATTCAGCTGCAGGTCAAAGAAAAACCTTCAGCCTGGTCCATCAGGTCTGTTTCTTGAACCTTTTTAAAGATCCAAAAGAAACAGAAATGTGCCTGAGATTTCTGTGCACCTGCTGTTCAGATCTAACCCCAGATTTATTTGAGGAATCTTTTATGACTTGACTTTTATGAGCTGTGTGGTTTTATTGGTTTCTGTGGTCAGGAGAGGGGTTTCCTCCCCTTCCACCTCATTTCCTTTCACAGTAAAAGATGATCTCAGCTCATCCTGCAGGTTGAACGCACCACTTTAAACCACATTATCTATAAAAGCATTCCTCAGGTTGGAGGTTGCCAAGGGTCCTTCTTTAATTAAGCTCTGTTATATTTTGGTGAAACTATCTCTTCTACACTGGGTAACGTTAATCCAATAGTTTATTGTATTCATTATAGTCTCATCATAACTCTCTACAATTGTGCTAGTGAAATTTGTGGGCGTCAAGTAACTGAGTATCTCTCAACTATATAAAGGTTTTGACTGTTTTCAGCTTCTATCAGTATTAATTAATCCCTCTATCCATTATGTGCAGTTTTCTTTTCTGTCTTAAGCCTTTTTCTCACTATAATGGAAACATTTTCCCAGAGGAAGCTCAATGAAGCTTGCCTTTTATTGTTTAGTTATGAAATAGGACTCTGTTTCTGCTTTATTATAATACTAGAAAAAATAATTGAAGTGTGATGATTCTAACTTTGATTTGGTTTCCTTTTGTTCATTTCATAGTGTTAGAGTGATGCTGTACTGCCGACGAACATTAGATACAATAGTAAGACTGCAGTTCCTGTCTGACGAGTACGTCTTTCATCCATAGTCGACAAATGTCTTACACCAATGTACTACAGGTAAGTTTATACAAGACGGACACTTGAAGACCAAACATGTACTGATTACTGATATGCTAGTGCGGGTATACTACTAATCTCTGTGAATAAAGAGCTGAACAACGGGGAAGTCGGCGGAGCTGATGGGAGTCAGGGTGCTGGATGCACCTCTGATCAGACTTCCCTTTTGCAAATGCATTAACTAAGAATCTGTGCCTTGGAGCTTCTTTCGACACCCACAGCAGCTGATAGCAAGTTAGGTGCTTAGACCTAACACATAGTTTAGGGTTCCTTGTAGTTGTTTTGGTTATATTACATTTGTGTGTCAATATCTAGGTGTTTTGGTCTTGTGCATTTATCCTTTGTGATTCTTGTCTTGTGTTCTCCCTGTTTTTTCATGTTTCAGTTTTTCCGTTTTTGCTCCTTGTGATTCTGGTTTGGTTCTGTCATGTGACAGAAAATAATCATTTTGTGGAATAACTTTCAAATTCTGACAGAAAAGCCAAATGATACAGGGAATGAAACACTATGATTTTTTTTTAGTGGAGAAAAAAAGGCCCAAAAATTTATTTCAGTTTAAGAAATTGAATGAGCAAAAATTTAGTTGGATTTATTTCCTTAGTTTACTTACACTGGCTGTATTTTAAGACTGATAAGATCTTTCAACTATCCAAAATTAATAATTTTATAAATCAAAAATATAATAAAAGTATGCTCTTTTTGATTTTCCTGCTATTAGAAAAAAAACATGAGGTATGCAATAAATAACTGAAAATAACCATAGAATATCTGTACAACAAAGATCATTGGAAACTTTTGAGGGGAGAAATAATATTTCTCTAAGAAAGAGAACACATTAAATTTGAAATGGAATAACTTTCAACACACAGAGGTTAGAGCAAAGGGATGCTGGTGATCAGAAATTAAACGATTTTGTTGTCATTTAGCGCAGCTGGAGACGACACACAGACACATCATCGGAGCTGGATTAGAGCTCAGGATTCATGACTCTGAGGAAACTCAGTGAGAGAGAGAGAGAGAGAGGCGGGGGCTTTAGTGTTTAGGGTGCGGATGAGACGGCTGTGAGCTGCAGTTTATCTGAAGGGTGGAGAAGTAAAGAAACCCAAGTGATCATCTTCAAAGCCTCCTCCACCTCTGAGAAAGTGCAGCACACAGCGGACTCTTTGCTAAGCGGCTCAGTGGAAAGGAAGATGCAGAGTCAGACGTGTGTGCAAAGAGGTAGTCGGGGTATACACCAGCAGATTCAGACTGAAAATGTATGAGTGTTACAGACTGTATGGACTGTGCATGTGATATCATTTTGCCTGACTCACCTGTGCTCCCATCTGCCAGAGTGTTTGGGGCTGATCCTGAAGTGTGGAGCTGTTCCCCTGGATCACCAGCAGAGGGAGTCAGCTGCAAACAAAAACATAAAGGGAAAAGAAATGAGGAAAAACTGCAGCTCTTAATAGAGTGACACAAAAATAACACCATAAAGTCGGAAAATCTTGAACAGATATTTGTAACAGGAGCTATGATAAAATTGTAGGATAATTGGATGTGTTTCTATTCCATTCTATTTGTTGGAGGGATATAGAATCAACCTTGCTGGTCTAACCTTGCCATTTTCTGTGTTGTGGCGGTTTTGAATCCCGTTCTGTTTGTGTCCACTCTCTGAGCTCTGACCGCTGCCGGCGCTGCGGCTGCTGCCCACACTGCCTGAGCTGCCAACGCTGTTCCTGTCACCTGAGAGAGAAATTAACAAACAGAGAAACAGAAAAACAGCAAGGAATTGAAAAATACTCTTATAGATAATTTCAGGGTGGAAACAACGAGCTGGCAAAGAAAAAAAAAAAGAAAAAAAATTGTACGGCAGTAAGAAGGAACACAAAGCTGCTTACTCACCATTTCATCCTGCTGAGAGACATTTATAGTTATGTGTCTGTATTATTGGGGTAGGGGACTTACAGGGTGGCACAGTAAGGTCAAGGCTATGGGATATAAATGGATAAAGACAGCAATAAGCTTCCTAAAATAAGGTCTGGTTTGTCATCAAGCTGGGATAGGATCTGGTCTACAGGTTTATGCAGGGCTGGGGGAGAAGCAGGGATTTTTGGGACCACACACCCTTACCGGTGGGCGAACTCCTGAGGACCCAAATGTCCTGAGTGGGGCTAGCAGGACTAGCTGCACCTAACAAACACACACATTTAGACACACTGATGACTTCACAAACTGCGGCTGGGAGCGGACCTATCGAGGCTGAGGACTGATGGCGACTGGGTCTGTGAATGAGGGGAACATGAAACCTGGGAGCATCAAAGGGTTATTAGAGAACAGGTCCTTTATAAGTCAGTAAAATGGGCCCTTAACCACCTGAACGTGATCAACAATGTGGGCTACCTCCAGTGTTTCAGAAATGCATCACAGCTGTTGGACAGAAAACAAACAGATGGAAAGAAGCAGGTGTGTGAGTGTGGTTTTCTACCTGTGGGATCATAGCCAAATGAGTCCTCAGTCTGAGGGGCGGGGCCATTGCTCGGAGGAGGAGGAGCTCGGGATGCAAAGTGCTGACGATGGCAAGATTTTGAGGCTTGTCGGGAGAGAGTGCCCCCTAGTGTGAGGAAGAGAGGTTTGCATGCATGAGTGAGGGAGATGTTCAAGTTCATGCATGTGTGGTGGTTAGTTTGAGCTGCATGCACAGGAATGAGAATCAGCAGCAGGACGGCGATGAAATCCATATTTTACAGACGTGTGAGCGTATTATGAACTTCAGTGTGTTTTGTTGTTTCTTAAGTTTATTAACCAACAAGTAAAAAAGGATAAATTCTGCTTAAATCCCATCGGGAGTTACATAAGAGGCTGCTGAATGGGAATGTAAGATCACCAGCGACACTGGAGGGGCTTACTCTCCTTTTGTGTGTGGTTGGTCCTCAGCTGCTGACACCATTGACATTATCGCACAGCTCAGGCACACACAAGCACACACACATTTACACACACACACTCTGCTGAGTTTGCCTGAGAAGCAAAGAGCTCGTCAACGACTTAAAGTCAAACTCTCTTTCTGTTGTCTGTTCTTCCTCAAGCATGAGCACACACAGACACAGACACACACACTCTCCTGATGCAGAGAGGGCTTTAGCACTGAGCTGACACTTTGCAATCTGGCCATAGTAATCCTATTAATGTGTATCTGTGTGTGTGTTTGAGGACCCAGAAACGTTTCAGCTTGCGTGTGTGTTTGTGTACGTGTCCATTGCTGTTATTGGACCCCTCACTGCGCAGCCCGTCTCGCTGTTTGAATGTCAATGGCTTTACTGCTGCAAAACAAGCGTTGAGATCATATTCCTTTTATTCCCAGGGATTAAATCTGATGATTTACTGAAGCGTCCAGTGATCATGCATGCCTACATGACAGATCCTGCTTGTGTACAAGGGTCGAGTTATATTCTTAGCCCTGTTATAACCAATGGGCTCAGTTAGCCCTTTAACACCACTCTGTCAGCTCAGTGTGGAGGTTTTAATCTGGCCCTGGGACAGAGTTACTGGAATCAGAGTGTGGGATGAGAAATATTCGTCTTGCTGTGCTCCCAGTGGTCTTGTGTAAAGACATACCCCATATTTACTGAGGAAAATGTCAAAATCAAGAGGTTAAAGATACAAATGTGTGCCTTCTTCATCTCTGCAGTAAACCCAGAACCCATAGGCTATTGCCTGATGCTGATTTAAGGCCCTAGGAGTTAGAAAGCAATCACAAAAAACAACTCCTGGACTTTCCTTTTGCAGTTCAGTCTGAACTTCAGAGGCAACCATGTTTTTAGACTAAAATAAAGTGTGTCTGTTCTTGATTAACTGCGTTTATCTGTTTTTGGTGAGTCTCAGATTTTCCGTAGATAGTAGGTTCGATAGAGGCTTTACTGTATGAGTTAGTCTTGTCACTTAATTGTCAGATCACTTAAAATACTTGAAAAAAACTGGATGCTTAAGTATGTCAGTAATATTTCTAGAACTATTATACATTATTTTCTGTTTCCAGCTACTGAAATATCCTGCAAAGGACTTTATTTCCATTATTCTTTATGCCCCTGTGGGTGAAGCAGTTCTTTCTCAGCTTTTTGCTGAATTTGTCCCGTAAATTTCTAACTTTTCTGGTATAAAAGGCATCCTGCTTTCATTTGATTGTCAATAAATCGTTGTGAAATCATTGCCATGAGAAATGTTAAGTCTGTTTGGTTGACTTTTCTGACATCAACCTGCTGGCTGCAGTTTCAGTTTTTTTCAAGACTAACTAAGACTTCTCACCAGAGCTTTAAATGTTTTTATCATTTGTCACATTGAAAAATTCAATAAAAGAGACAATTTAAAGACAAAAATATAGGTTCCAAAAAGTTGAGGAGGTTTTGCACGTTTCCTTTTCTTTATGAATGAGCTAAATTAAAAAATTGCCAAATTAATCACAGTACATGTAACAGTTTGTCATACACTGTCGTTTGTGTGTTTACTGTTAGTGTTGTTCACACAGAAAACTGCATGGCTCCATAACCCAGGTGAGCTGGAATGAACACTCAAAAGAGCCACAACATCCAGCCATTTTCACAGGATACTTGACTTCCTGTGTATTGATGCACTTTATAATGTATGTAAAAAAGTAAATAAGTCAGTGGTAAAAAAAGTAATTCTCTTCATATTTACATAAGTTATTTTAACAGGGGACATGCTGCATTGCTGTGTGTTTATTTGTGTACCTGCTCGTCTGCTGAGCACCTCCACCACCGACGGGGGGAAGAAGCCCACCCGGTCAGTCCCCCGCTGGGTGTCATGGATGTGACCCTTCCAGCGTCCATCTGAGTGCTGCTCCAGGACCTGACAGCAACAACACATTTCAGCTGCAAATGACATCCATCTCGCAAGAGTTCACAATCACATTAGACTTTATGACACAAACAAATTATCTACAAATTACATCGGGATGGGAGATTCAGAAGTTTGATTACAGTAAAAGTCTTCAATTCCATTGAAAACATTCCTCTCGTCAGTTCTGCGTCGCCTCTCAGCACGTGAGTCATGTGTGTGACCCCTCCAGGCATGTTTTAAGACTACAACAAGAAAGCCAATGAGCTGGAAATACACAACCTATTCATCATGAGTGATGATAAAATGCCCATGGAAAACAAACACCTCTGCCTGTGTCAGGAAACCACACAACAACAAACAAGTTCCTACAGGAGTATGAGACATCACAGAGACTCATATAGAGATATCGAAGTACACAGCAGTGAGTATGAGAACACACGCAGAAAGAACACGCATGAACAAAGTCTGTAATTAGAGAGTGACGGCAGCAGCAGGTTTGAGCATGTGCTTCTGTTGTGGTCTCCGGTGTAGGGTACAGAAAATTATTGTGCAACATCCCAAACAAATCCAAGTAGACCTCACTCACTCACGAAAGCTCTTATCATATAATCAGAATATAAACACCCTGCTTATAATTTAACTGCCTGTCAACAGGGAGACTGCAGCAGTTATCTGAGCTGCAGAAGCTGTTTTATAATGATGCACTGAATGTTTCTGCATATGAAAAGCATCATCAAAAGAAACATTTTCTAGATTCAATGCAGTATGGTTGAAAATGATATTATAGAAGATTCATGTTCAGAATACCTTATAAAAAGGAGATGAGAGACAAAAAGACATACCATAATAAGCTCTCCGGCACGGAGGTTGAGGGCCGTAGGGTCGTGGAGGTTCCAATAATCCTTCACCGCTCTGACCTGGAGAGAACTGGACGCCTCTGCATCGAGAACAACAGAAACAAACATATTTCCTTGTGACTTCTCTTTACACCTTCTAGAAACTTCCTCCCCATATTTTCCTCTCTCTAAACCAAAAAAAGCAGAAGTCTCCTGACCTCGGAGCATCTGTTTGATTTCCCGGCTGGCTGTGGAGGTGGTGAACTGGTTGACGATGTCCAGAGCCGTTTGGTTGTACGTGTTGCGCATGTTCACATTGATGCCCGCCTAGTCACACACAAACATGAACACACACACACACACACACACAAAACATTTCATTAGTGGAGGTGAGGAGCTCTTTTAAAACAAACCCTCCCACAGACAGTGCAACTCTTCGATAAAAAAAAAGCATTGGATAAAGAGTGGGAAGTCTGGACAGTTTAACTCATCCTGTTTTTACCAACATGTTCGATGAAAGGGTTTAAAAATTATCTGTACACTTGAGAGTTTCAAATATTTTGTTTTGGGAGACTGAATGCATTTTAAGCTCTTCCTCTCCAAAGGAATGGTCCAAATGTTGATAAATTGGCCAAAAATGTGACAATTTTTGATTAAATTATTTTACCATGCATGGTAAAAAAAAAACCTTTCCCAATGTTGGCCAAAGTAATGTTTACAACAGGCTCAAGGATATAGCATTGAATGTAGAACCATGAAAAATCATTTCTCACACCCAGAAGATCGCTTACCTAAGCATTTTTCCAATTTATTGATATTCTCACTTAAAAGAGTAAAGAGCTGAGACGTCTTTGGAAGACAAGAAATATTCAGCACATAAACACAGCATCTCCTTTATTCTTTTTCATCTCTGTAGCTATGACATGGTTTTGAAATAGGAATGATACGCAACGCCTACATTGGAGTTTTTCCAGTTCTTATGTCGTTTATGCTTTACACCACATTCAATACAAACAGGCTTCTTGATTCCCTTTGAAAAATCAAAGGCTTGAGTTTTAGGTTTTAGTTTGCTTTTGCTTTTTATTTTGTAATGCTTTTCCTAAGTAAAGGCAAATAGATCTCAGGAACTAAGACTTTTGTTGTTGTTCGTTAACAAAGTCAAATGTTAATGTCTCTAAAAGAACAGTAGTTTTATTATGTTGGATACAACACAGATTATAGAGGTTTAAATGTGGAAACTGCTGACTAATTGCTTAATTATAGTATTAAAAAACACTGCAATATAATAAAATGTAACCCTGAATCTTGATGATAATGTTCCACATCATAGCACCAGCCTCGTTGTGAAAGACAAACTGTGCCATCCTAAATTATCTTGAAGTAGATGAAGTGAACTTGGGTTTTTCTTTTTGCTTACATCAAGCAAAAGTCGCACGACTTCCGTCTTGCCGTAGAGGGCAGCCTCGTGCAGAGATGTCCCTGCCTTGGTGGTTCTGTTGATGTCGATGCCAGCTTTGAGCAGCAACCTAACAACACAGAGCAGACAGAGTAATGCAAGACTGCAGGCAACGCACAAAGATCCATCCCTTCAGCTGTTACAGACATCTGCATCATCTCATTAAGCTGTGTACTCCTCTATCATACTTCTCTCTATATACACACACAAAAATGAGGCCCATATGTAGGGATGCTGTTTGCCAACTATGGAGGAGGTGGAGGAGGTTTTTGCTTGGAGTGTGATAGTTGAGTTTTGAAGATGTAAACAACACCAAAACACTGCTGTGGGATGTTTGCAGGCCTCATGTGTGTGGTGTTTTTTCAGTGTTTGCTCACTGTCCAAACACTTTTGCGTCCATGTTCCCCTCATTATTGATACAGCCTATATTCACACAGCTCTCACACAAAGAGACAAAAACTGTGCAGTACCTTAATCTCAAATGAGTGCTTTCTACAAAGTGAACATCATCATTCTTTGGCTCATTTCATCACCTGGAAGAAGCACCCAGTCATGTGTTTCTAGTGAGTCTCAGCTTCACTGTAAATAAGTTGCACAGAGGATTCACTCTGGCTTCCTTCAGGAGTGTGAACCTGAAAAATATTGCTTCCTGCCTTTCAAGTTTTTCATCACCAAAGCTGGATGAAAAATGAAAAACGTCAGCAAGAACTGTGCAATGTGTCGATGCCAAAGTGAAACCATCCTGGAAAATAAAAAAAAAATTTGTTCAAGACTTGCTGAAACTGGTTTGCACGCCAAACAATCTCTTGCACATGTAGTTGGAGCTGACCCTGTGTTAAGGCTCAGAGATGACTTGTTAAATGTGAAAGCTGCTGACACACACCCTGACTTCACAGGATCAGAGAAAGTGGGACAGCACGGCAGGTGTTGGACAGCAGAAATATTAATCTGTTCTGTATAATGGAAAAGAGAGCCCAAAGCAAACCTTCTGTAACCTGAACCTTCCTCTTAACTCAGCAGCAACAGTTTTAATCTCACCGTGAAACCGGGAGGTGGCTGAATATCCAAAAACAGCAGAAGCGCCGACTTTTTCACCTTAGTCATGTGTACATTCAGAATCAGGGAAAAAAGTGAAAAGGAAGGTAACTTTTGTGGGAGATTGAGTTTATAAAAATCAATCATAAAAATCTTCATATCCGCTCTCAGACAAAATGAATGCACTCCAATTTCTAAAAGTACCTCCAGCTGCACAAAGTAGGTAACATAAGATGCTGCTGTGGAAGTTTGGGAGTCTTTGAAGAGACACAAATCCCCCAGTGAGAGACGACAGCCAAATTCTGCTTACTAAACTCCAAATAAACTCATGTGCTAACGCTGTGGATTTTTTTTTCTTGTTGTTGAACACTCAACGTTTCTCCTCCCGCTTCTGTTATTCAACCCTCTACTTCAGCAGGAGGGAGGAGAAAGAGAGAGTGTTGCTAAAGAGACGTGATAACTCAGGATGGGAATCATTAGCGGCACGTCTGAGAGGTAGGGCGGGGTTACTTGGCTGAGTTCACACATATTTACACACATATCCTGGCATAGAACACACACCAGGCCCCTGCAGGGTATCTGGACTGTGAAGTCATTGGTATTAAATATCAGCGCAGTACAGAGAGTGTTCTCCATGAATGCTTTCACAAGTTTGTTTCTGTTTCAACCTGAGGGGTAAATGTAGCACCTGCAGCTGTGAATATAGGTCTGAAACATAAAAGCTTTTCTTGTGTTCTCTGTGTCATGCAGTCACAGCTGAGAGTGAGCTAGATATAATTGCATCAGTAGTAGAAGTAGTTTGAGGTGTTGCTGCACTGACAATAGGATTTAAAGTAGTAGATGGAGCTGATGTAGTTTTGGTATCCACAGTCAGATCCAAAATCAGGTCATTTTGCATAAAGTGTTAGCTAACAGGATCTCAGTTTTCAAACTAGTATAAATAAACATATTAACGTAATTAAAAACAAGATAAGAAAAACCACATCTGATAGCACTGGAGAAGTTTTCATGATTTACAGCTCCAAAAATCAGTTTATACCACTAAAATTTCAGCTACTGTCCCTTTAGGAAATTTAAAGCATTCTGGAACCCAGTACACCGGAACCTACCTCCATTGTTATCATGCAACAAAGCTTTGTTTCTCTTGTTTAAGTCACAAATTTGCCTGTCGAGGAGATTCACCACCTTGTGATGTTACAATGGGAGCAAATCTCATGTTCCTCTCCCAAAATCTCGCGTGACTTTAGAACAAGCTGGTCTTAAACTACACTTGTACATCAGAGTTAGAAACTTTCTTTACGTTTAATAAAGAGGAGGATTTCTGAATTTTTCTCAAATGAGTTCTGAATAAAACAGAGACTTCCTTAGTCATCCAGCAATTCCCAAACAATTTATGATTTTTGACGCTAGCTACGGTAATTTTCGCAGGTCATCAAGTAAACAATCACTCGCGGGATAAACATGACCGTCTTTCAGAACTATTGGTAGGTTAAGTGGCAACTAACGTAGAAGTACTTCCAGGACAATGATGAGCCACAGTGGACTTCACTTTGGGGTAAAACATACAAGCAAAATAAGATTTATGACTGTGTATGACATGAAATCTGTAGCATTAAAACTTTACGAGCCACCAGGAAAAGTTTTGGCAGCAGCAGGAGGTCTAGTAAAAGTCGACGTTGAAGTTTATGTGACTTGAGAGGCTGTGAAAAGTAAAAGACAGAAATAAAAAACAGGATGGAGTTCTTCTATGCTACATTTCAACACCGCTGCTTGCTGTGATCTTACTTGATGATGTCTTTGTGTCCGTTCCTGGCAGCCAGGTGTAGAGGAGTGATGGATGGAGTATCAGTGTTGTTATTTCCTCCCTCCCCTTCTAACAGCGCTGCCACCATGTTACTGCTCAGCAGCAACTGAGCCACCTGAGGTGGGAGGAATTTAAGAAATCAGACTGGAGATTGGACCATGAGGACTGAAGAGTGGCAGAATCAGAGCAAGAATTACAGAATTAATAGGAGTCTTGGAGATATATATGCAAAGCCAAGCTTGTTGAGAGTGTGTGGTGAGACTGAAATTATATATGGTGACTAAAATATAGGGTCAAACTGGTGCACGGAAGCTTAATCACCACTCAGCAGCTGCTGTCTGAAGAAACTGAAGCTTTAGCGCACACAAAGTCTCAAAAACAGCCAGAAGCTGCCATTTTTAACAGCTAAACTGAAAACTCAAAGCAGATGAGAGAAGTTTTAACAGGGGAAGAAATGTATTCCCAAATCCAAACTTCAGGGTTTAACTGCTGATTTTTTCAGAGAAACAGGAAATCTCACTAAGCAGAAAAATCCTTATAATATTACTGTGTGCATGTTTCAAAAAGAGAGACAATAAACTCCTCCAGCAAGCAGTTTAAGTGCCGGTATACATTGTTTTTCCACAGATACATTCAAACGACGAACCTTTAGTCTCCCAAACTCACAGGCCAGATCTAGTGGCGTCTTTTTGGCCTTGTTCATCAGACAGGGATTAGACTGATGCTGCAGCAGCATCTCAGACTGAAAGAGAAAGGATTAAGGTAAGCGATATCACCTTATGTTTTATGCACACACACTCACATGTCAGTCACCCCAACACTTTGTCTGCGTGTGTGCTGATGTTTTGTCTTTGAACACAGGAGAGGAACATCTGATAGCTCTGTTTGGGGTTGTCAGTGTCATGTTTGATGGTGTCGTACTGAAGAGGTCATGCCTCTTTGAGAGGTGTATTACAGGCTGAGTTGTGTGTACATGTGTGTGTGTGTGTGTGTGTGTGTGTGTGTGTGTGTGTGTGTATGTGTGTTAAAACATTCCAGGATCTTTATAGAAGAGGTGAGGAAAGTGACAAACCTGCACGATGGCATGAGCGGTATTTTTGGTATTGTTGGTGGACAATGTATGTTGAGACTCAAAGAGGTTGAATTACAGTGAAATGTGAGGACTGGACTTGGAAATTTGCCTTCAGCAGCTGAACTCTAACTACAACTTCTAACTTCATTTTATCCACACAGAGTTACTGACGTTTTAGCAAAACAGGTACAAAACACCAATGAATATGAAGTCAGTGCGTGGTAAAGGTAAGGGTTGCCAAACTGAACTTAATCATGTCCTATTTTAACCTTTCCTGCTGTATTATACAATTTCTTACCTTAAATTTTATAATTTTGTCTGTTATAACAGTTTTAAGTTTTAGAGTACTGTCAGCCTTCATCTTCAACTCCTTCAGTCACCTCACTTTGCAGGACACAACAAACAAATCAGATGCACTGTTCCAAGCAGACTTAAAAAACAAGCACAAAAAACTGTTTGCATACAGAGGTACTTATCAAAAATTAGAATATCATGAAAAAGTTTGGTATTTTTGGTCACTTATTTCAGAAAGTGAAACCCAGATATTATGTAGACTCATCATACATGGAGAGATCTGTTTCAAGCCTTTATGACTTGAAATTTTGATAACTGTGGTTTATTATCAACAAAAAGGTTTTTTTTAATGCAGAAATATCAGAGCTCTGAGATGCTTTGCTCCTAACTTTTCCAGGTTTTTTCTAAATTTTCATTCCTTTTCACCCCATCTTGCTGAAAACAGAGTAAAACCTGTAATACGATTTTTACAAAGACATTTTAAGCCCCAAAACAAGATAGAGGTTGTTTTTTTTTTAGGACAAAGGAGGCTTTTTTCAGAGAGAACAGGAAACTCTTAATATGTGTTTAAAATAACAACCCGGTAGGAAATCTGTAAGTGAGAACAACTCTTCCAACAAGTATCCATTCACCCCCTCTCACTGTAACCGAAGCTGTACAGCGTGTGTTTCAATGCGCGTGAGTGTACTCACCACCTCATAGTGCCCGTACTGAGCCGACAGATGTAAGGGTATCTGTCCGTCAAGAGAGGGGGAGTTGACTGCAGCTCCAGCTCTCAGCAGCAACAACACAGAGTCTGCTTTCCCCTGCCACGCTGCATAGTGGAGCGGACGCATGCCTGGAGACAGAAACCAGAGTGAGACACAGAGCTGATGAGATGAGAAGGAAAGAGTAGTGAGTTGAGCTTTAAGGAAGTTCTACATGTCAAATACTATTAAGTAGTCATAGAGAGCCGGTGAAAACAGTTTAACATGTGGCTCTGGAGAAGTTCTGCAGCAGCCTGGGAACTCAACAGTAGATGAAATTACACCAGTATAATTGCTCATCAAGCCAGGGTACCACTTTTTTGGACACAAGGCAGCAACCCAGCTGTGTGACCCAGTGGTTGGTCAACGCACCATTCATGCCGTAAGCTTGACACGTCTGTTGTTACCTTGTTGGGTTTTTCTGTAGCCAAAAGTGACTTTGTCCAGGCTCCATTTAGATAAGTTATGTTTGGGAGAAAGTCTGGCTGACCTCTCAGTGCCAGAAGTTGAGTCGGCCTTGATCATTATTGAACAAGAGTTTTCTTCCACAATACTTTCCAATATTTGCTAATTGAAGCAATTTACGCTTAAAGGAATTGCTACAATTCTACCATGGTTGTAAAAAAATGTTTGTGGTTGTCAGTAAGACGCTTTAAAGCGGCCCTGTCTCACAGCATATCCTGATTTATAATCTCTTTGACTCTAAAGGGGACCACAACTTAACAAATGAACATCAGACCCACTTTTAAGGACTTGAAAGAAGCAGTTAAGACAATATACCCATTAACTAACTGAGGTAATAAATCAACTGTGATGTAGTTTGATTATTAAATTTAGAACTTGTTAGTTTTGTGACATTATGCTCTTACTGCCTGACACCATGAGTTTCAACACGCTGGCAAAATGGAAACCAAACCATCATTCTCCCAGAAACCTACAGCCAACCTCAGAAGCATCACACACTCGTTTCTGGTCGGCGTATCTGGGCTGCCACTCTCACTGCAACAAATTCCACAGTTTGTGTTGGGCTGTGAGTGAGCAGATACTTGCTGCAGCTCTGCTGTCACTGCATGGCAGAAAGACTTCAAAGTGAATCATATTTATTCATGTGGGTCAAACTTATTTTTCTGCTGAGAGTGTCACAAAGCTGTTGAGGAAGTTTCTAAAGCACAATTTAACCCAAGCTGACTTCCTGAGTGTGGGGAGGTTTTTTTTTCTCTACTCTATGACTCTTAATCTGTCGTGCCATCCTGATACCGTTGATGTCCTTGATATCCACCGTGGCCTGGGCCTCCAGCAGGAGAGACAGCAGCTCTGTGGTGCCCGTCAAAGCGGCGTGGTGCAGCGCTGAGAAGCTGTGAGAGAGAGGGAAGACGGAGTGGGTCAAGGGATGAGACAAGGAGATGAGAGGTGTAATAAATCATCCTGAAGATTTTACAGCAGGTGAGCCCTTTTCAAACACAAGATTGAGATGTGTAAATGTGTGTGCGAGGTTATGTTGGTGTGATCACATTGCTAAGTGCAGCTTCGGATGAGAATTTATGCGTTTTACGAGACTGTAGCCATATCCAGCCATCAACACTTTGCACGTCTGCGTGAGTTAGCTGCAGAGATGAAATGTTTGTCCCCAAGGCTACAGGACTGTCCAAGGAGGGAGAAGTTAAAAACGTAAATTCTTGGTGTCAAATTTTGGTTCTGCTTTAAGCAACACCAACACAATCAGTGCTCTGGGGGAGGTAAGCCTCCAAGGGAAGGAAAAATGACAAGAGCAGTGTAGATGGCCTTCAGCTGGTTTCACACAGCCTCAGGCGGTCAGAGCGGGACACATAAGCACCTGAAGCCAGTGGTGATAAGCAGACTAGATGTTTTTGGAAGGAAAATGTTGGGTAACTTTTGCAACAGATGTCAAAAACAAACTAAAGTTGCAGTCTGGAGCTGTCGAATGCTTTTGTCAAAGACGTAGGACAACGTAGCTCCCAAAAAGTGAAGCCAACACACTCTGCTTCAAATACAACAGCAGAGGAGGGAAACCTGTTCTGTATCAACCTGAAGCCAATTTATCTGTAATCTAAATCTGTGTGTATGCTTGAGCTCGTGTTTCTATTATAATTTTGGCTCCCCACATCCTAAAAACAAGATAATCAAGATGAAATGACATAATTATTCTGCTGCCACACTTGTTTTGTTCTTTGAGGCACACCCTCCCTCACTCCCAGCAGTTCATGTGCTCTGCCCTTGAACAGGTCTCACTTCAACTTCAATTTATTGCTCAACTCTTCAGTTTGAATTTAAAAAGGAGAGATTTTATAATTTTAGTCACCTGGTGTTGAAAAGTACAGAGTTAGCTTTGTGAATCAAGAACTTTAGAAGTCAATCTGCCCTGAAATTAAATCTGAGAGATTTCCAGACTCTGAGGTGGATTATCTTCTTAGGCAAAGTTTAGACCCCTGAGCTCCAAACACACACACACTCACTCATTCATTTGTCCATCAATCCATCTTCCCAGCACTCCATACCCTCTCCATGTCCTGCATCACTTACAAACACGTTCAGCTAACACACACACTAAAGCTTTCTCTTTGGTGTTGTCTCAACTGTTTGCTAACCTCCCTCTGCTCTTTATCCCCCTGCAGTGATCTCAAATATCACAGGTAACCCCTTCATCTGTACCACACACATACACACTCTGGGGCACACACTCCATCACGGGTGGACATGTTTAATTTCAACACCCCTATTATGTGTCACCTCCCACACACTGCTTTGACTCTACGTGTACACACACGTAGCAGCCCTGAGTCAACACACACGTGGAGTAGAGAGATTCTCTGCCTGCCTGATGGCCTACATCGATAAACCTGATAATACGACAGATTAAACACCATGAAGTCATCAGAAAACGTAGGAGGGCAGATATTATTTTAAGTTGAATTTAAAACACTGGACGTTAAAAATATTTGCAGTAAGTTAACAGGAATATTGGATGACACTGCGCAAAATTAAAATCTAAGCGTTTGTCTCATTTTTTTGTTCAAATTGTCTTATTAGACTTAATTTGAGCCACAGTCTTCTGAAAAGTTCTAACTATTGTCTTATTTTAAGGTATGAATTGACAAAAATGGCACCTCATTTGCCTGTAAAGAGTAAAAACTCTGCCACTGACACTTTGATACACAGATTGAAAGAAAGCTTAAATCATTTGCATCAACATGCAGATTTGTAAAAATCTTGTGTCATTTTGATGCTTCTGTCCTTAGTTCATGTCATCTGTTTTAAAGTTAAGGTCTTCCAATAGTTCCTGTTTTTGGTTATGTTACATTCTTGTGTCTGGATCTCAGTGTTTTGGTCTTGTTCATGTGTCTTGAGTTTCTTTGTGTTTATTTTTGTGATTCTTGTCTTGTGTCCTCGCTGTGTTTCCTGTTTGCAGTTTTTGTTCCTTGTGGTTCTCGTTTTGGTTCTGTCATGTGTAGACTTTTGTTGTGTTTCAGTGTTTTGGATTTATCTTGTTTGTCTGTGTCTTTAGCATTCCTGTACCTCAGTTACTCTTGTGTATTTCCCTTGTGTTTCCTTTTCACTCTGTACTCCCTCTCTGTGTATCTAAGTTTTACTTCCTGGTCTTGTGTTTCCCTCCTGTGTGATTGCCCCTCATACATTTCAACTGTATCTTGTTTCACACCTGCGTTGATTGGTCTCCTTTGTCTATACAGTCCCTGTAATGAGTTCAGTTTCTTGTTGGTTCATTGTTGAGTAGTGATACCATTACCATTATTGATTGATACCCATCCCTATTGTTAAGTACACTTTGTCTTCATGGTCTCATCTTCACTGCCTCTGGTAACTTTTTCCCAGTGTGAGTATTTCTTGAGTATTGGATTTTTTGAGAAGTTTTGGTTTTTGGATTTTTGTTGAGGGTTTAGGTGTTTTGCCTTTTGTTTGAAATGTGCACCTGGGTCCTCCTCTCCTGTTCTCCTACGCAACTTTGACATTCATCCTCTGCAAAGTCTGTCTGCAGGATTCTACCATCAAAACTTTAAAACGTTCATCTTTTCAAAGGAGTTTGTTTGACCATAATTGAAGCATGATAGGGGTCTCTACAACCCTAATATTTGATGAAACAGAAAGAAATGACTTCCAGACTTGAGTTGGGAAACAGTGTCTTTACATTGAATTTATGTGTGTGAACACTCCTTAAAGGTGAGGTAACTGCACTTTATGTCAGAGCATGTGTGTGATGTAGCCATGAGTCACTCGTTGAAGACCGAAGAGACAGTCACAGGTAGGGCTTTATTTTCTAATCTTCATGTCAGTCAAGCAGTGTGACTCCTCCATTGCATTCCACTGACTCAACTTTATACACACATGCACAAAGACACACACTTGTCTTACCCGTCTGAGTCCTGGTAGTTGATGTTGAGTCTCTTGGTGGAGCCCAGTAACTCTGGAAACACAGAGGGAGAAAGAGGGAGGGGATGGAAAAGGACTATGATTACTCTGTGACATATTTTTCTTTTCATCACAGCACTCTCCAGAAATCCCTCCATCCCTGCAGGACCCTACGTGTGTTTTCACCGTTTTCTTGTTCTCCCCCCGTCATCACTCCTTCAGTCTAACAGGCTGACAGCCCTGACAGGATGGGGAGCTTTCCTCACCTCCCCACTGCCTCACCCTTCCCTCTCTCAGCGCTCCTGACACCTTCACAGCAGCTGAATGATTCACAAACATATGATCGTGCCCCTCAGAAATGCACAATTTACATGGCTTTCTAATCACAGCACAAGGACAAATCCACAAAACAAGCAAAATGAAATGAAGCAAACCTAAAGTTATTTTTACAAAGCAGTAATGGTGTGACAATTGTCACTTAGCAAGACTGAACAAGTTGTTTCTCACTCACCTTGCGGCAGACAGACTGCTACTTGTCCCATGTCTTACTCATTTGCTCTGAACATACTGTAATACTTCTCTGCTTCTCTCCCAAAGCAACCAAACTACTAAATCTATTGATCTTGTAATATTTAAGCTTGTCCAATATTGATTCATTGCAGTCTAAACCTGCCCTGTAAATTACATAATGGTTGCATTTCTCTGCAGAAAGTTCAAAGACGGCAAAAAGATTTCACTAGAGTTTCCAGAGAAGCAAACTTTTGACTGTGACAACCCTAACTTCCTCTTTGACATGCATAATCCTCTTTCTCTGTCTCCGCTCACACCTGGCTATCATCCCAATCCTCTGCTCAGCCCCGTAATCCTCATTCTGCATCACATTTAACTTCACATATCATGCATCCATCTCCATGTCATCCCTCTGTCTGCAGCCCAAGAGCAGGGCTCCTCAAACTGCTAAATATTCTCAGACTTCCTACAGCACAGATGGACTTTAAAGACTCTTCTGTCCCTCTGACCCACACAAGAACCGGACTGAACACAGTCATTCATCGCAGTCAGCTATCTGTCTCACTGTTTTCTCCCACTTAAGAAAGGAAAATCTCAAAATGTGTGTGAGAGTGGGAAAGAAAAGTGAGGACAAAGTTTGATGTTTCAGGTTTGAGTTTGACTTTGAGCAGGTCTGGTGAGTGATACCCCAACTCTCAGTTTCTAAGTCTATCTGCTGCTGTCTTTTTGCACCATACCTGTCTGCAAAATGCTTCTTCTGAATCTAAAATAAATCCAAAAAGCAGCTGTTTTTGCACCTGGATAGCAAACCTTTGCTTCATGGCTGTTACACAAAGACTCAACCTCATTTTGAACCCCCAAGTTTGAACTCCTGATCACTTTTTGGTTGCTGAAAAGGAAATGTTTTCATTTCTTTCGGGTACATTTGTAAAAGACGTACACCTAAGCATTTCTATCTTCCTGATACTCTTTTTACATTGCTTCATCAACAGAACAAATGCTCTCACACGTTTAGCAGCATTTTTTCAGACCTGCACTAAAGACAACCCGGTGCTATGATTCTAAATATACAACCTTTAATAATGTAAAGGAAGCGATTCATTGTTTATTTCCCTTCAGGGTTTTTAGATGTGGGATGCTCAGTTTTTCATCTGGTTCCAGATGATTCATGACATTTATTTTGGTTGTGGATATTTTGGGGATGATGACTCTTCTTTTATCTCTCATATTGACACAGGATTTTACCTCTTTTATTAAACTGTGTTCATTTGCAACAGCTGTTAATACATCTGCTTGAATTTAGGAGATAAACCCTAAAAGGGAAACCATTTCTGATATTTTCAGAAAGTGATTGAAATCTTGTGAATCAATATTTATCCTCAAAATAGTGTTTCAGCTTAATTTGTTTCCAACATTTCAGTTGAATTCCTGCAAACTTATTTGCACCTTGTAAAACTTTTTTTTGTGCATAAGATAGATTTTCAAGCTTTGATTTTAGAAATCTGGGCTTCAACCACAGCACTTGACCTCACTTCACTTTTCAACTTTCCTGGAACAGTTTGAGCTCAAAATCTTATTTGAATTTCAACTCTTGAACATTGTTCTTAAAACTTTTATGACATACTTTATCATGATTATTTTTATTCTCTTTGGAACAGAGAAAATATCTCCTTGTCCATTATACACGTGAACTCAACGTTCGACTTCACTTCTCACAAAGTTAGACTTATTCCAAACTTTAACACTGAGTTTTCAAAATGCGTAAAAAAGAGAGTCCTATTTGTGTGAGTGGCTTTTATTTGCATTTTTTGCACATTGAATCATCTAGTTTATTATTTTTGTCATGAGTAAAAAAGGAGCGGACTGATTCGACTGAAGGTACTGCACAAGTCTTTGACCGTGCTAAAAAGTCTTTAAATGTGAGCTGTGAAGTGTCAAAAAGCTCCTTAACTTTTCTTTACGTTATTTTATGGATAGTTCCATTAAATAAACAGGGTGTCTGCAGGTTTTAGCAAATTTCAGACTTTTTAAGTCTTTTTAAATGCCACCTTGAATTAAATTTGAGACAAAAAAAAAAAAAACACCAGAAAACAAAGCGGTAGTTGGGGGATCCCACTGTGTTGCAATCCAAACAGATGTCGTCCAACCAACTCTAAATAAATTTGCATTTACCCATAGTCACAGACTGGCTGGCTAGTATACAGATAACAATTTATTTCAGCAGCTAGTCAGAAAGTAGCCTCACGTAAATATAAAACATAAACTGTCCTACCCCAACAAAATTAAGACCTCTCACGTGTTTAAGACCAGTGTATAAAACTGTAATGTATTCAAGACATTTTGAGACTTTTTAAGGATGTGTGGAGACCCTGATATCTTCCAATGTCCCAGTATTTTTTAGAAGATCCAACAGCTACAGACGTACAACCCGTCTCTTTGTATGTATGTCCTTACTCTCTAGAGTATAAAGTAAAAATATTGAACAAGGCATTCAAAATAAGTTGAAAAAGAAGACTCAGTATTTCAAAATCACTCACTTTTCTGTTGAATGTGTGACTTAAACTCTTAGGGATGAAAGATGCATTATATAATCAAAAGGGGTATTTTGCAGAAGCCAACACAGAAAGTTTCTGCTGAAACTATTAGAATAAATATTCCATAAAGATACAAGAAAAGACTATGAAGCAGATTTTGCATTTGTAGCGTGTAAATGAGATCCCGTTGGAGAGTTGATTAAATATTTAATTTCCTTTCTGCTCAGAAATGTAGAAAAAAGGGGGGAGATACTCAGAATTTCCTCTGCATAAAGAAGTCTTCATAATGAAATTTAAAAGATAAAAATATGTTTTATTGTTATATAATTGTAAGTAAGTGTAGAATGTATTTCCAGACACACTACATTTGACTTCTTTAATGTAAAAGTCACTGATGACTGGGTGAGAGCAGCTTTCATACTTCAAAAGTTGCAGGATTAATTCCCAACATGTCAGAGATGAACAAGCTCTCAACTCTGCAGGGGGTTTGAGGGAAACTTTACGTGAAAAGTAATGCGCACAGACTTTGTACAGTTATAATTCCAAGTCCAGCTTTTTTTCATGACCAACTTATCAAACTCAGATGCCTGATGCCAAGATTTCCTTCAATAGAGTTTAAGAAAAATGTCTTCTAGCATCTTATATTGTGCCACTTGTGCTTCTATAACACCACAAAACATTGTAAAACCACACTGGGGCAGCAATATCTCACTGTTGTGTATTCATAGTAAAAGTAGTAATCTTAAAGAAATGTTGGAGAACTGATGAAGCTGAAGTGTGTCATGATTTGTGGATGAAAATATTCTGCAGTCGTTGTCAATGTAACATGCAGGGATATGTTAGCGCTCCACTGCTGAGGACTCAGGAGCATAAAAACCAGAGCCTGCAGGCACAAAAAGTCACACTGATAATGAGACAGATAGACAGAGGGGTTGGGCGTCGGGCTGTTTGCCAAAACTGGGTCTAAAGTGTCCCAGCGGTATGGAAAGAACAGGGCCTTTCAGGAGTTCTAGTTACAACATGAGCCGGCATTCCTCACATAGCACACCCACCACGCTACCCCACTGGCTCTCTGTGTCTCTGCAGAGCTGTCAGCTCCCTTTTCTCCCTCTGCTCTGCACCCCCTCCTTTCTTCACTCTCTGCATGCACAAAAGTAATAGGGGGCTCCTTCTGGCAATCAATTAAACCAGCAGCATGTTAAATCCCTCACCCCGACATGCTGCTACAAACAGATGTGTAAATCTAAAGCACTTTGTTCCTTGCAGAGATGGGGAAATTACAGCCTTTGCTAAAAGCTCAAGTGTAAGGCAAAGAAATATTGCACTGAGCAGAGAAGCTGTGGGCGGAGAATCTCGCCATTGTTTCCTATGGTATAAGAAACAAAGCAGAGAAAGCATGTGATACTGTGTTGTGATAACCTCATCAGATACACATGCAAACTACTGTTGTGCTCCCTCTGCACCTTTTCAGAACAGCTGGCATCCTGCACAGAAGAAAAGGAACTGAGAGCTTTGATGTGAACTTCACGAGAAGCGAAGCAGCATTTACAAGAAGGGGGAATTAAAGAGAGGAAGAAGAGGGGATGAATCCATTCTGTTTTTCAGTCAGGTGGATAAACAAGACAACACGCAAAGGTCTTTGTAAGACACTCCCTGCAAGATCAGACGAGTGTGCAAACAGCTCAGAGCTGAGGATATGTAAATAAAACACATAGAGACAAAAAAAAGTGCACAGGTTGTGTTTGAGTCTTCAAACTGCAGCTGGCAGAAGCGTCTGATGCTTTGGCTGCAAAACACATTCTAACACATCTCTGAATGGGCTCCGCGTGTGGAGAACTCTAAGGCGTATGCATAGAAATCAGGACTGCGCAATTCATCGCAAATTAGATTAAACCACAATATGGGCTGCTGCAACATTTTAATCCCAGACAGCGCAATATTTCTTTTAACCTCAAATGTGTCAAAATACCAGATAAAAAGTTTTGCAGAAGATGGTTTATGCTCTACACCAGTATTTCTTAACCCAACTCAACCAAAGAGTAAAATTGTTAAAGTGGTAAAAAGAAGTAGCAGGAAGTCAAAATAAAAATAAGTCCCAGGTGGCAAAAATGATCAAAATCAGCAAAAAATGGGTGAAAAGGGGCAAAAAGTGGTCAAAAACTTGGAAAATAGTAAAATTGGTCCAAAAGCAGCAAAAAATTTGAATGAATGAAAAGTGACTCAAGCCGGCAAAAAGCAGTCACTAGTAGCAAATTTGGTATTGGGTGCACAGAAATGAACATTTCTTGTGTTTTTCTAGCAAAAAATACGATGGGGAACCCAAAAATAATCCCACTCCGAAGTCTCATGATTCAGATGTATTTAGGCTTTTATCTATTATCTCAGTCTTTTGGTTCCTACAAATGGCTCCTGATTAAAAGTGAGTATTGGATTAATACCAAAATAAACTAAAACTGTTCCACCGGCTCTGAGACTTTACTCTTTTAAAAATTGCTGTTTTTATTTCCTTTCCACGAGTGCTCATCCTCTTTCACTGTAAAATATTCCATGCAGTAGCTTTGCCTCTGGGAATACCAACCCACTTCCGCCTCCACTGGCGTCTCATTAACAAAAGCAGAACAGGACACTTGATTCAGGCCTGGTGGCGAGGTGGAGGCGGTAACAAACTGAAAAACAGAGCAGCCACAGAGGCCCCAGGCGACACCAAAGTACAGGGGAGTGAGAAAAGGGGGTAATTTAAGGTCAACATCTGTCTGTGCAGATAAATAGCTTGTGGTCAGGTAAGGACCTCATCAAGAGAAACACTTATCTGAAGAACACATCCATCTAAGTGAACTGATTACTGAGAGGGTAAACACAGGCCCTCAATCCAAACCACCAAGCACAGACCTGGCTGCTCTCCCAACGTCCCACACAACTTCAAGTACAACTCCAAACATGATTATGAGCATTTCTGTTTCTGCAAGGGAGACTGTTTTTGTTTATCAGTGTGTGTCTCTATGGTTACACTTATTTTATATCACCTGTATATGAGTTAGAATAAAACAAACTACAAAGAAGAACCAGGGTCCAAGGTGGGCCTGGAATGGTTTGTTTACTATTTAATGAAAGTTTCCAGACTTGCAGTTAGGTTGCCATTAAATCCCTTGATGAGTTTAAGAGTGTGTATTTATGCATATGTGCTTGTCAGAGGAGTAGAAAACAGTATGATTACACTTTAACCATAAGTCTCAACCAGTGGGAAACATCATTTAGCAGAGAAGGCAGGAAGACAGAAGCTTCCTTGAAAAGTTTCTTTGGGAAACAAAGACAAATCTCTTTAGTTTAGGGTGAAGGTGGGCTAACCTTTAAGTTTAGCCGCATGTTACCTGATCTCTGTTGACAGATTCTTTGTTATAAAGCAGAATGTGTCAAAACAGATCTGAGATGTAGGCCCCATTTGCACAACAACATTTGAAAGCATTTCACCCCAGAACGCAGATGCAGTAGAATGTAGTTAAAAAAATCTGTGTTGACATTGAAATGCTGAAGGACTCAAGAGGAAGAACAAGAAGAAGAACAAGAACAAGAAGAAGAAGAGATGGGCTGATCCTCTGGTTTGATTTGATCCTGAATGTGACGTTAGTGTTCCCACTGAAAACTCTGGCTTACAGTTTACACAGCAACGGTAAACAGAGTTTCAGAAAAATTCCACTCTGAAGGCCTTTTTCAAGAGTTTCCATTTCGGTTTCACTAAAATGCCATTTCCATGTAAATGAGAGGTCAAAGCGCAGGAGGTAGATGAAGATAGTGATCAGTGACTTTTCTGGTAGGCTACTGTTTAACCAGCCGTGTTACAGGCACTGTGAAAAAACATTTATTTAGTTTAAAGTTAAAAAAATCTTTCTGTGTATATATTCCATGGTACAATGTGAATACTTATGGCTTACAGACAAGTGCAGCCTATATATGTACATTTTTTCTTGCTTTTTAAATTTTCTTTATGTGGCTTATATTCAGGTGCCCATAATAGTCCAGAAATTACGGTAAATATATAAACCGGATTCTGAAACTTGTAGCTTTTCTTGTCTCTACTTTTAAACTTTGATTACTCATCAAAGTTCTCTGTAAAAGTGGCTGACACACTGACAAAATATTGTTTGATGCCTGAAGAGGAATTTGGACTTCACCAAAACGTCTGTCACAAAAGCTTAGAAGAGACACCTGACTTCTAGGTGTTATCAGCAGTAATCCCGCAAAGTCACAGCACCACACAGTCTGATATGAGATGAATGTTAATGTTGACGGTTGAGTGAAGGCTGACAAACACATCCTGCAGCTACATCAGCATCAGATTTTAAACAGGTGAGGGAGCAGCGGACAAACGGAGTTACCCTTCAGGAGACTCTGACTGACGTGTTGCGTGGACTCATCTGTTTGTTTTAATACGTGTGAGAAAGTGTGTGTTTGTGTCAGTGTGAGTCAACTGTACTGTTGATGCAGCTGGAGTTCACTGACAGAGTTTCCTAACACCACAAAGGAAAGAGAGGACAGTAAAAAGAGTGCACGCCACACTCCAGGGCACACACACACACACACACACACACAACATCTGCAAAGCGACACACTTTAGCTTAATCAATTCTTCATCAGTCGCTCCATTGCTGCGTCTTTACTGTAAGAATAAAAGCTGGAACTGGGTCTTGAAAAAAATAAAAAACCGCCACATCAAAACAGCTCCAGGCTGCATTATCCAATAAATTTGCTCCATTGTTAAAAATGCAGAGAGTAATTTCCCGTGGTGCCGCAGGCAACTGGGTCAGACTCATTCAATATTCTCTGACAATGAGCCATGTGGAAATGAAACAGATTGTCTGTACTGGTGTGTAGTGTTTGTTGGTGTCGCTACATCTGTATGTTTCCCTGCAAAACAAGACGACATTAAACACACCTGCAGGCTTCATGTTACATAACATGTCTGAACCCTGCACCTGAGGGACAAAACACTTTACATACCATTCAAATCATCTGTTTGCTCCACTTGGCCAACTCAATGGACAGTTCCTGCTTCTTTCAATGCACTTGTCCAACAACGCGCAGGAATGAAGCTTTGAACCAGTTTGAAACCTCTAAATACCCAGAAACTTGAGGGAAAATGAATACGCTTTAACTATTCAAAGTGATTTAATGACACCCCCTTTAAGAAAACAGAAGAACAGATTGCCAATGTCAGAAGGTATCGTCAGGCTTTTTTGGCAAGCATCACGTGTAGCCGTCCAGTACATTCAGACATCAATTGTAAAAATAATAAAGTAATAGGTTTCAGATGCATGTGGAAAAGTGTCATCTTTAGTTTTATATTTGGGGCACCTGTTATTTACATCCTCCCAGACTCTACAAGTCACATTTATTGATATTTATAGCAGAGAAAAGAGGCTCTGAATGTTGTCAAGCTGTCAAGTTTGCCTATAACAGCAGCAGTAAAATGCATCTCTGCTGCTCTTAAAAGCATAAGAGGAACTATTGCTGGGAGTACTTGTTAACAAGTTATAATTTTACAAAAAGTCCTTAAAAACTAAGATTTGTTCATTCTGTCTTTTGAAAATGTCCTGCTCTACATTTAAAAAGTGCATCAAACTGAAAATAAACGTGGTTTTATAGTTTAAGCTTATGTCTTGTCTACCCAAAGATTCTGTCATACCAAAACCCATTTGCATCACAAAGTGTTGCTTTCAAGGTCTAATATTGATATGATCATCCATTTAATGTGGTAAGTGATAACAATTTTGCCATAAGAATCAAAGTAGCTCTTCTTTGTTGAAGTCATTAAAGCTGCAAATTGTTCAGCCCTGGAGAAGTTTGTTTAAATTTATACCTTAGTGGGTCACAAAAGCAACTCTGGAGCTTGTGCTGGCTTTAATTGAAAATAAACGTAGAAACAAACAGAGCTAATGTGGTGTCCAGCCTTGGCTCTGTTTACGGAGTTTCTGCTCGGCTCGCTGAGCTAAACCGGGGCCCTTTTGATCTGCCAATATTCTTCTACCCATTATCAGTCAGGCAAGTTCAAGAACAGAAAAATTGAATTAAATAAGGTACTTAGCGGCAGAAACTCACATTCGGCGCTTTCTTAAACATTTTATCTGAACTGGATCCTGGCCTGTGACCAATTATTCTTCCTTTTGAAAAGGTTTGATGAGAGTACTGCCTGCAATGACATTTGAACATATTATTCTGCAGGAAACCTTGACTATCCTCGACCAACTACAAACGCTCAAAGTGGGAATACTCCAGCCCCATCCATATTAGACTAATACGATATTCCATTTCTTCTTTTCGCCGCGTGTCCTCTAACAAGACAGCCAAGTAATGACAGAAACCAATCCCTGTCCCTGTACCACGGCGATTACTGAGGAAGGCTGGGGTGTAATGAGAGGAAATATGACACAGGTTCACGCAGAGTTCACCTGCCTGAAGTGGAAAAACTTCAGATCACAAAGCCAAGACTTTCTCATCCCTCTAACAACAGTAGTTTCCTTTCCAAAATACTTGTTTTGGAATAAAAAGATATCCTTATTTGAAGTCACGCTTATATTGGAAACAACCCGCAGTCTCAAATAAAGTTCCTACAACTTACTTTTACTTAATGAGAACACTGGAGCAAATCAGAACTGTTTATGCTGCCGAGGTCAAAATAACAAACAACAAAATCAATTTCCCAGAGGCCAATTTACTCAATGACCCCCTTCAGCTGGTTGGTTAACTGTCGTGTATATTGGCCTCATCCCAAACACCAGTGTGAGGTCACATACTCCCCCATGGATGGAAAAGTCATTATAATTCTCATTTAGGCTAAGGGGCTACAATCGATTTGCTGTTGTCACCACATAAAATGTGAATCTGGTTGGAAAAGATGCCGGCTTATGTTTTTTGAATGTTTGTTAAGGGCGTGAGGCAATAAACTTCTCGATATCAAACGCTCAAAATTGCATTTTATGGCAGTTAGAGATGGAACAAGCATACCAAACATTTTATGTATGACAGCGTCTCTCCAGCTGCTCCCTGCTGGGAGTTGAAACGTGACATTTCTATGCTTGATCTGAAAATGAAATGCCTTTGTTGATGAAACATAAAAATGTTATTTGTGGTCAACACTTTAGAGAATATGGCCTGACCAATACTGTAACTTTTTATCACCCAGACTTATTTATTACCCCCCAGCGAGTAATAAACTTTGGAAATGGGTGTTACGGAAAATGAAAAATGCTTAACCGTTAAGTAGGGGGATACACAAGCTAGATGTCTCAGAGACCTTCAACCTTTTAAAGCAATAATGAAATGTTTTTTCTGGAAAGAGTCTTTACATATTTAGACTTTTGAAGGTTTAACAGTGACAGTTTTGCAACTGGTCCATCAATTTAATCTCTTATCTCGGTGCACACCCTGCTCTGGTCTGCCACACGATGAAAAACAAATTGCTTAAAAGTTTCCATAAAACTTTGAAGCATCACTGAAGCAAACTCTGATTCCACTCCTTCCCCCTTTGTCACAACTTTCCAAACATAGAACCACTGATCTGTCAAGTAACTTCTCATTACAGCGATAACATCTTACTCCACAGCTTATCAAACAACTACAAAGCCTGGAGATACGAGCAGCCGGCACAAATCAGGGTTAGAGGTGGGACGAACCGAGGGATGAAATTCAGATGTTAACAGAGGAAAAAATTGGTGTGATAGCGTAAAGGATCAAAGCTGCATCACCCCCTCCTGCTGATTCTCATTACAACCACCAGATACTCAGACAGCACATTTCCCATTTGGGGACGCGACTGCAGAGTAAAGCTCCACGCTCATGTCAGCGCACACACGATGAGAGCTCGAGCTCATCATCTCCGTCTCTCTCAACCAGCAGAAAGACAACTCCATGAACTCAGAATCCTACCCCCACAGATATGTTTTGTTTGGCTGTATGCAAACACTTGAACACAGTTGAAGGGCATGTTGCAGCAAGGCAGAAAACAGTGATACCATCCCTCTCTCGCTCTGAACGATGCATTCAAGGACCTGCCTGAATGACAGCTTGTTTTTCAGCAACGAGAGAGAGAAGCTCAATGAGGATGGGTGCCAGACGCAACTATGTGCAGCCTGGAGCGGGTCATAAAAAGGCTAGTTATGCTAGATGAAGCATAAGACTGTCTACTGTAAACACACACACACACACACACACACACACACACGCAAACAATTCCTAATTCCTCCGGTAAATTCCTTGGCAATCCCTGACAGGCTAGCCCATCTGTCAAGGGAGGAAAGGGCTCAGGATTAATTTGTGTTTTTGTGTTTGTGTGTGTGCAGCAAGAGTAGTTGTTCACACCCTACTTGGCTTCTATCCAACTGTCTGGCCAATAAAGTACGAGACTGATTAGCCCAGTTAGCTTGTTAGCTAATGGGCCAACTACAACTCTGACCTCCTGCTGCTATCGACTTAAAACACAC
Organism: Thalassoma bifasciatum; assembly: GCA_008086565.1. Lineage (NCBI taxonomy): Eukaryota > Metazoa > Chordata > Actinopteri > Labriformes > Labridae > Thalassoma > Thalassoma bifasciatum. The sequence continues at coordinate 301,082 of RPOG01000030.1, forward strand.
GCACACACACATGAAAAAATACAGAAAGATGGAGCATTGAGATGTTCAAGGTGCATGCATTGAGAAATCTATCAACTCTGCAAGCAAATAAATCTTACAATCGTGCAAAAACATGATTTTTCTTCTCATTCATGAAGTCAAATCAACTAATCTGGCCTCAGCACAGATGGGTCATCCCTGATTCATGGTTAAGGGATAAAGGATTGGGGGAGGAGGAGGAAGTGGAAGTGGAGGCTGTTAAATAAAAGGGAGCTGTGGAAACACACAGTATGAGCCGTCAGCGTAGCATCTATCACCCGTTTCAAATACGCCTCTTAGAAAGTGAAGAATAATTTAATGATAGCTACAAACGGAGCTTCGCTCAACTCTTTGAAATCAAGGGAAATGTATCAAAATGAATGAAAAATGTTGGAGAAATTCTTACCATATATGAGAGCTCCCATTAAACTGAGAGGATGACTAATTGGGGAGAAGAGATTAAAAATGAATCATACGAAAACAGAAACAGTAATGATTGTGAAATTCTGTTTTTCAAGATTGAACAGAAATATTTAACATATTCTCAAAGAGAAGATTTCAAGGACTTTGATGGCTGCTGAAGCTGATTGTCTGTGAAGATGAAATAAGCAGCTCAACAACTATAACAACTGTTCAATATTCAGAGGCATCACACTAATGAGAACTAAAATACTTCATATTTGGTCAAAATTCACATTTTTTCATGTCTAAATATCTTCCTATCAAAAGCATTTCACTCAGCTCTTTTGGGTGATGGGTGTCATTTCCACAATTGGGGGAAAGGTTATTTGTCAGGTACTCTAACTCTAACCCAGCTTGGGTTGAAGTTGACTCAAGCTAACTTTCAGCCAAGGACAGACTTATCCTGTGTTCCAGTCAACTCGGAAGTCGAGATTTTCTGACTTTTTACTGTTTCATTTTTTTTGCTGCTGGCCACAGCGTTACGTTTTCATTGACAGACACTCTTTTTTAGTATCCGACACTGTATATCTGGAACGCTAGTAGTTTTAAACTTGGTTCAAGAGTTATCCAACTTCTGCGTTAGCTTCATTTGAACAACCAGGGTTGCCACATTGAGCACATTGTAGATGTTTTGGCAGTGGGGACTGATTGTTCAAGGCTTCATTTAGCCTCTTTTGACACTAAGACAATGATGAAAATGAAGACAATGAAGCTGCATCCAGGTTTCACTCAGTCTGCGGCTCAAGGTGAGACTGGACAAGCAAGTTGAGGATCAGCACATCCGAGTAGGAGTTCAAGAAAGTATCAGAAGTCAAAGTGTCTTGACGTGTAGCTCTGATTCACCTGTCTATCAAGGCCTTACCTGTGCTTGTATGCTTTGCAGGAAGGACTCACAGATACTATCACAGATATGGAGATGTGAATCAAGTTTCCCTCCAGAGGAGGTTGGGTTGAGGAGCTCAGACACTGAAGGAACTCATTAAAGAGTTGCTCCTCCATGATGAAGAGTAAACTGAAGGGATAATATCCTCGACAGGCACCTCCCTTTGGAGATTTACCAAGAATGCTCAACTGCGAGGACAACCTGAGACATAGACTTAGAATTTGCTTGTAGGATTAAATATGTTGTCTGGCCTGGGAAAGCCTTAAAATCCCATCTAAAGAGAAGAAGATAATTTCTCAGAAGAGCGGTTATTTGAATACCTTGTTAAACACAGTGATGTCTCAACCCAGTCACATACAAGTGGACGGTTTGATAGGAAGTTCAAACTCAAGCATTTTGTTACCATCTCATTGTTGTAATGAGTTCTATTAACGTAGTCGTAAATTAAAAATCCCAGCAGCTGCATAAAAGTGATCCTTAGTCCTTTGTGACTCCAACAGCTGGTTTGACTTTCTGTTGTTTCTTAAAAACATTGATGCATTATGTTTGGATCAAACGGCTAACACAATGGAGGTTTAAATATGATCTTCCAGCTTAGTGTGTTTGCTGTTTGTCCATCTGTCTGTTGAGAATCACCTAGAGGCCATGTATTTACCATGACAGAGAGGAGGGCTGGGCTGTGGGTCAACATGAAAGCAAGCATGTGTTACAACAAAAGACATTGTCATTATGAAGCCTTTGAAGAGCCTCTTGTCTCTAATGGTCTCCATTCAGGGATGAGCAACAACACCCACTTCATTCCCCTCCAAATAAAGAGTTTATAAGAGGGGTGACTTTACAAGCCAAGCTGTCACTATTAATAAAAACTCACAATGAGTGTATCAGGAGAGGGCTTAAACTTCTCTGACTCCACGTTATCCACCATGAGCCCACCTCATGTGTCAGCATGCAGCAGCTAAGCAAAAAGAAGGAGGCTGTGGTAAGTCCACTTAAATTGACCAAGCACCAACCTGATGTCAGCAGATGGCTGATTGAGGGAGAAACCTCCCGTCTCAGCTCGCCGTCCATCAGTTCAGCTCTTAATCCCCTGAGGACAGCACAAGTCTGCTACTAGCTGGGACATCAGGTCCCTCCACTCAATACCACTACAGCTACTGCTTTAAAGGATGGTGCTGTTACAATATCTCCATTCAACTAATTCTTCTGTTCTGATATTTCAGGTGCTGATTAAAGAGTCTCCAGAAAAGTTTTATATCGAGAAATAAAAATATTATATAGAAATATTTTGAGATTTTATTTTATTTTTAAATTAAATTAAATTTAACAGGTTAACATTTATCGCCACAAAAGGACACACAAAAGTGATTACTAATTCCCATGTATTGGGCATCAGTACCGTACTGGTTCAAATTTGAAAGGTACCCATCCCTAGTACTGGGGGGGGGGTGTCTTTCTGCAAACAGCTTAAAAAGTATTAAACAAGCTAATGCTGAAGAACAGAGCACACTTTAGACCTCCTAAACCTAAAATTATAGCCAGTACATATGAGCCAAGCTAATAGTAGCCTGTTCATTTGTCAGTCATGCAGGAGAAAGATCAGTACTATGTAACAGTAACAAGAAATGGATAAACCTGGAAATGGATAACTTTAAGTTTTTTGCTCCTCAACATCCATTTAAACCAAATTTGGGCTAAATTGAATGAAAAGGCTTTAGTAAAAGACACCAGACATTTGAAAGACTGCTGCAGAGTGATGCCATTTGAACAGATGCTGGAAAAGAGTCATGTAGGGTCTCAGGAGGGGGGCTGAAATATGCCTAAGAGACGCAAATTCTGTCTCTCAGGCTACACATGCACCACTCATAGTGTCAAGAAAATTCTCCAGAAGCACTGTAGGAATAAAGAGTTAATATTTATATAACGAAATGCCCCAAACAAAGATTAAAATTAAACTCTTAATAATGCTTTATATACACGTTTATTCCAGTAATTTTCTAAGTATGTGAGATCCTGTTAGATAACTTAGCACTGAGTGCGTCAGCTTTGTATTACACTACACAAGAACACAAAAATGCAAACACTTAGTCTGGGCCCTTCTGTGGAGGTCCACACACCAGGCCAGACCAGCTGACTGGACGACCCCTCCACCATGCCTTTGTGTTTTCATCCACCACACGTCTGGTCTCTCCCTGACCTCAGGTCCCCCCTCCTGTCCCTCTGGCTATACGAGTTCAGTCCATGTGCAGGTGCCTTCCTCCTCCATCTGATCCCAGCCTGGGGGCCCGAGGCTTAGCCCAGAGTTCACACGTCAGGCTGACAACAACATAACAGCTTTAAGAGCACCTGACCTTCCACGGGGGCTTTAACTGAGCCATAAGTTTTGTTTTTACACTGAATTTGATTTAAAGGTGGAGACTGAAAGAAGGCAGTGCCATGATTTTAAATAAGGTGAGAAGATTTTATTCTTAAATTAAAAAATGAAAGGTTCCTCTTCTCATCTAATTTTAATAACTGGGAACTTTTACCTTTTGTTTGCCTTCATCCATCTTGATTAATTTTACGTTAACTGACACATCAAAAGACGCCAAGTCTATTAACCTGGTAATTTTTTCACTGGAAGAAGTACATTGTAGGACTCTCAGCTGGTTTTAAACACAGCCCAAAGCAGGTCACTGTTTACCAATCAATCAGCCTCATTGACAGGTTGTTTCTGTAAATGGAGACAGGAGGTCAGCAGCACACGCCTCGTGTCGTCACAGCCAGCTGCAGCATCTGCAGAGCTGCTGTCGGATGCCGCGGGCTGCGATGATGTGACAAATGACTTAACTGTTGACGACGTCGTGTGAGGCTCCTCGAGGATCAGCAGTGATGAAAGCAGCGTATGTCTGCGAGTGTGGGAGTGAGTGTGACAAAGGGATATTTAGACAGAAGCAAAGCACTCATTTCTGTCTTTTTCTGCAACAACTGGACACTTTCTAATACGAGCCACAACAGCTTTGTTGAGTTTCTGGTTTAAACTTTGTATTTGTGACAAGACGTACTTTATGTCAAGTGGTTTTGGACAAACCCTCGGACTATCTGAGTCTCTGTTTATCCTAAAAACTGTAAAAAATGTTAAGGAGTCTAGGATTTAAAAAAACAAATTTTTTTCTGTTTTTTACCTCTTTCATTGATTCACACTTTCGTACATTATTTTCAGATTTCCACCTGGAGCTAAATAAGTTTTTGTATTTCATTTCTGAGTTATTCTCCTGAAACAATTGAGCTGCCTTGCTCAAGGGCACCTTCATGGTAGTTTACAAACATCAGAGAACATAGCTTATTCCCTATCCCCAGCTGCATTTTCACAGCCATTTTCACAGTCATAGGTTGTCTGCAAACAGAGGAACAAAAACAGACAATATCACTTTTAATATTGTCTGCCAGGCAGCGCTTTCTGTCTGTGTAATGTTCAAAGTGTGTAACAGGCTTTTCCTGACAGCCATAGCTTTGTTTCCAGAGCTCGTCACCGAGCAGCCAGCCTCGCTGATGAAAGCCCCGAGCAGATAACGCCACAAAGAGACGCTTCAACTTCACAGCCTGCGTGGCCTCAACTTTCCTCAGGCTGGGATGAGGGAGGACCCTGTCATTTGCAACAATGCTGCTGTAAACTGAGGCCGCCTTGTCGCCTGACTTGGAATCTACGCAGATAAGAAACTCTAAGAGAAAAAGAAGCCTCTCGCAACCCACACAGCGAGAGGCATGAGCTGCACGAGTCTGCATTTAGGAGATTAGCTTGAGTTGTGCTGCAGTTCTAACCCACTTTGTATCAAATTGACCCGACCTGACTTCTGGCTTTGTTTGTGTCCCAGAGCAGAATCTGATCCTGCGGTTATCTCAAGAAGCTAACGACACGGCCAAAAGTAGCATCTCTGGCCCTGACATCTGAGCTTCATAACATGTTAGAAACAATTCAACTCCAAAAAATATATATATATATATATATATATATATATATATCTGAAGGTAGGGTCTGCAGGATTTTTCCCAAAAATAAAACGACAATTTAATGGGAATAACCCTGCACATTGTAATCTATGGGCCTTCATACATGTGTGTCAGTGTCAGTCTGCCCCAGTCCCCTCCTCTGCCTGTATGTTGATATTTTAGTTGTCTCGGGGCGTTTCTGGTCAGAGAGTAGGCGTTGTGGCTCTAGCCAATCATTGCACGCTCAATGCACAACTGACTTTGGGTGTAGATGATAGCAAGTGGGTGAAGCTAGCCCAAGCAGCTATGATAGCAGCCACAACGCAGAGAAAGAATGATCCAATATTTGCATGATACCTAATTTATCTGCAGGAAGTCAGCCCAATCAAAACCCTGATGGGCTGTATTTTGGCCAAAACTGAGAATTTTAATCTTGAACAGACTGTTAACTGCACTTCTATGCAGAAATCTGTTTAAAGGGATAAATAAATCATTGACAGATAACTATTTAAAGACTCCAGGGTGTCATGAAACATTTTGTTGTTTCCTACCTGCGTTTGCTCTCCACACAGTCTATTTTTCCAGCCCATACCAAATCCTCACGACACCACTCAGACTACAAACAAACAGCAGTCGACAAAGACAGCTTTTGTGCACACAGATTATGCTTTTCAGGAAAATCTGTGCAACACAGAGTAACCTAGAATTGCAATTATTTTCCTTAATATTGCAACCGCGATCTGTTGTGCGATTATCTTTTGGTTCCCCATCTTGAGTTGTTGATATCAATTACTATATTAAAGGAGATGATGTGTTTTATGTTCTTGATTTGAATAATAAAAACGCATACATGACAGAGAAAAAAAGGATTTCTATGAAAAAAAATTACAAAACTATATTTTATACATCTCAAAAAATTAGAATATCATGAAAATGTTCAATATTTTCACTCATTTCAGAGAGTGAAACCCAGGTATTACATTACTCATACATAGAGTGAATTATTTCAAGCCTTTTTTTCTTGAAATGTTGATGACTACGGCTTACAGATAATAAAAACCTGGAATCTCGTGTCTCAGAAAATAAGATTACATAATGTCAATAAAGAAGGGATTTTTAAAACATATGTCAGGCCTCTAAAAAGTTTTGCTACTTTCTGACCATTTTCCAAGTTTTCCCCCTGTTTAAATCTCTTTCCATCCATCTCTTTATTGCTGCTTATTGTCCATTTTTGCTACCTAAAACTTATTTTTATTGCTACTTTATGCCATTTTTGCCACTTTTCATCATTGAACTTGTTTCTCTTGAAAAGGTAGCTTTCAACAATTTGGTTCTTCTTCTTCTTCCTTGGTTGAGCAAGGCTGAGTTCAGCATTGTAGAGAATAAAACATGTACTGCAAACAATTTAACTAGCATTCTGAAACATTTTAGGTTAAAGGAAATACTGCATTGTCTGTGACTAAGGTATTGCAGCAAGCTATACTGTGATTTAATATCATTTGCAATTTGGCAGTTGTATGCTGACTACAAAGGATTCCGGGACACTTAAAATAATATCATAAGATTGCACATTGAGGTAATGTGAAAAAAAAGTATAAAACTGCATTTAAAAATCCTCTTAATACATAAAAATGTAAGATAAGTATCATTTTCATGTTTTAAATACCAACAGCAGACTAAATGAGACTGGCAAGGCATGACACGTTTCTGCATGCTGACTGTAGCTGGTGAGCAGCTGGCTTTGGTTATTTAGCCATCGCTTCCAGCCCATCTCATGCATATGTCAGGAGCACAGAGAAACGGAGTGAGAGAGAAAAAGAAGACCTTGCAATGTCAGTGTCAAACATTTTCAGGTGCATTTCATGTCATTTGGTTCCATGTTAGATTTGACATCACATCCAACAATCCTCCTCACTGCTAACTTCTTGTTTCCAGAAAAAAAGCGCTCATAAAAATAACCCAAAACATACAGTTGATAGAGATGAAGCCAGCAGTGTTGACACATGTGGAGCAGAGAAACATAAAGGAGGCATCAAATGGCTGAGTGCATTGATGCAAGTAAAGATGCTGTTTGGGAAAAGCTTGTATAAGAGGCTGGCTCTGCACTCACTTGTTTTGTTGCACTTGACTTTGGAGAGAAGCTTGTGAGCCAGAAGAAGGTCTCCAGTCTTCACAGCCACTAGCAGCTCCTGCTCCTTCCCCATGATTACAGATCCAAACACAGACACTCAATAGTCTCACAGGCCAATGCCAAAGGTTCTCTCACGCTCTCTTCTCAGTGCTTCTTCAGACGGACGGTTTCAGCAAACATTTGACAGAGAGTTAACAAGCAGCTGCTGAATCCCAGCTGTGTGATGACATAGCAGTGACTACGGGGAAGGAACCTCAGGTGAACCGGTCCAGGAGGTGCTTTTTCTCTTGTAGTTGAAGGTTGGGTCCATAATTTCTGCAGTTACAGTCTGTTTTCAAAAAGTTTTGATGTTTGCAAGGTTGTGTGTGTGTGTGTATTACTCAACCTGCCATCACTTTGTAAAGGAGATCCTGGAAAAAAAGAGTGAGAAGAAAAGTCATTTAGAGTCGAAATTGATTTTGCAGATAGTGAAAAGTAGTTTTTGACAGTTGACAGCCATCAGGATAAACATGTGACACTAGCTTGACCTAACTTTTGTTTGCTTTCTCACTTCCAGGAAGCCCAGTCCCTCAGGGATGTATGCAACATATCAGTTAGTCTCCATGCAGAAAACAGTCTCCTTCCATTGATAACATTTTCCAAACTTTAAGGAAAGATCTTTGCAGTCAGCGCTCTACCTGGCTCTCTGCCAATTCAAGTCTGAGGGGGAAAATTTATTCTTCTCTCTAAGACGGAAAGAGAGGCAGCGCTGACTGCTGCCACAAAACCAATTTGCCTGAAAATTCAATCTATTGGGACAGCAAAGTGACGAAACGACTCTACAGGGACAAAAAAAAAAAAGATTTCCACTGTTTGTGTGGAGACTCAAGTCTGCAGACTCAAACCAACAGACAGTTTGAGGGAAACACAGAGCCTAAAATTACAACAGGTCTATGCACAAAACGAAAGCCCAATTAGGACTTCAAATAGGAGATAAGAAGAGATGAAGGAGGTAGCGCTCAGCTCTTTCTGCTCTTTCTCTTTAGATTGGCTGCAATACAACAGAGAGAAAATCTAACCAGGACTCCTGGAATGTCTCAACGTTTAAACAACTTAAACATATTTTAGAGTCCTAATAGCTAATAATATAAAGGTTTCTTGTTGCAGCTTTTTTCAGTTTCAGGTTGTAATGTATTTTTGATTTATTGCAGATTTGACGGGATAAATCCTCCAGTGGCTAAAAAAAAACTGTTAAAATGTATCTTTGAATTGAAGTGTCCTGTTTCAGCCATTATAGCCTGTTTCTTTGTTGCAGGGCAGAGTATTGAACTTTAACAAGTCTAAACTGTGCATTTCTCATCCAGGCCTTCACTGTATCAGAGAACAACCTTGATTTTTAAATACAAAGGTCCTCCTTGCTGTTTAGAGACTTAAATAGTTAACAGATTACTTCACACACTGCTAAAGAATTCAGCTTCTTCACATTTCCACAGGAGTATCTGACCCTCTCAATAAAGAAAATTCTTTTATAACAGGAAAACTGATTTGTTCACTTTTAAAATCAAAAACATGTAATCATCTTGCTGATTTGGGGTTATAGCTCAGATAGTCCAGTGACTCCTGTGAACTACCAGGTGATCATGCAGTAGTGTAATAGCAGCAGCAGCAGCAGATGCCAAAGCACTGACACATGATCTAAAACTAGCCAGGCACCTTGCCAGGCCATAAACAACTGCACTGCTCCACGCTGATGTGAGCCAGGATGTAAACAAGGATTCCAAAATGGGTCTTTTAGTCTAAATGCCAATGAGCCCAAAGGATGACTGTGACTGAAATGTGTATGCTCCTCTGGGGTGCAGGTGTCACACATGAAAGGAGACCTGATATCAATCCTCTGCTCCCTTTACATCCACATTAACCAACTCAACCATTGTATGAGGAGGCAGGTTAAAGCACTATTTACACTGAAGCACAGACTTTTTTCACTTTTACAACCTCAAACCCAAAGTGTTAATGTGTGAGCTTCTCTAACAAAAGCCACTTAAGCCTCATCATGACACCATGACTAAAACTCTAAACTGTGAGCTGGCAATAAGCTGGTCTCCTGTCCATATCAGGATGGTATTTCTATTCTTTGGATTGCAGGAGAATTTTTCACTTTGTCAAAGTTTTATATCAAATGAGTTAAGGTTTGGAAAATCAGAATCTCAGGACCACTTTCTCATTGCATCATACACTTTTCATCTGCATTGTTTGATTACGTTTAGAAGACTGTTTTCACAGGCAGTGGATTTTGACCCCATGCAGTGGTTTCCATCACAGAGTCATGTCTGGTTTTTAATGCAGAATCACTACTGGGCCTAGTACAAAAGCCCATTTCCTCCAGTTAAACAGTAAATGGGAAAACTTGACTTTGTTAGGATGTTTTGATTTTTTTTTGTTACATGTAATAAATCCAAATTTTGGGATTAAAAGTCAACATTTTGAAATAAAAGATCAAAATTCTAAGATAAACGAACAAAATTCATTTTCATATTTCTAACTGGCAGAAATGGATTTCTATAGCCTACAGATCAATCCATCCAGCATCGGTTTTCTACCTTCTCCCTTTATTTCTCTACATTCTTTGAAATCATTTTGTACTCTTTTGGTATACAAAACGGCCCACTGTTTTGTTGTTCAATGTTTGCCTTGTAGGGCAAATTTGAAACTCAGTAAAAGTTTTTATTGAACAATAAGCTCAGTGTTGTGTTAGTGTACAATTTCAAACCCAATATACTTCAGAATTGTGTCAATCTAATCCAACTGTAGTTTACAACACATTTCTACAACGATAATAAAAAGTGTAAAGATGCTTTAGACATGACGGTATTTACATTCATGCTTTGTTTTTACATTTGACGTATGTATTATACAAATATTTGTACTAACACCCCAAGTTTTTAACTCTTTCACGTTATTCCTACAGCAAAATTCACAAATCGGAGGGTAACCTATAGGATAAACCCGTTGCAAGAAACAGAAAGGTTTTTGTATAGTGAATTCTGTGAATGCCGAACTTCAAACACTAGCTGTAAATTAAAAGTTGTTGAATTCGGTTTTCTGTTTCCAAATAAGCACAAAAATAATATTTTTCAAAGTATTGGGGGAGTTTTTTCTGAGAAGCAGCGGAGAAATTCAGCCGTTGTCCTCAGGTGAAATGACTGGTTTGACTCCAGCAGTTAGGCTGTTTATTTCGGTCTCAGTGTTGTGTTTTCTGGCTGATACTCGCTGTTTTATCCTTGAGTACGTGTTATTTAGCCTCCCCGAGTCAAGCTAACTGTCATCCCCAACTGTCCAGGTGTTCGTCTCCAGGTCACGGTAACTCCTCAAACTGTCTCTACATCTTCACTACATCTTCAAACGCGACCACTCTTACGTTTTAAACACTTAACTTCTTTTCTCTTAATACAGAAGTTGGTAAAAGAAAGCTTCTCTCACCTGTTGTGGAAGCTGAACCTCAGGTGCTGACGGACACATTCACACTAACCGCTCCACGAGCGCTGTGCGGCACGAGACTGAGCGGACGAGCCCGCGTCAAGCTCGTGCAGTTCACAAGCTATTTCCGGAATGAATTTTCAAAGTAAAGCTCTTGATGATTAATATGCCACAACAGTATAACTTAAGCCGCATATTCACTTCTTCTCGTGTTTGTTTTGAATACACATTACCATAATTTGACAGCAATTTTTGTTATAAGATGGACTATTCAAAACAGCAACATCTTCGTAACGCTTTTCATAAAGTTGTATTTACTTTGAAGGTATAATTACATAACTCATGCTAATATTATAACCATGGACTGTGTTATCCTGCTTAACTCCGCCTAATTTAACAGTGATCAGTGGCTCTTCAAGCTATTCCTGGATAACCGGGATCCCAGACCACAACACAGGTATAAACCACAGAAAGCTCTGCAAACAGGGTGTGGATGCTGCGTAATAAAGTGCCTTTAAAACTATTGAGCCAGACCCAACAAACCACATTAAAGCTGACGCAACTCCATTAGGTTTTTTTCCAGGTGTGTGGTTGACCTTGAACACCTGTACAGAGAAGAAAAACAAATTTAGGAAGCATGAAGAGATATGAAAAGTTGGACATCCGATGTAGGGAAAATAATTGAAAGCATGAAATTTGACACATGGAATAGATATTTAAACTAAATGCTGGGGGAATTAAGATTTGAACATAGATGATCAGTTTCACTTTTTTTTTTTAATCATATTTTTGTGCAATTTCTTCATACTTATGTCGACTGAGAGAATTTGATGGTTGAACTCATCGGATTCTTTTGCACGTGTTATTTCTTATTTCTACTCATTTATGTTTTAATATACTTGTCCCTCTCAACTTTGCTTCTCATTCACAGTTAAAAGCTGCCAATTTGACATGTTTTGGTGTGTATTTATAACATGTAACGGCTTCATGGAAAAGGACATAGTAAAAACTACTTAACTCTGAATCCTTTTTATGTTTGTATTCCTGCAAACGTTTGTTGACAAAATTGTTCTTCAATTCATTCCTCTTATACACAAATGATTTTCCATTTGTATTTCTGTTTCATCCTCACCTGGTTTTCAAAGAGACTCTGACACACTTTGGTTGTTCGATGGCGACCTCTGCTGGTAAGAAGCTGCCAATGACACATATGAACAACATTTAAAACCTTTATTACAAAGTTCAATAATTATTGAATGTTAGTGAAAATCTGTGAAAAACACTGGGCACTGAAAATGAGATTTAAAAAGAAAACATATATTGATGAGAATAACTCAGTTCCCATCTTGCTTATGCCTATCCCGAGGAAATGATCATATATTATTTTTTTATCATTCCAAAAGGCATTAATGTAAAATAATGGGTTGGACAGTTCTACATGATCACACAGCTTAAAAAATACTGTGGAAAATTGGAGTTTTAGTGGTGCATCATCCCTGACAAAAAGGTTCAAATCTGAGGCTGATATTAAAAAGAACAAAAGAACAATTCTACAGACTTTGTTTATTGAACCAGAAGGAAAAATAAAAAATAAATACATCAGCATCTAAAAGGAAAATTCGATTTTCGTTCCTGTTGTGATTAATCACAACAGCGAATAACAGAATCATCTCAAACATCTTAAGGAAGCTTCTTGAATAACCTGCTGGGCAGTGATGTGTTCTTGTAGACATTATAAACTGTTCTAATTGGCTGATTGCTAAAAAAATAAAATAAATGTATCAATTAAAGAATGCCACTTTACACAGATTGGTGTTCTCTCGTTCTTTTACTTTCATTTATAGAGAAAAATCTTAAACCAGTTAATTCTGAAGGCATTTAATGAAAAAATACCAAGCCTGAACTAATTTTTCTGAAATTAAGATCATAAATTATGGAATTTGATGGACTCTAATGTATGTATTATACATGGGAATGCATTGTGGTCGAAAACATTAAAATAAAACATGAATTATTTGACCTCCAAAATTGTGAAAATTCAACAAATCCCTCCCCCAGATTTATCAGGAAAAACAAAGCACATTTATTTTGATTGCAAATACTTTTACAAACGCTCAAGTCAATAACAGCCCACCACAAGAAGTCCGCTTCAGTATCATACAACGCCAAATCACAGGCAATTTTACACCTTCAGCTCGCATTCACCTATGTGTACACTTTTTCTGTAGAAAACTTTCTCACTTTTTTCTTCCTTTTTACAGAGTAATAAAAAAAGTTAAGGCAAGATGCATCAAACAGAAATCCGAGGGCTGTGGACGAGCCTCTGCAGAGGTTCTGGTGCCGCTGGTTCTGGAGCAGAAGCAGCTCCCACTCGCTCTCTGTCTCAGGCATCTTACTCTGACAGGAGGGGAGGAGGAAAAGGAGGAGGAGGTGGATGGCAGGATGGGGATCATCAGAGGTGTCCACTTCCACTCCTCCTCCCCTCCGAACCCTGTCCATGAGTCTGCTGAAACGCTCTGCTTTGGCACTTAAGCTGGCAGACTCAGCTTCTTTCCTTTCAGAACTGGAACAAGACAAGAGAGGGGGGGATTTAAAGCATTAGGAACAGCATGAACACAAACGGAGGAAAAAGTAAACTAGGCAGAAAAAAAAGATAGTGGTCAGATTTTCTATATCAATGCATTTAGTAATAAAAACTGGGACAAGCAGATAACTAAATAACCCTCTGTTAATGGCAAAAGGCATCATTACCTGACACCACAGTGACTAAAAGACGCATCACTCACCTTTTGTTACATACAAATAGAAGAAGTCGCAGTAGAGGATGGTCTGCACCACCCCAGCTACGATGGCGATCATGTCGAAGAATCCCTCAAAGTAGAACCTCCATATCCAGTTAATGAGGTAGAGCGCTCTGTAGAGTCCCAGGAAGAACAGGTAGTGGGTGGTGATGGTCTCAGCCTCACCTGTCTTGCTGATCATGAAGAGCTGAGGCAGGATGGCCACGGACTCCAGGTAGATGGAGAACGTCCACAGGATCTGAGAGGAGAGGAGGGAAGAGAGCTTTCACAACTGTGCATACTTTTCACTGAAGGGTGTGATCATTCCTGACGGGAAGAAATGTTGATGTGAAAGAAACCTGTCAGGGCTTTTACAGAGAAGTGTGATGTAGGATGTAGCACACGTTGATGTGGAATCTGCTGTCGTGGAACAAAGCTCTGTTTCAATATAAGTAGAGCTGAAGATTTTTCAAAAATAATAATAATAATAATACTGATAATTTTTCCCCGTATTGCATGTGTGATTTGTTGTGTGGTTATTTGTTATCTTCATCTTATGTGTTGCTAAACAAAGACACTGTCGAAAATTAATAAATTATGGCACGACAAAATCCTGTGACGAAAATCAGTATTTTTGGTACTCCTGACTGCTATTTGCCCGTTTTAGTTACTTTTCACACCTTTTTTTTTTCCTTTCACTTTTGGACCATTTTGCTACCTTCTGACTATTTTCCAAATTTTTGTGCCAAATTTTGTTGCTTTGAGCCAATTCTGGCACCTTAAACTTATTTCTATTGTTATTTCTTACCATTTTTGCCACTTTTTACCACCTAGATTGTTGCGCTTACCAAGGTAGTTTCCAACAGTTTGTCTCCTTGGTTGAGCAGGATTGAGTAACACTGGTGTAGAGCATAAAACATCTACTGCAAAAATTATATCTAATATTCTGAAACATTTGAGGTTAAAGAAATATAACGTTGTCTGCAATTAGGATATTGCAGCAAGCTATACTGTGATTCCATCTAATTTGCAATGAATTGCCGAGTCCTGTTCTGGAGATTCACTCTTTGATGCAGGCTACATGTGAGAATGCTCCAAGACAAACTGCAAAATTTCCTGTAAGTCCAAGCGTCTACTTTTTTTCATGGGAGTTTTCAATATTTCACTGCAGGATTTATGACATGTAACAGCATCTGAAATCTCTAATAATGTAAATAAGCATAAATGGACGTTGATATATAGGGTGTACACACTTAATCATTTGTTTCTTGTATAAAATCAGTCACTTTGTATGGTGTGTCTGACCTCCAGGGGAGAGAAGTCGTGGTTAACCAGGAAAGCCAGGCCACCAACAGGGATGACCAGGAACTCCACTCTGAACGTGTCGTGGTTTCCATCATAGGTGGCCTTGAACTTCATGTAGATCAGGTAAACGGTGGCATACGCACATCCGATGTAGATGATCTGACCAAAAGACACAAGAGTGTTTAGAAGATGAAAGGTAAATATACAACCTGCAAGGAGACATTCAAGTCGGTTAACTCGTCTTCCTTCAGTAAACACAGGTGTGTACGCTCAGTATGCTAGCAGGGCAGTAAGAGCTGCAGGATGTGAAGATGAGGAGTAGTGTGTGAGTGTGTCACCTTCATGCTGGTGTTGTAGAGAGAGATGAAAGAGGTGAGCAGGTCCAGGTAGCGAGTGGTGAACACTAAGGCGAACAGGACCTGACTCTTTCCAGAAATACCTGTGAGGAGACATCAGTAGAGATTCAAAATTAACGAACATATTCTCACAGAATGCAACTCTGATAGTTTCTGCGCATCTGACTGATGTTTGAGGCTACAGCACTTTATGTGCAGTTTATTGTGTTGAAACTTCAAACCGAAACATTTCTCTCCAATCAGAGTGGCTAAAAGCACACCCCCTACCTCAGACCTCAGATGTCACTTTACAGCTTACTAACAACACATGCCTGTCTAAATTATGCCACAACAGGAAGAACAAGAACAAAACTGTTAGAGCATTCTGCAATATTCACTTCGACATTACATTATGTTATCCTGCACTGACAGTGATCTTTAGGAGCAGTCATGAAAGCCGGTAGTAGTTTTCAGGGAAGCATGAGTAGAGATCGTCATCCTTAGGTGCTCTGATGTCTCACTGTTTATCTTGTGTGTTGGCAAGTGACAACACATTCCCAGCAGACACACCCAATGTCAGACTGCAACGAAACAAGACCGGTGATGCTCGCTGTCAAAAATACACCTCATTTACACTTGTGATCTAAAACTGCATGATATACAAAGATAACTGATCTGATCTTTTCTTTGCTTTCAATTAAGTAATAGATGTTTCTTCAAAGTTACCAAGCTGAGATCTTTGCCCTGCAAGGGAAAACCTTCAGGTGCTACATTTCCAATTGTTCTGATCAGCTAGATTTAAAAAATGTATGTGGCAGCAAATGTAGTAACTATTCTGCAGGATCATGCAATAAGAAAACTTAATATGAGTAAAGGCAAAATAAAGGCACATACACGTGTGGGATTAAAAATAAAGAAATGTAAAAGCATCAAAGTGCAATGTGCAGTATTTATTTGCTGCTATGTGCATTATGTAAATATCAAAACTAGGGCAGCCAGTTATGGAAAAAGAGACACTGCAATCTGTTTTTTCTTTTCTCTTACTGGGGCATGGCAGAGTACAGGAAATTAAACCATATAAATGTGGGGTGTTAACAGCTCATGTGACATAGATCTAATTAAAGTAGTGACCGGTCTTTTTTGCAATTTTTAAAAAAAAATGTTTAAAAGTGTTCATTAGCCCTAATGACTCAGTTTCTGCTGTTTTCTTTTGGTTTCACACATTTGTTTACATGTTCCTCCTGAATGGTTTCTTGAAACTGGCTAAAGCATAATTTGCTTACAACCAAATAGTGTAAGAGCAAGTAAAAAGTGCATGCTGAGTGAGAAAATGTATATTATATACAGTGGATTATTTCCTAAATAATGGACAAAGTATGTTTTATGTGCGTTGATCACAACCTATCTTGTAAAGCAAAGCCTGCTATGTCATATTTATGGTGGGATGTCTGAGAGGTTAGGACACTGTTAACGGCCTCACACACTGGGGGTCAGACTCTTTCCAGAAGTGATTTTACCAACTATGTTGCATTTGTAGAGTGAAAAAAAGTGTTTTCTTTTATCCAAACAGCAGTTATGTGGTAGCACCATGTAAATGAGTTACTTCTGAGCTTTGACTCAAATCAAACAAACAACTGTGTGGTTTGACAGCTGCAATGATGCCATTGATCTGAACTCTGCAGCTAACTTATGTGTAACTGTGTCTGTTTTAATCTCACATGGAGAGCAGCAATGCCATAGCACAGATTATCTACCACTTGTCTTGAAGAGATAGAGCTGTAACCTTTGAGTCTGATCCTGATAATACAGCATACAGCACATTTTTACACTCTGTTACTCCTGAGGAAATACATCCAGTCAATACATCTCCAGCTGTCAACCTATGAGTACTCACTGCTGCCACGTCAGAGGGGTCACACTCAACTAACAGGAGGGAAGATGATGTGGAGCTGACATATTTAATACCTATAATTTCAATGAAGGAGGCCCAGCATGCAAAACTAAGTATGATGTGGCCCTCTGGTTCCCTGTAACTGGAATTAGTGAGGAGCTGCAAGGGGTCATGCTTAAGGAAACAATCCCTAAACGCATAACTTTGAATATTTATTACACATAACAGCATTAATCCATTTCTATTTTTCGTATAATGCTTTCATGAAAGTGTCAGTCAGAAGTAAAACAGGCAGTAGCAGAAGCAGCAACGTTAGCTACATTAGCCGAAACTAGCTTCCGAGCTCTAACTACACAGGGAGTTACGCAGTAAAACCGCTTTAAGGGGTAAGTTATTAACACTTTGTACAGTAATTATTGTACGTATAGAAGTGTCAGATCCTTGTTATTAAAGGTTTTCGACAACTCACCGGCACACGACCTGGTTTTCCATATTTTGAGCAGCAGAATGATGATGGCTGCTAGATGGGAGAGATCGCCGGTTAGCCTGAAAATGTTCATCTTTGAATCAGAGCTCCAGCCGAAGTCAGCTGAAAAAAGCCTCTACAGAGAGCTCAGTTCGTCCCCTGTCACGAATTATTTATGTCCTGACAGTGCTCTGTGACACTGTGACAGAAAAAGAGGCAGATTCTGGCTTCAGGAGATGGGAAAATGGCGAGCAAAGCGCGACGTGGCTCGGGGACGTGGCTAAAGCACCGGCATCCAATGACAGGCGTGAAGCGCTGAGGAGCTCGACCAATCAGAAGCCGAGGATGCCTCATTTCCATATATTTTGATGCTTCAGTGCTGCGTTCAAGTACAGTGGGCATTGTAGTAACATTGAGTTTGCTTCGTTTCACTTCACACCATAGACCGTATAAAACAGCTTCACACACAGGGAAACTCCATAGATGCATAAAATGAGAAAATATTTAACGTCAAATTAAAATAATTATACTTATTTTTACTTAATCTTTTGTTTCTTTAGGTGATGCATATTCAGGACAAACTTTTGATGGTATTTTTTTGCTCTATTTTACTTTTTTGACATTAAGTTTGGTGGTTTGGACAACACTTAAAGTGGCTGTTATTGTATTGAACCACAAACATTTAGAATGGCAAATGTGTCATTGAATAAAAACGTGGAAAAAAAACCCTGCTTGTCTTTCTTTATTGCCTTCGCTATGGTTGTCTAAAACTAAACATGTTTTTGGTATCAGCCACTTCTTCAAAATCTTGTCCCATCCACAACACATATTTAGGAGCTGAGACTTCCCAAAAAATATTGAACTTTTTATTCTGGAAGACATTTCATTTCTCTTTAAATACAAATGTTTTATTTGGCACGTTTTGAGTTGTAGTTGCAGCAACATAATAGGTACACCACACCAAAGAGAGATTGTGAACCTTCAAAAAAAAAAAAGACTGATAATGAAAACACCGCTCACATACAGAAAGTCTGAACTCATGCTCGCTCAACTCAGTACACTTGAGGAATCAGCTGCTACAGTCCAACCTGCTCAAGTACAACCAGGAGCTAATGGAGGCGAATGTCAGCACTCTATGGTTAGTTTTACAGCTTTGTGGCAGCTACAAGCTCCATGGAGCTTTTATATCCATTAAAGTTACAGAACTTTGTGCAAAATCTTTGCAGCTCAAGTGTGATCATTTTCATCAAGAAGTTTTTGAGTATGTAACCGTTCCTTTTTGTGTAGAGAAACTCACTAACACAGCTCCAGTTATTTCACATTGAACACTTTTTTGCAGAGGTACCAACTATTGCTCTGCTCATTGGTCACAAAGACCTCACACTGTAGTTTTCATCAGTTGTAAAAACTTAAACATACTATTTATACACAAGAAGCAGAACTAGGACAGAGTATTAAGGCCACATTAATAAAAAGTGTTGTACTTCCACAAATATATGGTGTTATTTTTACAGGAAACTGTTCAGTTAGTCATTCTCTGAGGGGATCATTAGAGAAGCATCTAGGAAACTGGTAAGAAGAGGAATGTGGACAACAACTTCATTCTTAGTTAATTATAACTTTGTGCTCATAGTGTTATGATATATTCTCACAATGTGGCCTTAATACTTTGTCATAGGAAAAAAAAATCAGAATCCAGCATGTTCACATCCTGGTCCCTAACAGTATACAGGAGCAGACAGTCTCGATTGAGGATTAACCCCATACTTAATACGGAATGATGAAACAGCAACATTTAACACTGCCAAGAACAAAAAAATCAGACCTGACAGCACAAACACAAACAACATGTTGATATGTCTTCAAAGATTTGAACTTTGTCAGCATGTTCATGATGGCAAAGTGCCGCTTTGATTTTTTTTTGCTTTACAGTTGAGGTATCACTGTCACACATGATGGCTGGTAAATGTTGTAGCTACAGTACCTGAGCTTCACATCAGACTCACTATTTCTAAACAGGTCAGAAACACTGTGGTTTATGAATGAAGCTTGTGATAATTGCACCAAGAACCGTTCAGGAGCTGAAAAACGCTCCTATAGAGCATCTGGTGTTAATACACAGACACTGAACTCTCTTCTGAGGCCTTCAGAACAAACACAGCATCGTCCAGAACATAGTAATCGTTGTACATGTCACCCTCACAGAGGTACGGCAACCGTGTCACAGCCTCCACCACAAACCCCGCCCTCCGGAAAACCTCATTGGACAGGTTGGTGACTTGCTCCTCCCATGTTTTTCCTCTTACTCTGATGCGCTGTCTGGGACGCTGCCATCTTCCCCCTGAGACAAACACAGACAGGTTAATTTAATCTTATCAAATCATTAAATGTAGTAACAAAGAAGTTGCACAAGAGGGCAGCAACAATCCCAAATTAATCCTAAATTTCAGTTTAAATGGAGGCTCTGGTCATTCTTAAACAGATTACAGTTTATCTGCGAACAGAATGTACTGACCGACTTCCACATAAGGCTGGAAAGGGAGCACTGCAGCCAGGATGAGCCTCCCTGTGACGGGAACAAGCGATCGTCTGATGTCCTGCAGCAGATTCAGAGGGTCGTCACAGCGGTCCAGTAAGTTCAGACAACTGACCACATCGTACTGGAAACCAGTCTGTGGCCATTCATCGATGCCCAGCAGCCTAAAATCAAAGAAACATGAGATCTAAACACTAACCTGAAACTGTTCAGAAATGTGCCAACACCAGAGGTAACATGTTAGCAACTCAGGGTGACATTTGTGTAGTTTCCTCCTCACTTGTAATTCTTCCTCTGAAGATGCCACTTCATGGGTCCCGACACCTCTGTTGCATAGATTTCTCTAAAATGAGCCCCCATCACCTCTGTGACTCCTCCATCTCCGGCTCCCAGGTCCAGCAGTCTCTCAGCCCTCCACTCTGGACCAATACGGAGCAGTCGCCTGAACTGATCCTCTGAGAATACAAACATGGAGCCGCGACCCAGAAACCTGAGAGCAAGAGAACAAGAGAGTCAGAGGAGGATAAGGTGCTGGTGAAACAGAGCCAGAGGTGTATCTATGATACTCACCCATTAATGGAGGTGCGGGAGACTAAAGGACTAAGGACTGTGGAGACAAACGAATGATAAAGCTGAGTGAACAGCCAGCCAGACTTCTCCACACTCCTCTTCAGAAAAGCCTTAGTTCCTGAGTCCAGGTGACTCTGGATGAAGAGGGGCTGCACGGATTCTCCGAGCAGGTCAGGACAGCAGCGGTACCACTGAAAACAGGGGAGATAGGAACATGTGAGATTAAAGTTTATCCATCAAAAAGTGACTAAAGAGTTTAACTCAAGGACAGATTAATGCTGCAGATTATTACATACATTTCACACACTTAAATGCTTCCTCTCTGATCCAAGAGTTTTTCATAAAGTGGCAACTCTTTGATTACAATCACCTTGAAAAGTAAGTTTGCAAACTCGAGAGTCATGGCAGTGATAAATTAAACAGCGAGTGGGATGATGTACTGCAAAAAAATAATCATTTACAGATGGTCAAAGTTAAATTATGTTTTTTTTTCTCCGTTAAAAGCAAGACCCAAAGCTAACAAGTAAGGAGGAAGGCAGTATTTTTTTTCACTTCTTGAAAACTTTTGTACGTTTTTCCCAAATTTCAAGTAGATCTGCAAACAGGTTTACACTGAAATTGCAGCATTTCTTTTCTCATGTCTTCAGCTGGGAGAACAGTAACAGACATCACGTTTTTGTCTCGTGTTCACTTGATCATTGACTGTGTCTGGATCAGGAAAGAATGGCCTCATTGTAAGGAGAAATGATGAATACTTCATACCTCTTGTGTATCGATGGCAGCTGCCTCGCTCTCGCTCACCATGTTGACGAACAGAGAGCGGACCAGCGGACTGCGAACATACTTCCCCGTCCACATCCTCCTGATGGACAGCAGAAAGGCGATGTAGCCCAGAACCCAGGCTACAAAAATCAAAGTCCTCAGCTGCAGATGACACATAACCACATGAGAAGAGAAGCTGACAGACAGGAGCCGCAGTCTGAGCTGTGGGCAGCTCCGGGCTTTGGTTAATATGAGAGGATGAGGATGAAAAAGAAGAAACTAAGTAACAGCAGCCAATAGTGAAGCAACACGCCTGAGTGTCTCCAAACAAACAAACAAACCTGAGGGCGCGGTGCAGTAAACACTCCGCTGCTATTTACTCTCCATCTTAGCCCACACAGTCCATTGTCTCTTCAGTGATAATAAGTGTTTAAATTTTCTTACAGCACAGAGGAGTCAGCCCGTTTTCACAACAAAAAGACACATCCGCATACCGCATGATCTGCACTTCCTGGGTTACCAACAAATGTGTCCCTGGAACTGTGGGCAGAAGCGGAACTAATTAATGCTCCAACAGAATACATAGAATCATAAAAACAAAAACTTGAATAAAAAATAATTTTGGAGATAAAATCGCATTAATGTTGGGTCTGTGAGGTGAGAATCAACCCTTGAGCTGGTAAAACTTACACGGAAATGCCTTCAAATTTGTGCAAGTTAGTTTCAATAAAACTTTTGACAATCTCATTGAGGTGTCACTGACACTTTGTGTGTGGTGTATTAAATTTACAAAAACAAAAATTTGCTCAGTCATTTTTTAAATCAATAACTTCAGGCGACCCCATTTGAGTATCAGGTGACCCTACATGGGGTCCCAACCCCAAGGTTGAAAAACACTGGTGCAAGGTTTGCTAGTGAAAGCAAGAAGGAAAAAGAAATTTTAATTTATACCTCAAACCTTTAAAATTAGTAAAAGGAAAAAACAGCTCTAATAATTTATGAAATTTTGAAGAAACTTTCCCAGTGTATTAGAAATTAAAATAAATGATACGCCCTTGTCTTTGTTTATTCATTTATTTGTTTTTTCAAACTATCGAATTGTTTATTGTTGTCATGGCAACTGTTTCCTTCCACAGTTTTTGCACTTTTACTGATGTGTAACTTTTACTTTTAACTTTGTACAAGTGCAACAATGTTCAACAAAGAAGAAAAGGAAAAAGCAAAAGAAAAAAAGAGAGAAAAAGAAGGAAGAGTGGTATTTTGCATACCAATCGCAGCTACGTGGAATATACCACTTCTCTGGCGGTATATTCCAGTTTTCAAACTGGCATACCAAATCCATCAGTTGTTACGACGGAGTATTAGGGCCACATTGAGAAAAGAAAATGAGTCTTTAAAACTTTACCCAGTCCGTAAAGTCGAAATGTCGAGAATAAAGTCGAAATGTCGAGAATAAAGTTGAAATGTTGAGAAAAAAAAAAGTCGAAATGCAAAAAAATTTGGAATATGACACTGGGCAACAACTGGCATACTAGAAGAAAAAAAAAGGTGTAGTAAAACTGTATACTGAAAAAAAGGGAAGGAAATAATGATTTTTAATTGATTGTAGAAGGCGAAAAAAATAACTGAAAGAATTTGTCGCATTTTGTTGAAACTGTTGGCAAAAAAGGAAACAGGTTCTGTAAGGATTTTAACAAAATAAACATTTGTGACATTTTTATTCATAAATTTCCATTCTATTGGGATTTACATTCTCTTTTACGTATTGATCTCCAGCAGAGGGCGGTAGAGAGCTGTTGCTAAAAGAAAAACTCAGCGAAGAAGACTCAGCGGACGTGGAAGAAGAATAACAACAACAGGAGATGAACATGGCTGCTGACAGTGATGTGAGTTTTCTTTAGCTAAGATATTCAAAAGACAAAGTAACATATATGGTTCTAAAGATTTAAATCAGATGATAAATTCGTTAATTTCTTCTTCAACTGTGTTTTATCCTTCAGCCTGAAACGGAAGTGTTCGAGATCACTGATTTCACCACCGCGTCAGAGTGGGAACGGTATGTATCCATCTGTCTGCTGTCACAGGCCTGGATTACACTTTAAATCACATTTTAATGAGCAGATCGAACAGATAAACCACCTAGACAAGTACAGCTTCACGTACAGTAAATATCTACATACGTATGTGGTGATAATGTGTCGTGTCAGTGAAACCAAACAGTGATGCATCTGTTACAGCTTTACGGACGATCTATGACTGTGACACCTCAAACTAAAGTCATTTTACAGCTGTGATTATTATTATTATTATTATTATTATTATTATTATTATTATTATTATTATTATTATTATTTCTACTTGCAGGTTTGTGTCCAGAGTGGAGGAGGTGCTGAATGACTGGAAGCTGATCGGTAGCTCTGCAGGAAGAGTGTCCCCACAGAAGGTACACTCCTCTTTAAGCCTTTATTAACCTGCTGAATATGTTGTTCTCACTCTTAATTCATCCATCAACACAGGGTGCATACACCACAGGAACATGGCTGGAGAAGTCTCAGGATATAAACTTTGCAGATTTTAAATTCTTCATAACTCACTTCATCCTGCAACAAGAGGGTGAGAATGAAAGTGAGAAGGACAAGACTGAAGAAGGTAGAGTCATGGCTGAATTTAACTCAGTGCCTATTGCTGTATTTCTATGTGTGTGATCTGTTATGTCAGTGTTGGTAAAGGAAATGTTGTGGTGACAAAGAATGCACACAGATGGATGAATCTGTCCCTGTAACAGTCAGTGTTTGTCTCTTGACCTTGTGTGCAGATGCTTTCCCTGCAGCGATGCAGGACCTTCTGTGCATGAACAATGACTTCCCTCCCCGAGCCCACTGCCTGGTGAGATGGTGAGTTCAGTCATTCTTATTTGTTCTCGAGAAACTAGAGTGCATAGTCTTTGACAGTGGTTCCTTACCTTGTGTGTCTTGTGTACCTTCTGAGTCCCCCCTTGCTCATGCATGTTGATGATTCTTCTGATTAAGAAGGCAACAACTCTCTTTCATTTCAACATTCAATTTGCTGGCATTTTTGTCGTATTTTTTTCTACGCACATGGAATATAAAAATCCATGATATGCTTCTTTGAAAATTAATGTGTGATATGAATGAACAAATAAATAAGAAATCAAAATATCAACCTGCCTTTGTTAGATATAACTCTTGTAACATTTACCACAAAAAACTGATGCTCTGTTGAATAAGCCCACTTTTACCTCTGCAGACCTGGCATCCACAGCCTCTCAGACTCATGATACTTAACATTTTATAACTTGGACCTACTATCCACACTTACAGACACTTCCCACGTCATCTTTAGTTGATATCACAACACTGTTGTGAAAAAAACAGTGTAGTTATAAACGATTACAACTAAAAACAAATAGCTAACAAAAAACGTTAAAAACAAATATGTTCAAATATGCAATTTGATTTCTATACTTATTAGGTCTTGCTTATCCCAAATAGTAAGGAGAAGTAAAAATTGCACTCCCTATAAAAGATAGGGCGTTGAACTTGTGTATCTTGGTGTCTCTTCCCAAGCCTCTCCTGAAACCAGAGCAATGATAATCCAGCTATTTGTCTGGCTGCAGGTAAGCAGCTGATTTGATTTTGTTGCGGCTGTAGTGCACATGTACAACTTTACTGACGGGCTTATCTCTGTTCTTCCAACATGGAAATAAATTATTGAATGTTTCCACAACCCCTGCAATGTCCTTGCACACCCCTAGGGGTACACATACCCCAGGTTGGGAATCACTGCTCTATGAAAATCAAGAGAACTATATTTAACACGTCATTCACAGAGATACAGCCTGGTGCAGAAAAATAATAAGCTGTGATTCTCGTGTGAATGACTCTGTGACTGTGTTTGTGCTGGCAGGTACGGGATACAGGAGTTTCTGATCATCTCTCCCGGAACAAACTGCGAGGCCATCATCAGCGAGTCCAAATGCAATCTGCTGCTCAGCTCCGTCTCCATCGCCCTGGCCAACAGTGGCTGGTGAGTCAGCTTCATGACTAAGCACAAGAGCTGAGCTGCAGTAACCATCAGAGAGCCAACACATGAGGTCATCACACTAACGTCTGCTTTGCTCCCCCCATGTATCCAGCCAATTGCCCATGTTTGTGCAGATCCAGCAGAAGTGGAGGAGGATGTACGCGGGAGAGTGTCAGGGTCCCGGCGTCCGCACTGATTTCGAGATGGTTCACCTGCGAAAAGTGCCGAGTCAGTACAACCACCTCTCTGGGCTGCTGGACATCTTCAAGTCCAAGATAGTGAGTCCTGATAGTGGCACTAATCTCATTTATTCAGCCTTTTGAACGTTGTCACATGCTCCCTCTGCTCCCTCTCAGGGCTGTAATCTGTCGCCTCTTCCTCCAATCAACATCGCCATCCGGTTCACCTACATCCTGCAGGACTGGCAGCAGCATTCATGGCCTCAGCAGCCCCCAGGTGAGCTCAGAGGAAATAAGATGAAGAAAATAAGGCCAACTAAATAGGTCGTATGTGTCTAAATCTGTGATATTTACACACACACACAAGTTATTTTTGGTTACTACATGGTTGTGTGGTCTTTCTGTCTTTATCTCAGATTTTGACACACTTCTTGGAGGTGAAGTGGGAGGTGTGGAGTTCGGAAAGCTCCCATTTGGAGCCTGTGAGGAGCCAATCAGGTAACAGACGTTCACTTTTATGACAGCGTCCTCCAAACATCTCTTAGAAATCCAAAGAAATATGTTAATTAGCTATTTTGTGACTGTTTTTTTTGTCGTAGTGAACTTCATCTTGCAACCACTTGGCCTCATCTGACAGAAGGCATCGTCGTGGATAATGATGTCTACAGGTAAGACAGAGTGAAACTGAGATACAAGAAAACAAAAGATGGGGAACAAGGAGAGCCTGATTTAACGTCTCTCTTGTTTTGTTTGACTCTTTAGTGACCTGGATCCTTTGCAGGCCCCTCACTGGTCTGTCAGAGTCCGATCAGCTGAAAACCCTCAGTGCTTATTGGGTAAGATCAGTCACTGAGGCAGACACGAGTGAATAAAGTTTGATAACAGATTTATGAGTCTTATCTCGAAGATCTTGACCCATTCTCCTCTTCTCTTTTTGCTGCAGGTGACCTACTGACTGAGTTCTACAAGTTGAGCTCAAAGAAGGAGTCAACAGACGAGGTTCTTGGTAGAACATTGGCTGAAGATGAAAACCAAGGTCAGCTTTTGTCCCATGTTTAAAAAAATTTATTAATTCTTACTCCCTCTGACTGGCTACGTTCCTACGACGGAGTATTAGGGCCACATTAAGATTTTTTTTTTTTTGCTTCATATTTTACTACAAGATTAAAGTTGAATTTTATTATTTTACTACGAGAATAAAGTAAAAATTAATTATTTTACTTCGAGATTAATGTCGAAGTAAAGTCGTATCAGAAGTACGTAAGGAAACAATCAAATCAGAAGAAGAAAAAGAAGAATGAAATGAGGATGAGAGTGCTGACGTGCTAAAAGTTGAAGCATCTCCTTGTTTGTAGAACCCGAGTTAAAGTATGATTTAAAGAAATGCTCCATAGTCCTTATTTTCTCCTCCACATAGACTGTCCTCGATTATATTTCGACTTTAATTTCATAGTAAATTATGTCATTATTTGCGACTTTAAACTCGTAGTAAAAATGATTAATTTTGACTTTATTTTCGTAGTAAAATAATTAATTTCGACTTCTATCTCGTAGTAAAATATGAAGTAAAAATAATAATTATTCTTAATGTGGCCCTAATACTCTGTCGTGACGTTCCCTCAGAGATGTGATGTGAAAGAAAAACAGTGAATTGTTAAATGTTCCTCTAAATATCTCGTCTTCTTCCTGACAGAAAACAGCGACATCAGCTCAGCTCTGTCCAGACTCACTGAGCCAACAGCAACGGTTCCCATCTCCAAACTCTCTGTCTCCAACATGGTGCACAGCGCCCGGAAACACATCAGACGCCACCGCCGCGTTGATGAGTCTCCGCTCAGCAATGACGTTCTTAATTCTGTCCTGCTGGTATGATTCATTTTTTCATGTTCTTTGACATGGAGCTTCTTCAGCAGATTCTTCAGCTGTCTGGTGTGACAGACCTGTAAGGGCTTCAGAGAATTCCCACAGGGGAATGTTCTCCATCAAAGAGCAGCGATAAAAGCTGCCGTGTTCACCTCTGTCAGGCTTAGATTGTTATCATAGCTTTGACTCCTTAAAGAACTTTCACTGAAGTGTTTTTTTCTTGTGTCAGTGTCTTTTCCCTGACGCTGCTGTGGAGAAATCATCAGACAACAGCAAGAACAAACCTGCACAGACGAACACCTGCGGGAAAGAGGAGCAGGACAAAAACTCGGACTATGTGAGTTTGACCTTTCGCTCTGTGACAGCTTGACATCAAAAGTTTCTGAAGAATGAAGCCTTTCTCCAGATGTTGTGTCTGATAAGAGGTTTCCAGATCTAAAGTACACTCATAACTGATGAGTCATGAAAAGAAACATGATTGCTGAACTCACCACTTGACTTTAAATGGTTGACAAGATTCATTTTCCTGTACTTCAGGAAAACATCAGTTTGTTGAGGAACAGTTGTATCTTTATAAGAGATAGACCGATATGTTTTTTTGTTTTGTTTTTTCCCAGGGCCAATGCTGATCTAGTATGTTTGGAGCTGATATTCATTTGCAGTAAAAGCATAAACACTTGCTTCAAAATTTTGAATAACACTTAAGTTTATTTAAGTGCCTTTAAGTATATTAAAGGGACTTTGAGGGCTTTCTAAGTAATCTTGAAAAAGTCTTGTCTCTGGATATATGTCTGATTATAATCTATAACTTAAAATGAGATTATCAACATTAAAATAGGTTACTTCTCAGTTTCCTGATCAGTTTTAAAATGATCTCTTACTGGCCAATTATTGATTTAAAAGCCAGTGCTGATATGTGTCAAAGTGCCAATACTGGCGCCGATTATTGGTCTATCCCTAATCTTTATGGTCTGCCTGTATCAGTTGATTGAAAAAGGAAAACTCTCCATACATGTAATTTATATTAACACTGATTATTTGTCTTTCTTTTTTTTGTTTGTTCAGAACCTTTACCTCCAGCTGAAGTCGGCTCCTATCGACAGTCTGACCTACCGGCTGGCTCTGTGTGTTTGTCTGATCAACTATAACTACGGTGGCCTGCGAGCTGTCGCCCATCTCTGGCAGGAGTTTGTCCTTGAACTGCGCTACAGATGGGAAAACAACTACCTCATCTACGGGTGAGATGATACTGCCTCATGTGGACATGATTGAAGAAGTAGATGATGTAGCTGCTTTATTTAATGATATATTCATGTTTCCTGATCTGCAGACTGGCAGGAGGACCTCCTGATCTACGCTGTTGTCTTTTACATCAGAAGCTCCAGGTAACACTTTTGTCAAATGCTCACAGTGCACAGATCAGGAGGTGAAAGGAGTCTGGAACTTGTGTATGTTTGAAGAAATGATTTTAAATCTTTGTGTGCTCAGATGCTGAACTGCTGCACTGAGAGGAAAAGAGCTCGAGACGGAGCTCGCCGGGCGCAGGAAGGCAGCAAAGAGAGAGAGCCGAGAGGAGCCGGGAGCAGCCAGAACGGCCGTCCCACCTCAGACTCCACGGCCTCACCCGCATCCACCAAAGAGGCATCTCCTGGGAAATCCTGGGATTCATGGAGCGACAGTGAGGATGAGTTCTTTGAGTGTCTGAGCGATCAGGGGGAAACGGAGTCATCACAGACAGAGGGAGAGAAGGATGGTGGTAAAGTGAAAGCAGAGGGGAGACTTCACCAGCACAACAACATGACGCTGCTTAACTCCTCAGAGCCGCTCTATGTTCCCGTCACACAGGTCAGACAGAGAAGAGAAGATGGGAAAGTGATTTAAAAGATAGGTAGATTGAGAAATATCTGTGGTTGTTTTATCTCCAGGAACCTGCTCCCATGACTGAGGACCTGTTAGAGGAACAGTCTGAAGTCCTCGCCAAACTGGGGACGTCAGCTGAGGGTTCCCACCTCCGTGCCCGCATGCAGAGCGCCTGTTTGCTCTCTGACATGGAGTCTTTTAAGGTGAGAAATGTTTAATGAAAACTTGAAGTGTCTAATGAACATTTCACCTCTTGGTTCACCATGACCCCTGTTTCCTGGACAGGCAGCAAACCCGGGCTGTGTCCTGGGGGACTTTGTGCGTTGGTACTCGCCTCGGGATTACGTGGAGGAGGAGGAGGTTGACGAGAGCGGGAACAAGGTGGTGAAAGGAGAGCTGAGCGCCAGGATGAAGATCCCAGGAAACATGTGGGTTGAGGCCTGGGAGACAGCCAGAGTGACGCCAGCACGCCGGCAGAGACGCCTGTTTGACGACACAAAGGAGGCAGAGAAGGTTAAGATACACAGAGACGTCATAACCTGTAGAGAACTCAGAGAGGGAGTGGAAAAATGTGAGAAACTAAACCGGGAGTATTTCTTCTTCTTCTTCTCAGGTTTTGCATTATTTAGCCATGCTGAAACCTGCAGATGTGAGTCGCCACCTCCTGCCATGCATCCTCCACTCTGCCATCCTGAAGCTCAAAGAAGAAGGTGAAACAGGCTGGTCAACTTCCAGAACAGATATAACAAACTTCATTTTCACCCCATCTCCACTGTTTCTCTAGTAACAGCTGAGTTTTCTCATTCTTCCCCTCACAGAATCACTTGAAGACATTCCCTCGGTCAGAAAAAGCATTCGGCAGGCTACAAGTCACGCCAGCAAGCTGCTACATCCTCCCAACTTTGACTTCAAGAAGTTAGAGGTCAGTCCTTCTTGTGAAATGAGCTTCAGGGGATACAACGAGGAAACACCCAGCAGCATTATTCAGATAAACTTACAACTTTTATGTGACTCTAGATTATTAAACAGCAGCTGCACTGTGATCTCTGTCTGCAGGATTTTATAAACCAGCTGATGGTGATGGAGACCGTCATCACACAAGTTCGTTCACTAAAGGCCAAGTTTTCTCTCGGCGAAGAGGAGAAAGGGGAGGACAAAGAAGAGCTGGAAAAGTGAGACATTAAAGTTCTGCAGCAGAGCTCTGCTTTGACCTCAGCGTCAGTGGATTCACGACTGATTCTGTCCTCAGGTTTGTGAGCTTGCTGCTGGAGGAACCAGAGGTGGAGGTAATTGGAGGGGGTCAGGGTCCGGCGGGGAGCATCATCCACAAAATGTTCATCAACGCTCAAAGGGTAAGAGAAGTTTCAAGAACATTTCTGCTTCAAAATTTATGAGCAAAGTGCAGGAAATAATTTCTGGAGCTGTTTCATCCCTGTTGAGCCCAAATACCTCCAAACTCTGCAAGAATCTCCTCAGCACTTAGACTCTGTTCTCTCAGAATATTGTGTGCATGAATCTTCTCTTTGGATGCACAAATATCTTTTCTTTCTTTCTTTTTGATGTTCTCCTCCTTCCACTGTTTTGTGTTTTCTTTCTCCTGCTGCTCACTTGAAGCTGGCTGACTTCACCAGTGATGAGGTAAACACAGCCACCCAGACTTCCTGTCTTTATGTCCCGTTAAAAGTCTCTCACTAAAAGCCGGACAAGCACAGTAAAAAACTTAAAATGAATGCAGATCAGCGTTGATTTGAAAGGATACACACAGATGTCTCTCCTGTCACCTCATTGGTAACTCCTCTTTTCTCTCCCCCGTCAGGCTGCCCTCCTCTCAGCTCTGGAGGAAGACTTCAGTTCAGACAGGAGGCCACCAGGAGGTAGCAACAAAGTGCCTGACTTTCCTCCCCCAGCGGGACGGGAGATCCTGCTGCGCACGTGCGTCCCTCGCCCCGCACCGTACTCCAAAGCTCTGCCACAGCGGCTCTTCTGCGTGAGGATGAAAGAGGAGTTCAGGCTGGCGGGAGCTTTTTCTTCAGACACTTCCTTCTTCTGAGACCAAAAAACACAAGATCCAGAACTGAAAGAGCAGAGCTAGCACATTAGCACAATGTTTTGGTTGAGCTGTTTGTTGACAGGTAACTACAGAAGCCCTGAGAGGTAAAAGAAATGGGAAAACTTCAGTCTGAAAGAGTTTCCTCCTCTGTGTTTTCCACTTGAGGATGTGGGGAAAGGCTCTTTAGATTCTATTCGCTTATATTCCTCCATTTCTCTTCAACCAGAAACACAGGAAACACAAACATTTGTTGGATGTTTTTGCTTCTCAGGGCTTCAAACACATAATGACACGCCTCCTGCCAACAAACTAACATCAAACAGAATCAGAGAGATATATAACTGTTGATTGATTTGTTGTGTTGTAATACTGGAAGTCTCAGTACACAAAAGCAAACATGAAGTAGCAGTTATGAGCTGAAATAATATCCATAATTTATTCTAATGTAGTTTCTGATAGCTTTAAGTGATAAGAGCTCACATGAAACCACCTAGAAGTCTTTAACGTCCCCGTCAGTGCTCTCTCTCAATGTAACTTGTTTTGTGTTTTTGATGTATTACTTGCTTTGCCAAGTCTTTGCGCAACACATTCTTTATCACATGTTCCATCTTTGTGTTGTGTTGCAGTTCCAGGACCCATGAAAGCCATTTCAACACTACTTTGATTATAAAATGAAAGTGCTGTGCAGATTAATGCCGTCAATCATACGCATACGCAGAAAAAAAACGCTGCTCTGAGAAACTGTGTTGGTTAAATCAGAGCTGCAGCAGACGTCAGTGTGATTAATCTGAGTTTCCATGTATTAAACTGAGAACGTGTTGTGTTACGTCAGCTGATGCTAAACGCCGAGCAGCTGTTGTGTTAATTTTTCATGTGTTTGACTCTGCTAAGATGCAGAGAAGGTTCAGTGTCAGAAATGTCCTCTAGGCTTAAAATAAACACTTTTCTCCGGTTGCTGTTGGTGCTTTTGACTCTCTCTTGAGTTGTTTTTGAGCATTCATGCTGTAGATTGTTTGTCTCGCAGTGTCAAAGTAACAGAAAAAAGCACAAGAGGAATGAGAGTGTGATTAATGAGCGTCTTTTATTTTAGTTAAAACACCACAAACTGTAAATCTAACACGTGAGGAGCATGTTGTCCCTTCTTTCTCCTTTCCACTGCGCTTAGACATCACGTCTGCTTCCAGTTCTCTGACCCGTCATAGACCAGATCAGGTCTCAGAGGTCAGGATCTCTGCAGTGCATGATGGGACTGGATTGAGCTTTGAGGTCATGAAGCAGAGCGAGGGTCGTGGGAGTCAGAGACAGACACTCGGCTGCTCTGGTTCCTGTTGTTCAGATCAGTTATCCACATTCAGCAGGAACCTCAGAGGTCACAGGTAACTCAAAAGTGATACAGGTGTAACATGAAGTAAGAAACTAACCCATCCAGAACATCACAACAAGTGTAACAAAAAACACTGGAACTGTCACAGTTTTGTCCCTTAGAGGATTATTGTTCACACAGAGGTTGAGGTCCTTGCATTATTTGTTTTGGAGCAGTAAACATCAAAGTGTTGACATCAAGTTTGATCAATCTAAAATCTACATTTCATTTTCTAATGAGGCAAAATCCTAAATTCTGACACATACAGACAATAATTCCAGTAACTTTTAGCGGTTTTATATCCTGAAAATAGTCTGCCGAAGCATACACCAGATTATAAACGTTAGTTGGACTGAAGCAGCAGCTCGTAACACAAACAGGATCAGTAAACACAGAGGTCTAACGCCTTTTTTACATCAACTGCGCTGTGATTAGCTAATACTTAAGGCTTGAACCTAAAAGCTAGTGTGGGTGTTAAAGAGCGTAAAATGCACATAAATTCATAAGATTAAAGAACCAATCATCACAATCTGGTTTGGAAAAGATCAGATTGGCAATAGAGGCTTAGTCTCTGACTTCTAACCAATGACCGATCAGCAGAGCAGGTGAGTTTGTGCAGCTTTCATTAGTATTATGATAACAAATGGACATTTCAGCTCAGATATATCAGAGTAAATGTAGATAATATCTTTTTTATGGTTTATTTTGGGGCTGTCATGGCTTTAATGTGGGGAAAGGACAGATGATAGAGCCAGAAACTGGGCTGTGAAGGCTACAGCTTCTGTAGGGGGCGCTCTGCTGTAGGGTGTCTTTTCCACCAAAACTGAGCTTTTTGGTCATTCAGTGAAATGAAAGAGCCTGTAACACATTTGTACTTTACAAAGTCTGAATAATCTGAGTGAGTTTAAAGTCCCTGTTGACTTAAAATACAAAACCAGTAACAGCTGCTCTGCTTCAATATAGGAACAAATATAAAAACATCACATACTTTCAGTTTTCTTTTGTTGGCAAAAACATATAAAAAAAGAAAAGTAGACAAAGTGCCAAGACAAGATTGTACTGCCCTAAACGACTGGATAGGTTTCTACAAAGTTGGAAGATTAAAAGGTTTGTTTTTTTGTGACGGGAAGGAAGCAAAATATGCTTATCATTCAATTTAAACCTGTAAGATTTAAAAGGTCTGCAGCTGCAGTTAGTGACAGCTACACAGCCTTAATTCTTTTGATTCATTTCAGTAGTTTTAGCCCCTGATGGAGCTACAACGTGGAGGACCAACTTTTTTTGGACTATTCAACAAAAAAAAGACAAAGCATGTCAACATGAAGAGCTGAAATATCAACCCTGCTGGACAATATCTGCCAGCTAAGTGCTCTGATCGTTGTGGGAGAGTTTCCTTTTTCTGAATGAGGGCGCTTTAAGGTGCGTTTGGGACAATAAACATGTCCAAAGACGAACAGTGTTACTTTCACAGTGTAAAACAAAGTTAAACCTACGCAGGCTGGAGGAGGAGGGACATTCTGGGAATGTTGTGAAATGAGTTTTTAAGGTGGAGGTGTGGGGGTGAGGGTGTTTGGTCGTGGGCTCTTTAACCCTCTCTGGCTGTGACTCGCGGCTCGGCCAGTAAGCCGTGGATGATGTTGCTGATGGACTCCACTCCTTCTCCCTGCAGGATGGTGTGGTGGTCTCCCTCGATGACATGGACGGAGACTTTTCCGTCACAGACCTGCAGCGAGACAAAGAGAGAACTTCAGCACGTTTGGCTTCTACAAGGAGGCCAGTATTGTTTTGGTTTCATCAAACTTTTCTCCTCCTGTGTAAAAGTCTGAGTGTTACCTCGTTGAGCTTGTAGTCAGCTCCCAGGCTTTGTCCATATTCACTGCTGGCCTTGGCTCGCAGTAGCGTCACATTGCCGTGGTACGTCGTCTCAGGTACGTAGCCCTCAGCCACCTTCAGCTTCTGGTAGAAGGTGCTGGCTGCAAAGTGAAGCATGTCTTTGCTGATGGTCTTGTAGCTGGGAACGATCAGTTCGACTGCTGCGTTTACTCGAGCTGCCATGTCTGACAGTGGGAGGAGAGTTCCAACAATCTGCGACAAGGAGGGAACAGGAGTTTCTTTACAGGGACTTCAACATCTGGCATAATGGCTCGACAGATCTGATTGAGTGTTTGTACCTTGTTGTACTCGATGCCTGTAAACTGCTGGATGAACGCACACAGAGCTTCAGTTTCAGCCTCCGACTCTTTTCCTGGAGTCAGTTTAGTCCTGTAGGTCTGTAGACAAAATGAAAAATCAGATTGTGATATTCATGGTGTTTTATAGAAGATCCATGTGCAAAATGTTATTTAATATATTGTATATGATAACTACACTTTCTAACCTGTGTGTGTGCTGCCACATAAGAGTGTGACCCGTCAAACAGGATGAGGTGCTCCACAGCCTGGTTCTGCATCTGGAGCTGACAGCACATTTCAAACGCCACACAGGCGCCGAAGGAGTACCCAGCGATCCGATACGGTCCGTCTGGCTGGATCTGTCTGATGCAGTCTACGTAGTATGCTGCCAGAGACTTCATGCTGTCCAGAGGAGCCGCTAGAGGAAGAAAGACAAACCATCAAAGGTTAGTCAAAGGTGAGGCTTTGATTTCAAGTATATTAATTTGTTTTCCTAAGTTTTATGCATCATCGTACCCTTGGTGCACTGTAGGCCGTAGCAGGGAGCGTTGAGTTTGAAAGCGAGCGTCTTGAAGTTGCTGATGGAGCCCTCAATGGGGTGGACCAAGAACAGAGGTCTCTCCTGGCTCTGGACTTCATTGAGCAGCCTCACTGTAGTGTCGCTGGGGTTGACTAATATCTGGTTAAGCTCTGATTCCAACACGAGTAGACCGTTTCTTTTAGGTTCTTTTGAAGAATCTAAAAAACAACATGTAGACAGAAACAACATATTAGAAGCTGCATCTCACAGCAGGACATAGATTTGTTGTTGTTGATGTTGTCTACCGTTTGATGCGTCTGGCTTCTTATTGGACAGATCTCGCAGTTTGTTGATGGTGAGCTGGCGGATCTCCCTCATGTTCATGACGATGTCGTGGTCTCGCTCCAGAGTCTGACGAACCTCCACACCCATCAAAGAATCCAGGCCCAGTTCAGCCAATGAGGCATCAGCGTTCAGGCTGCTTACATCACGTACACCTGAAGATGAGCGCCACAGAGAGAGAAGTGTGAGCATTGTTTGACTGAATTAACCTGCAGGTGAGAACGATGCACTTGTGTACTTCTTGTTTTTACCCAGAATGTGTGCTACAGTGTCCACCAGGCTCTTCTGACTCCCCCCCTCACTCTTCACCACAGTCCGCTCTGCCAGCACAAAGCTGGACATCACTGCCTGCTTCTGGCACAGGAAACGATCGAGCACCTCCAGACAGGAAGCGATACGCTGCGGCAAAGTGCCACCAATCACCGTGTCATTACCACCCATCGTCTCCAGAACCACACCCACATCTCCGATAGCGCCCCACTGCACCGCCAGCCCGGGGAGGTTGTCATGTCGGCGCTGTTCACACACACGCTCCATCGCAGAGTTGGCATATCCGTAGTTGCTTTGACCAGCGTTACCACGACCACAGCTGACTGAGGAGAAAGCCACGAAGTAGGTGAGGTCTGGACAGGATTTTCTTGTCGCTCTGGAGAGCAGATGGAGGAGATAGAGGAGAGTTTGTTGAGCATAAGTAAGAATATTAAAGCAGCTTTTGTTTCAGTTTTCTACATGTGTGTTTTCTTACTTGTCTAGGTTCAAGGTGCCGTCGTATTTGGGTTTGTTGACATCCACGAAAAGCTGAGGAGTAAGATTCTCCAACATGCCGTCTTTCAACACCTGATAATGACAAACCATGAAAAATGAGATCAAAGAGGATTCAGTGCCAGTTGTTAACGTCTTGTAAGTTGAGGGGAGTGTCTAATGATGTTTTTACCATTGCAAGGTGGAAGACTCCGCCCACTGAGCCCAGAGAACTGGCCTCAGCGATCAGCTTCTCTGTCCCTTCCAGTGTGCTGACATCACTGGTCGACACGAGCACTTTCACACCCTGACTCTGCCATTCACGAACCCGCTTCGCCTGGTAACCTAACATCAGTCACAGATTTGTGTGAGCACACAGAAATACTGAGACGTGGTTATTCTAAACTCCAGATGAACCTGTGAGCAACTCACCGTTCCTGATTCCAGATCTGGAAGTCAGCACCAGATTACGAGCTCCCCTCTCCGTCAGCCACTGACCGAGCTCCAGACCAAAACCTCCGAGCCCTCCAGTGATGATGTAAGAGTGTGAGGGCCGACAGAATGTGCGACAGATCGCTGGGATAGAGAGAGGAGAAGTGGTGACAGCTGCGTCCTTCTCCTCAGGACAGACCTGGGTGCAGAGAGGAAAGAATGAAAGTGTTAGAAATGAAACCCATTTTACTTTTTTATCAAAGCTGATATCTGGAGGTTAAACTGACCTTCAGGAGGACTTTGCCAATGTGTTTGCCCTGAGCCATGTATCTGAACGCCTCCTCTACTTGGTCCCTCTCAAACACAGTAGTCTTCAGTGGCTGGACAACACCTCCCATGATGCCTTCCTTCAGCAGCTGGGACACGTCTTCCCACTCCTTGTTGCCCTCTTCAAAGAGCGCGTCAAGCAGGATGCCGTGAAACGCCACGTTCTTCAGGAACAGAGCCATGCCTGCAGATGAAACAACAACAGGATGATTATTCTGCCAGCTAGATATTTCGGTATCTGTAACCTCGTTGTGTAACTTTCCCAACGCACCAAGAGGAGAGTTGTTGGAGAGATCAAATTTTCCGATCTCCAGGAAGCGCCCATGTCTGGCCAGGCAGCGAATACTGGCCTGCAGCTTCTCCTCTGCCAGAGAGTTCAGTACCACATCCACACCTGAAACACACAAAACACTTTTTAAAAAAAAGTTTGAAAAAAATCTCCTTGTCTCACTTTAACCCAAAATCTTTCTGGGTGAGCTTAAAAACACAGACGTTGTGTTTCATGGTATAATTTAATCCTTTATACAGGCATTTCTTAATCTCAAACTCAATAAAGAGAATGTGTTGTAATAATGTCTGACCTTTTCCCTGTGTGTGCAGCAGGACATGCTGCTCAAACGAGGCGTCTCTGGAGTTGGCAAAGGACTCTGCAGAGAGCTGAGGGAATCTCTCCTGCAGGTAGGTCCGCTTCTCTGCTGAGCCTTAATACAAACACACAGAAATGTTCAGCTTCAGAAAAGTACTAATTATTATCATGACTATAAATATGACTTGTGGGCTCAGCACTGCAAGATTCATACGCAATTCTTGCAACAAATACAAAAGGAAAAACTTTGGGATCTTAGTAAATGACTTCTTTTGAAGGAGCTGTTTGGATTTTCTCTATTAGCCCCAATGGTTGAGGGTTAAGGTAAAATGCCAGTGCTCTGATAGGCTTTAAAATGTTTTTCATATCTGGAGTAAACAGCTCTTGTCTTACACCTCTGTGGTAGTTAATATTTTTAAATTTAAAAATATACTGTAGCATAAAAAGGTGAACTACTTACCAACTGTGGTGAAGACTTTACATTTCTTGCTCAGTGCGATAGCAATGGCGGCCTGGCCAACTCCCCCTGACCCTGAGTGGATGAGAACAGACTCTCCAGGGCGGAGGCGACCCCGCACAACCAGAGAGTAGTACGCTGTGGCATAGACCACAGGGACTGAGGCTGCCTGCTCCAGAGTCCTGTACAAACACAGCAATATAATACAAAGAGGGCAAATTATGTTGTTGTAAAAGTTGTTTCAATTTCAAAGTGCAGTTTTCATAAATTTATGCACAAAATACTGCTGTTTTCTGACTTTTAGACTTTTAATGGCTCTCTGGATGCAAAATATAAAGAAAATCTATGAGTCTGCTTGAGATTTCACTGTCTAAATTAAAATGTCTCATTAAAAATTTTTGGTCCAGGGTCCAGAATCTAACACCCCTTGTGTACAGTGCACCTTGTCAAACTATAAATCGTCTGCTATTTAAAGTTGTAAACAATGAGCAGCTGCCTCCTGTTCTAAACACAGAGCATCTGAAACCTGAGACACTGACCAGCTGGCAGGAACATCCCACAGGAAACGTTTGTCAGCATCCACGCTTGTAGCCAGGCCTTTAGCAGGAAGCAGCCCCATCACGCGCCGACCACCAGGGTCACGTCCTGAAAACTCCATACCCAGCATGCACTGCTGCAGAGCCAGGTCACCTACAGGATTATTTTTGCTCTCAGTTACCTCGTTTAACATTATCAGCTGATCAGACACTGTGGTTTATTCTGTGCTGTCTCTTCATCCATTACCTGGGATGGCATCAGGAGGAAGTTTTCCAGTAGCCAGCATGATGTCTCTGAAGTTGAGCGAGCTGTAGTAGACGCGGCACAGCTGCACATTGGGGTTGTTGGTCACAAAGTGTTGGAGAGGTGAGGCGATCCAACGAAGAGACGACAGGTCACCACGAGTCAGCACGTTGACGTAGGCAAACTGAGTTGACGCTTCAGTTAGATCTAAGAAACAGAAAAAAGTGCAACCATGTTGTTAAAAACCACTTTTTAACACAATCTGTGAAACAGGACGGATGATTTCTTGAATGTTCTTGAACCTTGAGGGATGAGCTGGTGCCTGAAGACGCCCCAGTGTCCATCTCTGAACACATTCATGACCAGATCCCCATCCAGCACTGACTTCATGGACTTATCAGTTGGCTGGAGAATTGGCACTGAAGAGGACTTGTCCAGATTGGACACAAAGGCACAGCTGGATACAAAGAAAGAAAAGAAATTTAGGGAAAATAAAAGAGAGGAAAACTCACAGACTCCTTTCAACTGGAACAAATGCTTCCTCACTGAAATCTCAAATATTTATACTCAGTATGCAGGGTGTATGTGTCCTACCGTATCCTGTTGCCCCCTGGCTCCTGACGCAGACAGTTAACCATTCCCACGATGCCACAGTGAGCCTGAGAGGCTGTCAACCAAACTGGACTGTCCGATGAGTCAGCGATGGTCTTCTGCAACAAAAACCATGTGGGAACCCAGAGTTATAGCTGATGTCACGATCGGTGATGACTGTGAGAGATTTGGGTGTAAAAATGAGAGTATAAATTGATTTAAGGTACCCACCTTGAGTGTTTCCACCCACTTGTAGTCAGTGCTGTCCACAGGCAGAAAAATGGGCTGATTTTTAACTGGAGGCTGAGTGCGACAGAGGAAGAGGGCAGAGCCATAGAAAGACTTCCTGACAGCCACCAGGCTGAGAGACGCCTCAGAGAACACCTTCTCCCACTCAGCCTGGTGGAGAAGGAGAAAATATCAGCACAGTGTTTCCTCTCAGCACACATCAGCATCTCATCATACTGACTGTTCAAACAACATGTTCGGTGGATGAACAATGCTCACCTGTGTAATCAGTCGTCCCTGGCTGCTGTTCTGAGCGCTGCTGGAGAGGAACGTGACCATCTCCCCCAGGGTCTCTCCCTTCAGGAGCGTGTGAAGCAGAACAAACCCTCCTTGTTTGGCTCCAGTAGCTAAATTTGCCATCAGCTGTCCAGGGTCTGTCCTCAGAGGACCCCAGGCGTGGTTACACAGCACCAGGTCTACCCCTCCAACAGGAGCCGGAGCTGTGAGTGGATCCCACTGAGATGAAGCCACCACCAGCTCCTCTAGTGATTCCTGGTGGGGAGTTAGAAGTTCGAGGTTGGTGGTTGTGGCGGTGTACTCCACATTCAGCATTGGCTGGATGTTAAGGAGGGGAACTACGCGGGAGAAGAGCTGGCCATCGTCTGAGAGCGCCTGAAAAAGTTCAAAGAAGAGGGTGAGATTGGAGCAGAGAGCTGAATCCAGTGTTTATTAAATCATGTAACTCACCTCAAGAACTTTAATCTTTCCAGGCGTGCTGTTCTCCACAGCAGTGTCCAGGCAGTGTCTGAGTCCCTGGTGGTCCAGCAGACCCTGCAGAAGACCGTCCTGAAGCAGACACGCTCTCTCCTTCTCTACAGTCTGCTCCAGCTCGGACTGAAGGTTTCCATTCAGCTCCAGGCTGCAGAGCAGGGTCAGCAGACGGATCAGGCTGGGCTCAGAGGCTTCGGTTGATGTTTCAAGGCTGGGGAGGGGGCCGTCTGACACACCTTGTAGTCCAGGTATGTCGACCTTGACACCGTGATTGGCCAACTTCTGCTGCAGTCTGTGGATTAAACCTGCAGAAAGAGAATGCATGTGGAATTTAGTTTGTCTGAAAGAAGAAGATACAACATTAAAACAAGAGATGAGACAGGGGATGTATGTGTTGTACCTTTGCAGATCCTCAGCTGCTCTGAGAGCTTCTCATTGGCTATCAGGCACTCTGTCTCCACATAAGGAACAAACACAAACTCCTCGAGGGTTGGGGGGCTCTGCTGCTGCTGCCTCCTGGGGGCGACGGTGGCATGAAGACCAGAGATCTGAACTCCACCTGCGCTGATGTTGTCAAGGCATCGGTTCACAT
Organism: Thalassoma bifasciatum; assembly: GCA_008086565.1. NCBI lineage: Eukaryota > Metazoa > Chordata > Actinopteri > Labriformes > Labridae > Thalassoma > Thalassoma bifasciatum. The sequence goes on from RPOG01000030.1 coordinate 342,540, forward strand.
GGACATCCATGGCTTTGGTAAAAAGAGATAAGACAAGTTTAAAAAACTTTACAAAAGCAAATCAGTTTAAAGATTTTGATAACACGTACCATGTTTTCCTTCAGTATACTCGATGACTTTCTCCTGATGCATGGCTGGATCGATGCACACTGAGCGGATTCTTGTCGGCAAACGCAGACTACGACCTGATAACCCGACGACAAGCATCTGCAGCATTGTGTCCAAGAACGTCACCCAGTTTCCTGTCCACTGCAGCTTCCCGCTGTCCCCTGGAAATCACATCACATCCCTACTTCAGCCAAATGCACGTAAAGGAACTTTTTTATATCTTTGAATGGAGGCCTGCTCTTGCAAACATGACAGATAAAGAGTGAGATCCTCACATATCCTCTCTACCTTCATTGTTGGACTCTAAGATGCCTTGAAAGTCCTTCTTGTAGTCGTAGCCCCTCAGGCGCAGCTCTTTGTAGATGTCAGGAGCTGTAAGTTTCATTTTGGGGTCACGGTCTATGTTGGCAGGTTGTTGATGAATCTGTTTGTGAAATGAATCCAGGGCTGCATCCTGCAGGAGGCTCACCCTACCTGGAAATCAAACCAAGATGAGAAAAGCAAAATTGAAAAAAGCCCTCTGCTTTTCAGGAATGACATTTCCTCGTTTCCTGAGTCATATAATGGACGGATAAAATCTTCCTACCACTGACGGTCAGGTTTCCATTCTCTGACACCTCAAACTTGTTGGTGGCAGGCATGAGACGCACCTCGAGCTGGACAGAGCCTGAGAAAGAAGAAAAAGACAAAATCAATATGAGAGAAAGTTGAGAAGCTCATCAGTCTTTAACACTGTCCAAGGCGCTGCTCAGCTCTCACCGCTCTTTGGCAGGATTGTGGCTCTATGGATGGTGACATCCTCAAAGATTATCGGGGTGGTTTCCATAACAATCCCCAGACTTCTCACCAAGGTGCGCCAGGCCAGCACCAGGTAGCCCGTAGCCGGATAGAGGACGCGGCCATCAATGCAGTGACCAATCATGTAGTAATCTGCAGACTCTGGGTTTATGTCTGAGGGTACACAGAAAAGAGATAAACACGGAGGTAAAGCTATCTGAAGGGTGATTCCAGTATTGTTTTCTTTGTAGTTAATATTTCTGAAAGAATAGCAGCTGCAAGAAGTCTTGGATTTGCCCCAGTTTTGTTACTTTAAAAGACATTTTAAAAATCCTACCGATCTTATAAACAGTGGCAGAGTTGGATCCTCCAGAGCCGGGTACAAAGTGCTCAGGAAGTGGAACATCCCAGGTCTGTGCATGGTCCCACTGAACCAATGGGGAGATCAAAGGGGTACCGACAGGGACGGGGTACTCCACTGCAGGCCAGAGGCTGTTAGCATCCACATTAATTCTGCAAAGCAAATATACATGTGCCATAAGCAACCTGAAACCGCCACAAAAAGTACTCTAAGAAGAGAAGCAGAGAGCTTTCAAACCCGTTCATGTAGACTTTGCCGATGTTAGAGAGGAAGAACTCCAGATTGTTGGTGTGTCCTCTCTTCATCAAAGGGAGGATGGAGCAGGTGGACTTCAGGCTTCTCTTCAGGATGGCCTGCAGAGAAAACAGGTGTGAAGAATCAGACACTTCATCTCTGTGGGTCCAAACTTGTTTTTTTTTTAAAGTATGCTGAGTGTACCTGCAGCAGAGCATGAGGTGCTATCTCCACCACCACAGCGTTCTCAGGCACCAGACGTAGACCCTCCTGAAACAGCACCGGGCTCACAAGGTTGTTGACGTGGTAATCAGCTGAGCTGGTCAGAGCCAGAGGAGAGCCCCATTCTGACTGTGGGATGCTGGTGCTCACCCAGCGGGATGAACGCTCACGTGGCTCTTTGATCACCTGCAAGAAGTCTTTGTGTGTTTACCTGTTTCAGTGCATTTTCAATATCACTGTCCAAAACACAAACAAAATGTAATCTGACACACATCTGAGCTATGTACCTTTTTCAGAGCAGCCAGCAGAGCCGGAGCAATGGAGGCCATGTAGTAGGAGTGGAAAGCAACGCCAGCGCTGCGCACCTCCTTTGCAAAAACTCCCTGCTCTTTCAGCTCCTCCACATATTTACTGATCGCTTCCTGAAGAAAAAAAACACATCACATCTGTCAACATCTGCAGCACAGCAACGGGTCTGTGCATTCAAATTAACATCTGCATAAGAGATCAAAAACTCTAGATGCAGCAGGTTGAAGACGAAAGGGACTGAAAATTCTGTCAGAGAAATAAGTTTGTACCTGAGGACCAGAGATGGTGACAGTGTCCTCGGCATTGTGGCAGGCCGGGACGATTCCCTGTGGGCACTGAGCCAGACACTCTTCCCAGGTCAAACCTAAAAAACACACACACACAGTTGTTTACAAATTAACCAACCAGACAAGCTAAGATTGAAGAGAATCCCTGCTGTGACTCTTACCGACTGCAGCCATCCCTCCTGGAGGAAGTTTAGCCTCCTTGATGCAGCGTCCTCTCCAGTAGGCAGCCAGGATGGCCTCATTGTGGCTAAGGGAGCCGTCAGCGTAGCCACAGGCCAGCTCTCCCACCGAATGTCCAATGATACCGTCGGGTCGCAGACCGAGCTTAGTGAGCAGGTCGATTTCAGCGATCTGTATTGCAGGCAAGACAAACAACACAAGGTGACAACAGTGAAGAAACTGAGCAATAGGAAGTGTTTGCTAAATCTGTCACAACACCAGCATGTTTCGGTTCAGTTTTATTATCACTATACTCAAGACAAAAGAAAAATTAACCATCTAATCTTTACCTGTATGGCGGCGAGGCCGACAAAGGCATGAACAGTGTCTTCAAAAGTGGATTCATCTGCGTCCATGAGCAGGCGACTCACGACAAGGCCGGTTTCCTTCAGTGCTGCATCTGATCTCAGGATGGAGTCTTTGAAGTCTGGCAGCTGCATGAGACTGCGGCCCATACCTGCCCACTGTGTTCCCATACCTGAAAGACCAAAATTCAAGTTTAAACTCTAAAAATATTGTTCAGTCATAATCACAAAGAGATGTTTGGTCGAACGCATCAACAGTTGATGACTTGTATTTGCTGCTGGATCTCTTACCTGAGCAGACGTACCAGAGTGGCCTTCCAGCCGCCTGCACCTGCTGCACCTCTGTGCTGTCGCTCTGAGCATCAATCAGAGTGTAACCTCTGTAAGGCATGCTGGCTGTAGGAGCTCCTGACACCTCGTTCAGCAGAGACAGGAAGTTTTCATCCGTCGAATTCTCCTTCCCCTTTTGGAGCAGCGCGTTCACTGCAGCTTCTGTGCGACCACACGCCTGCAGCATCCTGGACACCGTCCTGGGAGGTGAAGTAGTATCGGCTCGTTTCTTGGCAGGAGAGAGGATCACGTGAACATTTGAACCTCCAAATCCAAATGAGTTGATGCCGACGATGCCACCACGAATAGGAATGGGACGATCGACAACTTGAAGGCGACCATCGGTGAGGGCTGGGATGTCAGTGTTAGGACTGTTGAAGTGCAGGTTGGGTGCCCAGACGCCTCGCTCCAAAGAAAGACAAACCTGGAAGAAGGATCGAAACATCCATTGATGAATATCTTGATGTTTTGAATCCTCAGAGCACCCACACAGGGATTAAAGTCATCCTCACCTTTGCGAGAGCGGCCAGACCAGAGGCTGGTTCTGGATGACCCATATTAGACTTGGTTGATCCAATGAGCAGAGGTTCTCTCTTTGTGTTACAGAACACATCGACGATGCCATTCACTTCCTGTGGGTCCCCAACCTGTATGAGGAGAAGAGACGCACCCTTAGAAGTGTGTTTTCACCGGGTGCTGTTTATGAAGTGTTTCAAACTGTAAATGACTCCTGACCTTAGTCCCTGTGCCGTGAGCTTCAACGTACTCCACCTGCTCAGGTGAAATATTTGACTCCTCATAGAGGGAACGGACCAACCTCTGCTGCATCTCACCGGAGGGGAAAGTTACACCTGACAGACAACAAGAAGAGTTAGAGCTTTTCTTGCCCTTGTATTCAGTGCCAGTGTCATAGCCTGATTCTGAACCTCCTCACCTTGCTCTTTGTATCCATCTGTGTTATTCCCTGCGTTGATAACTGTAGCGTAAATTCTTTTAGCAGCTGATCGTTTTGTGAGCAGCACAGCTACAGCTGCTTCAGAGCGGCAGTATCCATTTCCTGAACAATAGAAGGGTGAAATTGCGATGAGACAGATGCATCTTGAAAAGCACAAAACTCTCTTCTTTTTGGTACCTCAATCACTTTAAGTTACCTGATGCATCAAAGGACTTGCACGTTCCCTCGGGACTGAGCATGCCCAGTCTCATGAACTGCACAGAGGTGTTTGGCTTGAGCAGCATGTTAACCCCGCCCACCAGAGCAGCATCACACAGGCCCTGCTGGATGGCGTGGAAGGCATTTTCTAGAGCCAGCAAAGAGGAGGAGCAGGCTGTGTCGATGGAGGTGCTGGGGCCTGCAGGAGGAGAGGAGAGGAGGCTGGGTAAGAGTCAAAAATCACATCTGCAGAAATGACCTGGTAAATCAAGGGAAATCCTGTGTTCTCTGCATTAACTGTATTCAATTCAACTGTAAAACAAAAAGCACATATTTCTGCAATTTTAAAACACAAGACTATGAAATTTTTGGCTCTGCAACTTGATAAGTTATCCAGATCATTTTGTATTCAAACCTTATAAATGTGTGCAACTACTATTGTTCAGCCTACAAAAGAGTAAAGTGACCAAAAACACTGCAGTAGAGTTGGTTGTGTTCCAAAAGCTGTTAGCAAAGGAATGAGTGCATGTGTGGGAGCTGCTTGTACCATTAAAGTCAAAGAAGTAGGAGAGTCTGTTGGCCAACATGGCCCTCTGGCAGCCGGTCATGCTGTAGCCGAGGAGCTCCTCTGGGTCTCTGCTGAATGCTTCACTGGCCTCAGAGCCACTCGCCCCAACATAGACTCCTGTCTTACTGCCACGCATTTCAGCGGGGTTCAGGCCTGCAACAAGTAGTTCAATGTATTTGCTTAAGTCTCACATAGATTAGAAAGCTTTTATTTGAAACCAAAATAGTTAAAGGAGTTTTAGCAGTAGCCTCCACACCTCCATCCACAATCGCTTCATAGGAGACCTCCAGCATGACACGGAGTTGGGGGTCCATGGTGTTGGCCTGCTTGGGATGGACTCCAAAAAAGGTGGCATCGAATTTAGTGATATCTTTGAGCTTCCCGTTCCTCTTTGGGAGACCGTACAGACCTGGAGAAGAGATGAAGAAAAGAAACACACTTTTGTGGGTGTCTCCTCGCACATGTAGTGGTTGTGTGTGAGCTACAGGTCTCAACATGATCGCAAAGTGGGATCTTCAAGCCCTCAGGTAGCACTGAATTACATCAGAGGTGACTCTGAAGTGGAAGTCACCGCAAAAAAACGGTTAAAACCACTTTTGATTTGTGCTTATGGTTCACCACTGCATCCACAGATGCTGGTTAAAACTGTGCCATGCATTTTGAAGAGTGTGTATCAATATATAATGTAGATTTCTTTGCAAAACACATCTTACTTTCCCCCCTGCTCTGTGAGGAATAGTTTACTTAAGTTCCTTTGTACAGTTTGGGCATTATTTCTCATTAGGATGATGGTTTTTGCACTCTGATTCAGACCATGAACCCTTTGTTGCTCTCTTTGTTCGCCTTTCTTTTCTCATGCTGCCTGCTGTGCCGTCTCACCACCACCGTGAACGTGCCCAGTCTGACCCATGAGAGGGTTTGAGTGTGAGTGAGATATTTGTCAGGGGCTGAGGGAGGAGTGTTTCATACCCAGGGAAGGAAAGCTGAAGGCTTGAAAGAGGTTTTTAGAAAGGGTCTGACAAAGGAGATAAAGGAAATGAAGAATAATACAAATATAAAGGCAAAATGAAAAGAAAAACAAATGTTGAGGTGCAGGTCTTTCATCCTTTTCTTGTAACAGGCTGGCTGTTGATAACAAACCGGCACTAAATGGACTCATCATTGTCCAACTGTCTGAATGACTTAGAGGAAACCATTCTTATTCCTGGTCCACAAACACTGACACTTTCTGACCATCTCATCTTAAACAAAATTTTACAAAGCCTGCACAAAAATAGGTCATCAACATGAAATATCTAAGCCTGGTTGGACTCCACAAGGGGGTGATAAGGTGCTGCATTGACTAACTCTATAAATACAAGATCACATTGTTCCAGCAAGGGCACGATTCCTCAATCTTACATAAACACGCCACAGCGTAAATGTCATTTCTCTCACTGAAACCCTGCAAACTCTGATGGTTGTGTCTGCAGCACAGGGATAACATCTGCTAACAACTGGACCTTATCTGATAGCAGTCTAGTTTATCTAACAGGTGAGGGTGATAAAGGAGCTATCAGCATTTACACTGACAAACTTCCGGAAAATTTCCTCTGGTAGGATTCATGTGTTGAGGTCAAAACATTCTGATGCCGCTCCTCAGGTAAAGTTTCCAAAGAAAGGAAGACAAGAGGGGAGGGTGATGATATATTATTATTATGTTTTGATTTTAAATGTCCTATATTGTATTGTAGGGATATTAAAACAGAATCCCCATCTAACTCAAACCAAACAGAGGAAATTGAGTTGTCAAAGTAGAAACACCCAAAATCTCTAGCTGAAGGCAAGTTCCTGGAAATATCAAGGCTTTAATTTCCTGAAACTATGCAGGAAATATGAGGAGTCCATGTGTGAAAGGAATTTTTCAGATCGAAATGCAACAGAGTAATACTCAGCAGAAAGTTTCAGGGTCTAATGGTCCTGAATGCACTTGTTCTAACATACAATGTGTTGCTTTATGTGCTGCTTTCTTTTTGCAGGTCAGCCACCTTTCTCTCTCACCCATCAACACTTCATCAGTTCATCCTCATATGTAGTTAGAGGTTTGTGCCAAATTAAAAGACTTCCCCTGATGTCTATTTACCTATATGTTATGACACTGATAATCCAAATCCAGTCTGCAGCTCTATGAGAGGAGCCTCACCTGGTGTCCATCGCCTGTTATCCTCTGTCACCATGTCAACACCATTGATGAGGTTTTCCCAGAATTCCTCCAAGTTGCTTGACTCAGGCAAACGGCCTGCTATCCCTGCTATGACTATGTCGTCCATGCTGAATTACTGTGAACAGAGCGAGAGAGAGAGAGAGAGAGAGAGAGAGAGAGAGGGTTGTTAAATTGTGACCACAACAAACATTTCCCCCCAAAACAACACAAATCGACATACTAGAACAGCTCTCCTCTTCTTTGGAGATAAAGTCACAGACCTGTTCATGTCTGCGTGTGTGTGCATGTGAAGTCTCTGCTGCTCGTGTGTCTCAACAGCTCATTGCAAAACCACCCTGTGCCACCCATATTATGCCATCAGGGGATCAATAAGACAGTAAAAATACAAGATAAGAGCAGAGCTGTGTGATGCCACTGTTGCTGACTGACAATTAAGAAAATAACATTCTTTTCATTCCTGATCTCTCCAAGAAATAAACGACCTGAAACTCTACAGACGTGGCTTCTTTAGCTGCTGTTCAGAACTTTCTGTATGTGTTGGTTTTGGCACCGCTTATTGGCAAAGATACACATGGTATGATCTCACTGAGACTGGAAGAACAAATAGAAGGAGACCTGGTCTTTTCTTGTTCCTTCCGGCAAGATTTTAAATCCACAAAATGTTCTAGCATAGAGAGGATGTAACTGTGTCTGCTCTGACTGCAGCTTTGGGAATGAGGAGTCGTTCACAGCACGCATGAAAGAGCACCGAAAGCAGACAATGTAGTCTGCTGATAGACTGCTCTGTGTACATGAGTGAGCATGTCACTGTATGTGTGTGTATGTCTTGGTCTTTGTTCCTTGTTTCTAGGCCAGGCCTTTCCGTGTCAGCAGGGCCAAGCCGGTCAACCAATCAGCTCTCAGCTCTGGATAGAACTACGGTCAACAAAAGCAAAGCAGATAAGGCTGCTTCCCCCCCATAACATACTGTATATGCACACAAACACATAGAGGACTTCGGCAAATAGCCCTAACCCACAAGGTCAGGAAAACTTTCAACTGCTGCTCTTTTCAAAAAAAGTATCCAATTTTGATTTTATTTTGCAGAAATTTTGATTTCTATAGTCAGACGGCATTTTTGCAGAGTTCCTCTTCTGTTTGACACCAAAAGATTCAGTGATTAAAACAGATAAAAGACAAAACAAAGCAAAAATAATGAATAAACACGTAAAATCAGGGTGTTTTCATGACACAGCTCTAAGATTCTAAAAAAACATGATGTTTCCATTCTTGTTGCCAATTTTCTGAATTTATACAGACATCAGAATTTCAGTTTTACCATCTATATCATGCTTCATTGTTTAAATCTTTTAAAGAGGACATCTACAGTCTTTGCAGTGGGCGTTGGGCGTGGACTCTTTGTTCTTCCCTTGCAAGCACAGAAAAACTGAAGACTAACACTGCAAAAATAATTTAAATATAAGCAAGTTTTTGTCTTATTTTGAGTAGAAAATGTCTTCTTGGAATGAATATGAGTTAAATTTACCAGATAAGTCAAGAATAATGTCTTGTTTCAAGTTATTTGAAGACAAAGATGATGTGTGAATAGCTTGTAATGAGAAACAAAAAATTGCCCATGAGGTAAGAAAAACGCTTTTCGTATAAGGTTATTAGTCTAATTGCAAGAAACTTCACAAGCAATATTTTTCTTACTCCATTGGCAGAATTATTTCACTCATTACAAGCAATTTAGACATAATTTTGTCCTTAAATATCTTGAAATGATACATATTTCTGGACCAGAAGGTAAATGTAGTTCATACTAAGTCTAAAAAGACATTCTCCTTTAAAAGTAAGACACCAACACTAGCTTAGATTTCATTTTTTGCCGCCATCTGATTTATCCCACAGCCTCAGCCTTCAGGTACTTGAATGCTTGCTTCATATTAAAAAACCTACATCTTTATCGACTTATTTTGTACAGACTGTTGTTAATGACGGACCATTTTTGTTTGGGCTCTATGAGTGATCTTGCTAATATTGAATTCAGACGGTTGAATCTATCAGTGGCTTTGTCACAGTGATATTTTTACAATGATGTTGAAGCATGTTCTTAGATGCTCTATGCTCCGTGTAAAATACATTACTCCAAAACATGTAACAAAATGCTTTCCCACAAGAAGTACCAGGAACTGGGAACTACTCTTTAAAGGAATGAATAGTTCCCATTGTTGTCTGCATTGCTATTGTGAGGTCTGGGGAAGCAATAAAAGTAACAGCACTACACCACAGGACAAGAGAATAATAAGGAAACGAAGGCTATGCAACGAAAACGATTACATAGAAGGCGACCGACAGACATCATGTACAAGTGTGGAGCAGATCCTGCTTAAGCTGTTTTTTGTCACACTTGATGACACTGAAAATGATTTGTAAATCGACTCTTGGACTGTGACAAGCTCTAGATGCTAAGTGGTTTCAAAATGCCTGAAATGTTTGACTTACAGCAGGAGGTACAACGACAGATGACTGTGATTGGCAGATTTATTTCAGACTACCTTTTGTTAATGCCTGACAATAATTTACTTAAACAATGTAGCTCTAAAAACCTGGGTGTTAACTTGCTGCTTCTGTTTTGGATTTTCAGTTTGATATATATAGACAGACAGCATGCCTCTGATCTAATGCTGTATTAATATTTGTTGAGGTCTAACATGCTTGTCTGTTCCAACTCTTGTGATGTGTCTGGGTAAAAGCAGGACAGTCAGAGCACCACAGGCTGTCCTCATCCTTTCACACGCGCTGCAGCAGGAGGGATTTGGACCACAGGACACACAGGCCTTGGATTAGACTGTAACAAAGCACCTTCACCTTAACACCTAGCTTTAAAATACCCACATGCCTCACTCTGCACATGACTGCAGGCGTAAGCAGACAATCCACGCTGGCTACAATCTGGGCTTGTCAACAAGTAGGCCTTATGTGCCGTTACTCAGCACTTTATAGAAGATGTGTGGCTGCACTAAAACCACTTTAGATTTTTATTAACAAGCTTCCTCACACTGTTTACAGACATGCAAGCTAAGTAGACAGCTGACTTCAAATTGCATAAGTGTGCGCGCGTGTGTGTGTGTGTATGTTTATAAGTGGCTATTTGTCTCCAAGTGTCAGCCCTGTGACTGACTGGCAGCCTGTCCAGGGTGTACCCTTCCTCTCGCCCAATGACAGCTGTTATTAGCTGCAGCCTCCCCCCAAAACATCCATCAAAGGGAGGTAGAGATGATGGGTGGATGGATAGATGGGTAGCTGCCTGCAGCTTTACACACTGTGTTGTTACCCATCGGCAAATTCCATCCAGACCTAGCATTTGAATATTTTGCTGCACATCCAGCCCCTCGACAAGACCTGGCTCGTCAGGGAGAGCCTAAAGGAGGATTCACAATGACAGAAAATGCAAAACTGTGTCATCACTTTTCATGTGCAGTATGAGGCGTACATTTCCTCTATAGATCCTTATGCGATGACATCACAATTTCAGCAAGTCTCATCAAGATCACATGAAGATCTTGTGCTATTCTTGTGTTACAAACAGATTCAATGAACTTGTATAACATGAAAATATAGTAGTTTGAACAATTGTGCATGTCTAATATAGACATCAAGCAGTGTTACTTAAAGAGAAACTAGGAAAGAGAATAAAGTCATAAATTTACGAGAATAAAGTAATAAATTTAAAGGACTCATCATAAATTTGCCCAACCCATCCAGCAGCCATGCCCTTGTACCCTCTTACACAAATATTAACGCGGAGGAAACTGTGAGTCTACAATGTGGATATGAAGCATCAATGGCCCATTCATTCCACACTCACTGAGTCTCTAAAGGACCAGAGGGGCCTGTGGACTCTGTGACCTGCAGGACGTCACGCTGGTCCATCCTCTAATCACTGCTTCTCAACAGTGTCTCAACGTGGTGACTACATACCAGAGCGCCAGAGCAGCATCTGATGTTATGACATCATCAGTATTACCAGAATGGCAGACCGGCACGGACATGTTGTTTACTCCATAATCCACAGAAACCAACACACCCCCAGCAGGTGGCACAGATACAGCTGGATGAGCCTGTTTTGGACAATTGGCTTTACTTTAACAAGACACGCTTCGTGATGAAGGATAAAAAAACTTGAGCCGGTCTGATACTGATTTAGGGGACAAGATTTCCTGATCATGCTGGATTCACATGGGTCTGGACGGCAGGAATGGGCATTTCAAGCAAATCCACTAATCACTGCTAAGTCTTCGCAGATTCATCAAATTGTCCCCACCCCTCCATCCAGTAAAAAGGAGATAAAGATCCATTTGATGACCGTGGAAAGCTTTTGTACAAAGTTAGAATGTTTTCATGTATTTATGGAAGTTTATATTTATTTATTTATTTTAAAAGGAAACAGCTTTCAGATATCTTTGACCACCATTGATGTTTGCTATGTGATGACTGAAAAACTTGGATGGCATAATAGTTACTCAAGCTATTTGATTATTCATAAATCATCACTCATCCACAGACAGCTGGTTATCAGAAAACACATGAATGTACCTTCATCAAGACTTATACAGTCTACTCTCTTTAAAGTTTGTGCATTGTTTTTTACATAGATTCGCTTTGCAAAGGCACTCAATGGCTGATTTTGGGAAAAAATACTTAAAGAGTACTTTGTTTTCTATCATTCAAATCATATGCACACTATTATAAGATAAGCTGTGATGCTCTGCAGACAGAAGTTAGAGTATTATCAAATATAAAGCCTGTGGTAGTTAATCGAAATGATTTTTCTGCATCAGTTATCAGCAAAGACACAACTTGACCTCTTGAGACACAAACTTCTACCTGGTGTGGAATTCTTAGTTATCCTTGCTATTTGGAATAAATAAGAGCGAATGTGTTAAAAAAAAAACTTAACTTGGTCTTTATATGACAAGTTATGTTTTTAGTGTTATGAGCTAGCTATTAGATTTTGAGTGTAAGTGTAATATAATTCATAACTACACTACTTTTTTCACTAAAATAGGTGTACAGTGTGATGTCACCAAAAGATGACATGAGAAGTGTCTCTAAATGTGGCTTATAGGTAAACATTTTAAAAAAGAAGTATCATGGGTCTGGGAAGGAGAAACACAATGTTCACATGTGTGGATGCTGTGTCTTAAAAGGTTAAAGTATGTGCATTTTACCAACAAGTGCAGATAAAGCAAGAAGCTGATTTCATCAAATAATATCACCCACACATTTGTGTTAATTCACTTGATAAAGCATCAAAATATGGTAATATTAGGGCTAGTGCCCATCTGTGAGAGTAAACCCTCCTTGGAAACACCCAGTCTGATAGGTTAAATAAACATTTTACTGTTGAATATTACATGTTGAGTAAATACTTGAGTTTGCACAGTACAGTGGAAGTAAAATAGCTCTGATGGTTTAAGTGTTTTATACAGTCTATGAATGTAACACGTGTGCTGAGGAGGTGACGAGGCAAATACATGGAGTCAATAACACAGTACATGGGCGGCAAAGTTATATCAAAGTGGGGTCGTTTGGTTACTTCAACACTCTAACACCTTGGTTAGGAACAGAAAATAAAAAGTGTGAATTCATATCTGGATGTATGAAGTAAAATGGCATCATGTCACAGAGCACCGTGAGTGCAGCTCTCGTTAACGACCGTTGGTGGACTCACCGGTTTGTTGTCCCTTTATGACGATGTAGAGCCTCCCGGTGTATCGTTAGCGCTGGTTTGGCATGTATTCTCCGGGTTATTTCCGTTAACTGTCTCAGCTATGCCGGTGTTACTGTTACTGTAAATGTCTCCGTCCCTGCCGTGACTCCGTGGACAGGCTAACGTTAGCCTCCGAGCTTCTTTAAATCTTCCCCTGATGAATTTAAATGTCTCACATTCTGCCTGGCCACGCCACATGGGCTGACAGCTTGGCTGGGCCGCGCAGTCCAATGAGAAAAGAGGCAGGGCTCTCTGATTCAGCCACTGATGGAGTAATTCGTTGAACGGGTAGAGAGAAAAAAAAATCAAATGTAGAGGAGGTTACTGTAGTTCAGAGTGAGTCTCCTCCGGGCAGACACCGTCGCTCCGCCCCGGAGGACTCTTCAGGACCACCGGAGTGAAGACGGACAGAAAAGACTGAGGGAGGGAGAGATGTACATCACATCATTGTTTATGCAAATACTATTACAGGCACTTCCATATTTCTGCGAACACTACGCTTTTTTAATATCATATTTATGCATACATATCTATGAACTGCATTAACTTTTGTACCACTTCCTGTTATATTAGGATGCACATTTATGTTTCTATGTATTTTTATAGCCAAAAGTTAAAATCAATATGATGAAAAGGGTCAAATATAGGTTTAGAAATGGATACACATAGCATAATCAAACATTTCTCCATTTTACTATTCAAAATAAAAAGAAAAAAAAAGAAAAAAAAATGGGGAAATTTGTGATTAATGACTATATATCTATGTTCCTCTACAGTTGCTTGTCTTGACTGCAATGCAAGTTCCAGTATAAATGATGTTATTTTAATTAATTAATTTTGATTGCACTGAAACAATGAACTTGTAAATGTGTGTCTACAGTCCCAGGACCCAAACTTCTGCATGTATAAACTGATGCTCAGACTCACCTTCTCGTTCCTTATATAAGGGGTTTGTGGAACATGTAGTCCTCAACACTTGTAGCAGTCCTACTGGAAACATGTGACTTGGGGAGGCTTCATGTCACGTTTATAAATCTTGAGGATTTTCACCAAGATATAACTGGTATTGTGTAACATTATACTTATAGAGCCTGAATTGGTTGGCTCTAATTTTATATTATAAAGAAAATGTAAAAATAAATTGTATGACGGTCAGGACAGTCAGTTTTAGAGCTGATGTGAGGATAGAATATCTGCATGAACTCTGCATTTATGCTGATGTAAAAGTGCAAAAGTACCCAGAAAGTTGTTCTCCTGAACATAAATCCTAGTTGAAGAATATTCACATACCACAGCATCCTCTGCTTAGCAGCTCCATGTGTGCTGCAGGTACGTGTATTCTGAAAAAAATGAAATCAGTGCTCCGCAAAATAACATGATTTCTAAATTTTTTTTCCTCCTTCTTTTTGGTTTTGATTGTTCTGAAACAAAAAGTTGATTCACTCAAAATGTAGAATGCATAGCTATGATCATAACATTTATTTGCATTGTGAAACACCTGTTTGTAATTACTGATCACTCAGGTGACAATTGTGCTTCATGTTCAGGCTTGCACATACTGTGGTATACGCTGCTGGATGTTCTTTTAAGTCTTTCAGAGAGATGCATTGTTAAGGCACACAGCCAGTTTGATTCAGCTCTACAAAACCCTTTTCAATCGCTCCCTCTCAGACTTCCCCTGTTTTGAAAAAGTTCTCTGATTTGCATATTCTAACAACAAAGAATATCCTAAATGAAGCACAACACAACTTCAACGGACTGAATTTTGTCATTTAAAATATGCACTATGTTCCTTATTCTTAAATATTCCTGGGACATGTTGTCTAGAAAAAAACTGTTTTGTCTCTGTCAGCAGTTATATTTGACAGCTTTCGGCCTCCAGGTCACATTTGGATAAACTCAGAAACATCCTTTTATCTTTCTCCACTGGGCCAGCAGCATCATGTTCAACATTATGTAACTTTACATTGAACTTGAATGTACACACACCGGCACAGACACACGTGGGTGAACTCTTACTTTCAGTCTCCTAGATGACAAGCGAAATGGCCAATCACGAGGCGTGGGTGTGAGGCTTCATCCAATCACAGAAGAGGAGAGGGCTCTGTTTGGCGATAGGGTGATTAAAAGGCGGGGCCGAGATGGTGACGTAGACAGGAAAGCTCGTCTGACTTGGTAAGGTTACTGGAGTTCATAATTTGGGTCGGTTGGACCTGATTACAGGTTTTAAAAGCACATAGTGACCCTGTCATCTGCAGAGAAACACCAACAACCATTCTTATTGAAGGATATGTATAAAGTTATTCCTGGATAAATAAAACAAGTATAAAAACAATCATGAGCAAATTATTTCATGATCCATTCACATGCAGAATAAATAACAATACTTGGATGCTTTGTGATTTTAAAAAATAACTTTAACTTTATTAAATGTCTTTATATAAAAGCAGAAACTGGATGACAGTGAACAAGCAGACAGAGCTGCGGTTTGATCAAGTGCAACTTGGAAAGGAAGTTTGATGAAACATTGATGTTAAAAATACCCATTTAAAGCAAACTTTCGGATCTTACAGCATTTTATTACAAGGCTTGTGCATTGATTTACCTGATGGAATATACAGCTGATTTGACCAGCAGGCGTTGGTGTGATACCTGGGGGTCAAATACACATCTCAGCTTCACCTCTGTCTGTGGTTGAACAAATATTAGGTTACATTGGCAATTTCATGATGGCAACTGCAATCAAAAGATTTCAAATGCCACCTATGAAGGGCGGCATCCCTGAGAAAGTGTTAATTTACAGTTTATTGGACAAATAAATTTATGAAAAAACATAAGTTCTCAGTTTCAAGTTAATAGATCTTATGTACTGATGTATTGCCAGGTGCATGGTTCAGTCTTTGATATTGTAATTCCTGATCTTGATGCTCCCTCCAGAGGCTACAGGTCTCGGTCTGATCTTCTTCGTGCTGGATGGAGTTGTGGAGGTATTGCTTCTCTGCTTCTGCTCAGCTACCATCGGGCTGATAATGGGAGCACTGACACCCTGCATCATCATTTGGACTCCAGCATCACCTTCAGCCATCTCCCTCCTGCTTGGGTCACCTTCGGGGGCAGATAATAAATAATACTTAAAAAAAACAATGACCTTGAAAGTTTAAATCACCCCACAAATTAAGTGGAAAAACCCAGAAATGAAGCCTTATTTCACAGCCATGACACTTCTAATGTTGATTTACAAGCCACAACTCTGCATAAATGTGCAAAGTTACCATATTATCTTTGTCTTTGGTATTTCTTTGTTTACATCATTCTGGTCGAGTATGAATGTCAATCCCACTTCTCTAAAAACCCATTAACATTAAAAGCAGCTTGAATTCTTTAAGTTTAATCTCGTGATGAAGCACAAGTCTGGAACACACTGGGAGCAAAGGAGAGGAGCTGCGAGGCCATCTGGTTGTCTGATGCTGTCTTTGAGTACTGGTTCGCAGACTGCTGACAGGGGGCTTCACCTTGCGTAATGATGGGTGTCCAACGTGACCAAAATTAGCAGCTGTGAGAAGGTATTCCTCCAGGTACTAACACCTTCTCTGGCTTATGAATTATGATTAAAAGGAATAGGTAAACTTCTCCACCACTGTGTACATCATTCACAATACAACCCACCCACCCCAGTAGTTCAATTTTTGTTGCCATGGTTGCTACAGGTCTTGATGTTGTTTGACTTTCACTCGTATTACATTGAAGTCTAAAATTCTGTTTTCATGGCAGCTCAAACAGAATGATTTACGTACTTTCAAACAGCTTGTTTGACCTGAGCAGCTTATAATACATATTTTGAAGAAATTTGGGGCTCAGTGTATTACAAACTCTTTTACAACACTTTGATGTTTGACAAGACTTCTCAAGGTTCTACTTTAGTCCCTTAAGCATACCCAACTTTACTTTCACAAGCAATCACTCAAAAAACCTGGAGGCAAATCCTTTTGTCTTATGTAACCTCCCTCTAAAGTGGACACAGTAAGAACAGTTTCTGTGACATTAACTTCAAACTGACACCTATCAGCAACTCTTGACAAGTCTGGGCTCATGTTGAGGGCTCTAGGGTTCAACTGAAGCATGTAAAAGTGGTCTTCCCTAAGATGCAAATGAAGGTTCTTGCAGGGAAATTTTGGGGCTCCTGCCTTGAGGAATACAGCAATTTAGAATCAAAACATTTATTTCAAGAGATGATCTGAAGAGACAGGGAATCCAAGGTTCTCTACTGTCTTTGAAAACAGCTTTCAATGAGAGTTTTATCGAAAGTAGGTAACACACTTAAACATCTCCTCATCCTGTTCTGAAGATAATTGTATGAAGCGTCTTTGATCGCAGAAAACAGGAGCAGCTGATGAGATTCTGCTTTTAGCTCTGTGAACAATCATAGCAGTTATTAAAAGTGTGTCATTTACCTGATTTCATAATCACCCTATGAGGGTATGACAGTGTGCACAGTGTATCAGCCTGATTTCTCTGATTGAGAAACTACTCCCTAGACAGCAAATAGTGACCACATCTTAAATTGGGCAACTGGCCTCACTGATCAATCCCTGATCTGGCGTTGTCCACACTGTGTCAATAGGTTATGTATTTTCAGTGACATACTGTACTTCACTCACAAGACTTTGCTCGGTAGTTTGATGAAATATTTATCTCTGACATACTTATAAAATCTCTGCTCACAGAAGCCTACACATGTATGACGGCTTTATGTGTCAGAGAGGAGGTGCCTTTTGATCCTATACAGACAGCACAGAGGAGCTGTTAAGAGCCTGGAGGTATGAGAGATAACATCTGTTACATGTCATAGTCTTACTCTAACTGTTTCATGTAAGTCTTTTCCAATCCTGTTTACTATAATTTAAAGGGTTTACTTGAGTTCAAGGTGGTGTGTGCATCTGCAGAGCATGCTCTTTGTGTTTTCTAAAGTTACCTTCTGAGAAAGTAGATGGACTCAGTCCCTGGTCCAGTCTTTCCCACAGTTCTTTAAGGGACCGCAGTGACTCCTCTGATGAGAGCAGAGTCCTGGAGAAACCTGAAAGAGGCTGGAGCAGAAGGGGAAGCTCATTTTAAGGTAATTTTTGTATTATCTTACAACTTAAATCAGACAGAGCACTTTCCATTCTTCTACAGCAGGAGTGAGTGAGTTTTTGGGACAGAGGTTTAGGAGTGTTCTGCTACCTCAGGCCTGTCTGGGGCTCTGCGTCCCTGTTTCCACGGATTTGAAGTCCCCTTCACTGCAGGACCTCTGTTTTTAATTTCAGGGGCTTGTTGTTCAGAAGCAGAAAAATCTCTCTGCCTCAGTGCGTACTGCAGCTCCTGAAGACAGAGACATAAAATGAAGCTTCAGCTCTCCCTAGTGGCAGCACAAAGAGGTGCATGGCGTTGATAAGACCACCATCATTACTGAAGTAAATATTTGCAAACACATCATATAAAGATTTAATCTTGAATGGATATAAAGAGGTCAGCAGAGACCTGTGTGGTGAGCTGGTACTGAAGTTGTTCCAGAGCAGACAGTCGGTCTGGTTGGTCTTCTCGCGTCACTGTGGCAGCATCTCTCTGTGGCTCAACTGTTTCTGTTAAACAAAGAGTTTTGAGATATTTTAAGAGCTTTTTACCTTTACAGTTATCCTTCTACCATTTTTACTCCTGAATAAAACAATTTGGGACTGGGTGTTTTTCTCAAGCTTTGGAGTGTATTATTCAAAGCCGATTCAACCTAATTTATAAACATCCATCCTCTGGTTTAAAATTTGGTTTAAGTAGTAACTCTGCCTCATTTATTCCTTAGGCCATAAATCACAAATGACTAATAAACTGTGTCACAGCAGCTGATTTATGGCATATAAACTCTACACTTAATGAATTTATTATGAAGTAATAAATGATGCATGAAGAGTGTGTTTGTTATTGTACCCTGTTGTCCAGCAGTGGTGATCTGGGCACGAAGGCGGTTGCCCATCATTATCAGCTGCTGTTTCTCCACGCTCAGGCGGCTGATACACAGAGCTGCCTGCTTCAGCCTGCTGTGTAAGTGAGTGCAGTCGCTTTTATCAAACAGGCCACCAGATATGAGAGCTGATGTGTGCAACTGCTGCTGACGCAAACGCAGGTTGTCCTCGCGGAGATTCTGTACCAGAGCACTCTGAAATGAAAAAGTACATAAATGAATCTCAACAACTGGATGAAATGAAACAGTATTGCATGCATTTGTTTTAAACTGCCTTGTTTTGACACTAGAAGGCTGATAGCCATGACTTTGCACGAAGGTCATCTGTCACTTTAACTTAACAGGTCCAGGCAGGATCACAGACTTCCTGTTGTACCTGTGCCATGATGCTGGTGAGTTCAGACTCCACCTGTGACATTTTGACCCCCGGCCTCTCTAAAGAAGAGGTGTTGGCACATTTCTCCAGACAGCTGCCACTTGAGGATCCTTAACAAACACAAGAGGAGGAAGGAGGAAATACACCGATTACATCATTTAATTTCAAAACAAAAAAAACAACAAGTAAATGTTAAGTTTGGTTTAACATTTATTGCTACCTGGAAAAAGTCAATTTTCTTGGTCTCTTCTTAAATTTCTTTTATTCTTCATGCTATTAAATCCCTAACTAGTTTTATTGAAATGAAATCGCCTTACCCCCCTCTGCTCATATCTTCACTCCTAAACACAGTTGCCTTTTTCTTTTTTCTCTCTCTGTATTAGAAGAATATTTCAAAACTTTTGCAAGCTGAGTTCTTCCTATTAAAAATCAGGTTAGCCAACATCAACATTAAATGATCAAAATGACGAAGTTATGAATGCCAAAGGAACTTTATAAGTTTATGACAAGATGGTTTAAAAGAGTCAATGCACTTCTTTATTTTTTTTTCTATTTGTCACACTTCTTCTAACTGAGCACACCTCTGTATGTTTGCGTGTTTTTTGCAGAGCGTGTGAGTAGATGTACATGACTTAACAACTGAGCCTGAATAAATATGAAGACCTGATCACGTTTTTCCAGTGTTAAGAGTTTTTCTTTAGTGATAGAGGAGCTTCCGAGGAGAAAAGAAAGTGATGCAGTAGAAGGACACCTTGCTGAAGTCTCTGTTGCTGTTGTCGCATCTTGTCTGTGCCTGCAGGTGGCAGGTTCTCTGTAGTTTTCTCTGAAGCTGGAACTGCATTGGGCTGTCCTGTAGCACCTTCTAGCTGCTCCATGAGGTTCCTGCATCGAGCCTTCAGTAGGGACACTTCCTGCTCCAGAGCTTCGGTGTAGTCTGTGTGCATTTCCAGAGATATACAAGCAACATTTGCATCACTATCATCTCTTTATAATACTTGTGTAATTAAAAAGTATGTCATGAAACTCTTCAGTCACGGACTACTTGGTATTCAGTAGTGAATACATTAGATATGACTCAAAAAAGAAGAAAAAAGGACTTTTCACTCACTTAATCAGTTGTGCATTCAAACAAGTCTAACAGAATTAACTGTCTATGAGCAAATTATTCCAGTGATAAATGTTTTCATCATTGATTGTTCCTAAATGACAAAGTAGTTCATGAAGAAGAGCACAGTCCACACCTGCTGGCGCGACCTTCATGGAAATGTCAATGGACGTAGCTGGTGGTCCAGTGTCCAGCTGAGTGTTATTGGAGGCGGTGGGATACTGAACTGGCTGCAGAGAGGAGGTCTGTGGCTGGGCTGGGGGATGGACAGGGAGGTGGCTCAGACCCTCCATGTCTTTCCTCATTTGGTTAATGACAGCCCTCAGGACACCATTCTGCTCCTGGAGACGATGGATCTCTTCTGAGGACAGGTAATCTACCTTTGGTGTGAGACCCTGTGGGAAGATACAGAGAAGTTACTGTCATGTTTTTGTCTTCTTTCTTGCAAGCACTGTAGGATATTAGCCATGGGTAATCCAGACTTCACTGTCAAATGACCCCTCAGTGTGACTGTACAGCAGTCAATACGTTGTGCCTGTTGAGTTGACCTCTTAGAGTCTGTCTGAGCTTGAGAATCAGGGCTTCGTGTCTTTAGTTCCTTCATTAGAATGAATCATTTTACAGAAAGTTAAACAGACTAATTCAAATTTATTGGATAATTTATGGGTTAGAAATAAGATTAAACTCCTTAACAGCAGCAAATGAGCACATGTACGACAGGAGTTCACATACCAAAGGCACTATTCCCATAGTGATGGAAGCAGACTGACATTTGAAAAGAGTTTCCCAGGCCTGGTGGTTGTTATGTTAAAAGGCAAACCTGTCTATGATGATACAACTCAGAGAGCAAAAAAGCTATTTGTTGGAGGTATGTCTGTTTTGTTAGTTGGATACTTATCTAAAATATGGCCATACAAAATGTTTGAGGTTATTGTGCTGAAAATTGAACTGCAACTAAGCGTTGTACGGATTGAAGGAACTCAGGCATTTCCTTCGCTCTCAAACCACGAGTCTACAAAATGTCCTGAAATATGACATGTTTGAAATTTATCCTTGTTGGGTCACCCATGCTGCCTTATGTCTCTCATGTGTGTCATCAGAGAAGGTTTAAATAGACCTCACAGTGGCCGGTATGTTTGGGAGGCAACGGCTGAAAGGCCATCATACCTCTAAGGATGCTTGAGGAAAAGGCCAAAGACCAAAAAAAGGACATCGAACGCACTCTGAGAGTTGACCTCCGTGTAATGAAAAACGGTACCAGAATATAATTGGTAAGTTAACCTCTCACATATTCATCTCTCTAACATGATGGACTTCATGTCCTTTTGGTGTGAGACCCTGTGGTCATTCTATCTTTTCCTGCAAACACATTCCTCGTGGGGTCCAGCTGAAGAGGAAAGACAATCTGAAGCAGAGAGTTTGAACTTCATGATAAGTAAACGCACAGAGAGGATGAATGTGAAGAAGCTGAAAGGTGAGGATGGACAGTGTGGGTGTGAGTGGGGTGTGCCTTGTGTCCAGAGATAAGTTTCTGAAACTCCAAAGAGACAGGAATCCCTGATGAGAACGGAGAGCTTGTCACTTATCTCTGCCCCCCACTGAGCTGTCACAGCAGCTGTATTGTGTCTTATGTTACCTATGCATCATGTAAATACAGAGATGACACGTTGGCATATAGACAGAGAAAAAGGACAAGGTCATGAAATGTCAAAAATGGAAAAGGTCTGTGCTTTGTTGAGTCTGCCAAACTGAATCTGATCCTACTATTAACATGGAACTATAAGCCTCAGATATGAATGTCAGGATACACCTTGTGTGGTCTGTTACATTTGAGTTTTCCTCTCTCCCCTCTGTCTTGTTCTCCAGGTGAATCAAATCCTTGACATCAGATTATACAGAGCAGTATGTCTGCACATTTGATGGATAGAGGAGAATGACTGAATGAATGAATTAGTCTGGAGTTTGAAGATGTGTGTATTCTCACCTGTAAAGCCTGGTCTCTCTCTGTTTTAACAGAACGTAGTAAGACAGTCAGATCCCGAAGCTCCTGTTCTTTATCTGTTAGCTCTGCTTTAGCCTCAGACACAAACAAAAAAGAGAGATTACTTTCTATTTCTGTGAAAATCTACTTTTACATCCCAAACAAGGGTCTTACTTTGCGTCTTTGTTTTTTCGTTCAAAGACATCACCCCTTACCTGGTCTCTAGACACGGTCAGGTCCCGTATAAGCTGCTCGTTGGTGAGGTAGAGCTCAGTCTTAATGTCCTCGCAGCGTCTCTGCCACTCCAGCTCCACCTGTACTCTCTTCTGCTCTAAAGCCTGCTCCCTCTGCAGACCTGCACTCAGCTGCTGCTTATACCTGACCACACATGAACACAAACACACACAAACACACACACATTTGAGAGACAGCGTTAAAACTCAAAACTTATTCCTTAATCTTTACCCTCCTGTCCTGGTATAAACTTTTGCTTTCCTATCCGCAACCTCTCTGCTATCACTAGGTCAGGAAATGAACTCAAGAGGAAATAGTAGAAATCAAAAATAATGTTTTTGGCTTTGGGTGTGGGTTGGTGTGTCGTTACCGACATTTATTAACAAACAGTAAAATCCTTATCCATATGATAAATGTCCTGAAGAGATGAAGTTTCTAGGGCCTTTTATTCTTTCTGTTGTTAAAACACCAAATCTAGACATTCATTTAAGTATCAGGCTGATATCTGATACCAGTTTGGGTGCAAGTGCTTCTTAAGGTGTTATTTTTCATCTTCTATTTCGCTCTCACATCTATTCCTCCCTTTCCACCCTCATTTCTCTGCTTTCTTCTCACCCCTCCATCTCCTCCCTGCTCCTCTCTTGCTCAGTTTTCGATATGATTTCTCTCTCCTTCAGGGCGATAATCTCGGTATCTTTGGCGACCATCTCACTGGAGACCTGAGCGATGTACTCGTCCAAGCTGATCTGGAGTCTTTCCACCTCTGAGCGATGTCTTCAAAAACACACACACACACACACATCAAGTCACACCTCACAGCTGCTGGTTTCAGCAGATGCTGAAAAAGCAGCAACACAGAGTATACTGGATAGAAATGTTCATAAAAACATTAAGTAAACTAAAACTTCACATGTTTGGACTTATAAAAGGATTTTCTATCACCTGTGGATCGTCTGGTCTTTCTGCTCGATGGCCTGCTGCTGGTTTCTCTGTACTTGGCGTGCCTGTGAAGCCTGAACCTCTAAATCTTCCTGTAGCTTGACAATGTGTTTCTCAGTCTTCTGTAGCTGTTCTGTGTGAGCCTGACGCTGCGCCTCTAACTGAGCTTCACAGTCTCTCAGAGCCCGGCTCACATCCTCATATCTTCACAGAAACACACACACAGATGATGTTAAGAGTGTTAGTTAAGCCCTACACCCCACGCACAGAGAATACTATCCTGGAGACTCCAAGAAAACAAGGACAAATCACCATGTAAGACTACAAAACCAAAAAAAAAGATGACTAAAAAAAGATTTTGAAACATTTCTCAAACAGACTCAGAGCTGTTTGTGTAACTCATGACTTACTTCTTCACGTGGTCATCACCCTCATTCTTCAATCGAGCCTCAATCCCTTTTAGCTCCTCTTCAAGCTCCTTTATCCTGAAGCAAATAGCAAAAATAATTAGAAAAGACTTGTAGGAAACATAAAAACGCACGTGTAGCGTGGAGTCATGCTGCAGCATACCTACAGTCCTTGTCAGCATGCAGCTCTCTGATTTCCTGCTCTTTGTGCTGCAGCTGTGTTTGGATCTGCTGACAGAAGTCCTGAGTCTGCAGCTGAGCCTGGCTGTGAACTTCTACCTCTTGGGACAGCAGCTTCACCTGAGGACAAAAACACACACACATTCACACAAAACTGTTGTTGAAAGGTGCAAGTGTAACATAGGTGTGAAGTTTGGATTTTTCCATCCTTAAATTCTACTCTATTCGTCCAACATTTGATTACAGCCGTAACTTCAGAACAGACCAGCCCCAAGATCTGTGAGCAGCATAAGAATAATACTATCCTTTTCTTCTCCTCACCTTGAGATCATGAGACAGAACTACAGCACGCATCTTGTCCATCCTCATGTTGAACTGGTGTTCTTGTTGTTTGCGCTCATGGTCAAAAGCTGCAGTCATCTCCTGATGGAAAGAGAGAGGTGATCAGAGACTGCTGTCCATAGAAGCCTCCAGTTTTTTGTAGTTCTAATTCTATTTGTGTGGTTTCCTTACTGCTGAAACTGAATTGACCTCTTTAAATTTTCTATTATGAAGGTGCAAAATCAAGGCAAACAACCTTAAATGGGCATATCATTACTCAAATGTGCATAAGTGTTTGTGTATGT
This sequence comes from Thalassoma bifasciatum, assembly GCA_008086565.1. Taxonomy (NCBI): domain Eukaryota; kingdom Metazoa; phylum Chordata; class Actinopteri; order Labriformes; family Labridae; genus Thalassoma; species Thalassoma bifasciatum. The sequence continues at coordinate 367,211 of RPOG01000030.1, forward strand.
TCTTAAACTTGGTTTTAGCCAAAAAAAAGTCCCAAATAATTAAGTACCAGACACTCCTGAAAAGCTCAATTACAGAATTTTATGGGGAAAAAAATCTTCAAAACTTATTTAAAAGAAGATCAGCCATAATACATTTCCAAATTATCTGTTTTGCCTGTATTTGATGGGAAAGTTGAGGAGTGATGGGAAAGTTTGGGAGTAGAGAGGAGGGAAGTCAGCAAAGGGTCAAGGCTGTTTATAAAACTGGAAACTGCTGGACAGGGACTTTAAGTGTCTATATAAAGCACACTTTATCTATAAGGCCAAATCTGCAGCCTCTCACAGTGTCTTTTTGTACTGCAGTGCACATATGAGCTGTGTTGCTGCTCTTAAGTGGTAAAATAACCATCAAAAGAAAAAAAGGGTTTAATGATACACGTATGCTGCTCAGGGACAAAGTGTGACTTGTCTAATGCGTCGGTTGGTGGATATCATCTGCAGCTATTGGTCGTTCACAGATTTACTGTATGAACTAACTCATTTGCAAAGAATTTTTTACAAAGAACAAAAAAATGCAGAAACAGTCATGAGTTGATAAAATAGTGACTAAATTGTTGATAAAAGCAGCAATGTGAGCAACTCTCTGCAATGCCACCTCAGTGGATAAATTCAAAGACTTTCAATCCTGCACATAAATCGCACCTTCACCCCAAGGTTTACTGTCCTGTTGAACTGCTCACCCCCGGAGTATTGTCTGTATGTTGACAAAGCCAGCTGTTGGGTGTCACACACTTTAGTCAGTGTAACTTTTAGGACCTTTTTGTTTGGGTTCATCTTAAAGGTCTAAATGTCTCGTTGCCCTACCAGTTATTTCAGTCCTGCAGACCGGACGGCTCTCCACGTACACGGCCAAATGTGAGGGATTGCAACACGAGAGAGATAGCATACTTCTGTGTGAGGCTGCATTGTGTCACGTCTATCAGCTGCACAATGTGTTTCACACTAAGCTATACTTACATCATTTTATGTCCAGGGGAAGCTAGCAGAGAGCATAACAAGTTCATTCAACACGGATATCAACATAAGAACCCCGAGAAGGACAGAGTGTGTGAATGTGTGTGTGTGTTCACCTGTCTCTGCAACATTAGCCCTCCCTCCATTTCATGTATCTTGCACTCCAAATTCAATTTCATCCGCTCATATTCCTCCACTTTCTTTTGAATTTCCTCTGTCATGGAGCTGAAATCACATGAATGCATGAAAGAAAAGACTGAAAATACCATTCACGATGTGTCTAAAACACAGTCTGTGATATTTGAATAATACAATAACAAAGCAAAGCTGAGCATTTCTCAACAAAAAAAATCAATGAATATGATATGAGACTACCAATCTAATTAATTGCAAACTTTGCCACATGCCGATTGATTAAGTGTGACCTTTTACAAAAAGTTGTAAGTTGTTTCATCCAGAAACCTAGACATAGAGTGCAAACATTAATCATAGCTGTAGTGGTATTTCTGTTTCCTTCTCCTGACTCACAGTTTGAGCTCTTCCAGCTGCAGCCTGTACTGAGCAGCACTGTTCTGACTCTTCCTTAGCTCCTCTTGCAACTGGTCAGCCTCCCTGTATTTCTGCTCCTCCAGTCTGCTGACCTGTAGACGCAGCTGCTTCACCTCCTCCTGCCTGCAGAAGAACACCAGTATTTCAATATTACTGGCATTAGTGACCATGTCTGCTGCAGAAACGGTGGCTCTGCTCAGTTATAGGCTGTGCTCTAGTTTATTATCATTAATAAGGCAGGCTCTGGTTACCCTGCAGACATCTTTTCAGCACAGTGAGTTATTTCATGATGAGGTAGAAAAGAAGCATAAATCAATGTGGTCAGTAAAATCAATATAGCGACAATGAATGAAAAGCCTGCAGCTGGGTAATTTATTATGAAAAGAAAGGGCAAGGTAGAGAAGGGAGTTGACAAAGGAAGAGGATGAGGGAAATAGAAATATGAAGAGAAAAGTTTAAAAAAAAAAGAGAATACAACACACTTTCTTTAGATTTGCAGTGAATCTGGTTGTACCTATTGTCCTCTGCTGTCAGAACACGAGAAGTTACAGCATCATATCTCTCCAGCTCTTTGTCTCGTTCATCCAGGAGGGCCAGGTTGAACTGGAAGTCTTCCTTCATTTGCTGTGAGCGCTTTCTGCAAAATATTGACAGGTGTCCCACAGGGGTTAGTGCTTGATCCTCTACCTCCTGCAATAGATGGCAGCCCCTTGACCATCAACTTGCAGAACCTATGTAAGATTTTTCCTCCTGTCTTAATTCTTGCTTGTATTACACATCACTTTGGAAAGAAGCGTGCACTAAATAAAAATAGTAGAGTTGCAGAAAATGAATTATGACAAAATGTTGATTGGTAATCAAGGTGCTCAAATTGTTCGACTCTTAACTTCTTTACAAAGATATTCAAACCTATACCTTGAAGGTGTGGAGTCCAGTGAGGTTTTTAAAAACTCCAAATTTACCAGCTACGAGTTTGTAATATTGTCATGGAACAGTGGTAAGCCTCGTTTTACTCCCAAAGGTCAAACACTTGGCTCCAGTTTGTGGACTCATTGTTGGACACCATCATACCAAAAATGCTTCACTGTAAGCTCCCCCAATGTGTCCCACCTCCACCTGTCACCGTATCAACAGGTACTGACAGATGGGGGCAGCAAGTGAGGATGGGTCGGTCAGTTCTGGTTTCATGCTTTCACAATAAGTGAATGTCTCAGTCAGACTTGGAAGACTATAGCAAAGTTCCTGCATGAGTTGTTCAGACATACATTGAGGAACAGCTTAGCAAGCTAAAAGAAAGGTAAGCAAACATCAACAATAGAGGTGCTATCAGTGTTTCAGATTTTTCTGTTTGCTTTTTGTCAGACAGAGAGATTTCTGCTTCTACTGCAGCACAGGCCCCTAAAAGACTTCTGTGTTTCAACATCATGCATTAATAATGTGTCTTTTCTGCTTTCTCCTGGAAAACCAGACTTCACCATTGTATTTCACACATGCAAATACCTCAAACACACATTACAAAACTTGTGCAAATAATCCAACGCTCCTGTTACAGGCAGCTGGAACGTGTTTTTGGCAACTTTGCTAAATTCAGTAAGAGTTCAAATGTTCATCTGTGGTTGTGACATGAATTTGGCTTTCAATTTCCTGAGGACTCATTTTTAACTTCCTTGAAGGAAAAAAAATAATGGACAAAAAACTTGGGTTGACAGGCTTAAATATTTGTCAGAAAATCTTTGTCTGCAAATAATAACTGCTTTTTTATTTATGTCATTTAAAAGTGTTTTAATTTCCTGCCCTGGCATCGCAAATCACACTTTTCTGCTTGAATGGAGTTGTGAAGTGGTAGACAGACCTGAGCAGACAGCACTCCTCCTGGGCTTTCCTCAGAGAACTCTCCAGCTGATGAACCCTCGCAGCCTGAAGCTCCTTCCACTCTTTCTCTTTACTGGCCAGCTGGGCCTCCAGATCCTCCAGTTCAGTGTGTCCATTTAACTCCATGCTGAGATACACCTAGGGGCCACAATTGGGGTTTGGTCGTGCTGATATATAGCTGGGTCCTTACAGCAGTGTTGACACTGTTTCGATGTTACATACTGAAGACTTTAAGGGAGGATGATACTCAAGGATAAACAGAGGCAGGGTGGTTCTTCTCATTTTGCCTCTTCATTTAAAGTTAAAATGTGAATCTAGCTCGGCTGACGGAGCAGGTGCAACTTATAGAAGATCAAATTTGTCTGTTGTTTAAACCACTACCATTAAGGCGTGATTATACATATTTGAATATATCATACTTCCACTGATGGATATTGGCTGGAGGAAACAAATGGGGTTTGACCCTCTAATTTTCAAAATTCTTGCAATACGTGTGAGTGTTATTCTTCTTTGATAACTAAGCACTTATTGAGGATAAAACACAGTTTCAGATTCTCATTCTTTAGTTGTCACAACTTAAGTTCTCAAAAATTAGAGCAGCCCAGTAAGGTGAAATTAAAGTATACTTATTACAAAAGAAATTATAATAAAACAACAGTTATAGATTAGTTAAAAACTGAAATAAGGGGTAAAGAAAATGTGATCCAAATAGGGGTCTAAATAACTAATTTATACTTCCTTTTAACACTTTGGGCCTCCTGAGGGGAGATTATTTTTTGACGCAAACACAAACACAGACACGTAAACATGTCAACAGGTCACCGTTATTGAATTTACCATCACTCAGGAGATTTTCGTCGCATCCGGCGGTTTCTCTGACTCTCTGAGGACACAGCAGTCCTCAAACGTTACAGCTAGCACTAATTAATGTTAAACAAAAACATAAAGACAGCTACAACACGCAATAACAAAAAATAAAACCAACAGCCGTTAAAAATTGACCAGTTCCTTCTTCAGGTTAGTGGTTTCCGTGGTAACAGTCCGTCTACCATGTTGTCCCCCACAACGGGCGGGGCAAATAGTTCCTGGTTCCATTGTACCTGCACAAAATGGGAAAGAAAGAAAATAGTTGTTTGAAATTTTAACACAGTTTAATCAAAAAAGATATGGGAGATACTTCCTCTTCATGTTGCAATTCTAGCATTGATCTTTTTTCTCCTTTCATTTTGTCTTTGTTGAAATAAATTCAGTGTAATCTAAAAATGTATGCAAAAAGTCAACCTTAAAGTAAGATGCAACTTAAAAAGAAAAACAATGTTTCAAGGAATATAGTCTCCAAAATTGTTTAATATTAAAGCATATTCATAGTGGGAAAAAATATTAAAATCAGTAACATTCAATTTATTTATTTATTTATTATTTTGGGGGAGGGTGGCGGTGATGGGGGGCTTGAGTGCCACCACCCACTCTCCTCGTTCCGACCTGACAGCTGGAGACAGCATAATCGGAGTTTTCTATTGGCCGCTGCAGTGTGTAAATGGGGGTGGGAGGGTGGGGAGACACGGGAGCGCTTGTTAACATAGACTGCAAAAATCAATACTCTTTAGTTCATGGTATTTACCCTTTACAGCGGGCACATAATTTCATAATCAAACTCCAATGGCAAATTAAAACTTCCACAATAATGTGTTCATACAGGCAACCAAAAAAGAAGGCAACGTTACATCACCGAAAGTCATAATTCAAAGTCAATCTGTCTTTTCATCAACTGGGCTGCTACAGTTTAGACTTGATTTACCAAATGATGAGGTTTAAATAAGATAATAATGCTCACATAATGTGTCAGTTAGTTTCCCTGGAGAGTTATGAAACTTATTCTCGGAATGAGCAACAATTTTTGTCATGATAAATTTCACATCTCTTGTAACCTAATGTTTATTCTGATGCACTTTATTTTTCTAGATACAACACACAAAATCCAGAATTCCACTGTGTGCTATTTTTGTTGCTCTGGCAGCCACAAGTTATTATCTTGGGGAAAAAAGATGGTTAATTTTTTTATACCTGTATTGCTCCAATAAAGAGCACTCCAAATTGACACACACATCATCTTCTTAAATGAACTTTTTTGACCAGCCTTTCTTCAGAAAATGTTGAAAGATACGAGGCAGCCCTGACAGTTTGGTTGCTTAATAAATAAATGAACAATAAGGAGGTGCAGTAACTTTGGTAAGTTTGACAACCATGGAGAGGGGCGTGGACTCCTCTGTGCGCGCTGCCGTCTGATAAAGACAGGACGAGAGCGCGCATTCGCGGTTGTGTGGAAGCGCTTGTGAGGAGAGAGACATCATCTGAGTAGGTAAGGTGAGTTTATTTCACACATTTCTTTCTATATATATTTTTCTCTCTCTGGGGGGCTGACTTTATTGAGAGTATTTTTCTTTCTTTAGTTAATTCAGCGCGCTGTGAGGAGTAACAGGTGTGCTGAATGCCAGCAGGCTAAGATAGATGAATCAGGGGTGTATTAAATGGCATTTATAGAACAGTGTGAGCACAGATTACCCTCTGGATTATGTTGATCATTATGGTTTGTTATTATCACTAAGTGCCCATTAGTCTTGGACTGGTAGGATCAGGTCTTCCTCGGGGATGCACATTAAAGACCCACGCCTTGCTCCTCACGTACGCAGCCGGTGAGCCCGCGTGCCCCACGTTTCTGTTGCCTTTCATATTATTAGGCGAGAACAGGCACGAACAGCTTATTACATGTCTGCAGTTTATTTTATCTTAACAGGAAATCATAACCCAGAATGATTCCCAGGTAAAACAATGACCGCAGCTGGAAGAGGTTTAAACAGATGGTCGAAATTTCGTCTTTAATACAAAAAGGTTCTGATGTTCACGTTCTGAAGTGAATACTGGCTCTGATGTTAAGAAACAATAGAGATGTTTTCTTTCCCATCCCTTTAAACAAGTGAGGAGACAAAGTGAAAGCCGGAGTTGTCTAAACGGATGCGGTCCGTCACGGCGCGCGCTGAACGCAGCGTGGTTTCCATGATTCAGAAGCTGCTGATGAGTTGAACGTGATGAAACAGCGCTCAAAGTTTGTACTCTCCTCATTGTTCTGGATGTGACGCAGAGAGGGAGTCACGGTGCCTACGTGCGCGGGGCGGCATCCACGAGACTGGTGCTGTTGCTGCTGCCGCTGTCAGGACTGAACGTCATCTTTACTTTACGCATCACGGAGCCAGATCACCACATGATGCTATAAGGAAATGATACACTGACTGAATTAAAGCGGATTTGAACTGTTAATCAAAAGTCCTTGTAGGCAGGGGCGTTTTTTCTTTAGTTTTCTGTGCAAACCGGATCATTTGTGTCACATCATTCATCCTTGTGGCTGAAAGCTGGTGATACTTGATTATGATTGGACACATCCTGTGAACCCTCTGACCCAGTTGTTTCCAGTCCCGCTGGTCTCCAGCAGCTCCTGCTTCTATACTCCATGTATGGTGAACGATGTGATGTCAAATAAAACTCCAGCAAGGAAGGCTGATCTTTGGCACTATCAGGGATCAGACTTGAACTTTTCCTCTTTTGACTGTTTTATTCACTTTTGTACTAGGCCCTAATCTCTCAGTCTCTTTAATATGCTCAAAATGACCACAATACTGTTGTTTGTATGCAATGGTTGTAATGCTTTGTTCCATTATAGCTGTCTGTCAAGTCTGTGATATAAGTTGTTGTAATGTTTAGCCTTTAATATGAACCTTGAGTCCCCTATAAAGTCTTGAAATGAATTCAATACAAACCAAATAGAGATCTACAGGCAGAACAGGTGGAATTAAAGATATTTAAAGCTCCTGTGAGAGGTTCTTTGCTGGTTATGAAACAGCCCAAAAAGAATATTCTTGTCTCTGTATGGCTGAAACATAGACTGTAAAATAGAAGGACAAAGTTTCTGATACATCATCCATCTGTCTCTGAAGCTGTTTTGAAGTAGAATGGCTGGCAGTTATATAGGGAATGGGATGGATGACGGGTCTATACTAACAGCCATTGGGCAGTCATATGAGCTGAGCTGTGCCTCTGATTGGGCAAGCTTGCAGTCAAAACGTCTCCCAAACTGCCAAGTTAGAAAAAACAGTGGGTGCCATAAGCATAATTAGCATTTCTGATGGGATACAGTACTTGTCAGCTGTAAACATATTATTTTCTGCTCTGAAAACAGCATTTTTTGGCTTGGTGTGTATGTGACTTCCGGTACTTCCATAGCCAGCCTCAAGTGGAAGTTAGCACTTCTGCATTGTCTCATATTTCCAGACCGGAGGTTGCCGCTTGAGCTTAAAATGCAAACATGGGCTCTACATGACCCCGTGCTTGCATGTGTTGCTGCTAGGTAGGTGTCAGGTGAAAATATTTGCTGTACGAGCCAAAAACAGCTTCAGCTTTGAAATGTGAAGCGCACCCATCAGCCTGCAGTTCCTTAAGTGTCCACTAGAGGCTGGCTGCAAAACCTAAAGACTCCACATTAGATACCATGTTCATTACTGTGATTAAAACAATGGTTTATGGTATGAAGCTTATTTATTCTGCATGACTGAACTGATGTATAATGTGTGATTTTTAGTTATTTGCTTATGGCTCTCCTCTTCTTTGGCTGTAATACAGACTGTAAGGGAAATATGAATCCTGCATTATTAAATTATTGATGATCAGAGGATGGTGAGACAGTGGAATACATTTATAGCATTTGGAAAATTCTTTATGTAGCTTCTTATGTTTTATAATGTTGGTGGTACCAAGGGCACAGCAAGGACAAGTCAGAGGCTGATAAAAGGTCGCTCCAGGGACAGAAAAGCAGCCAGAAAACAATATGATTGATAAGAATTATGACTTCATCTCGTTGCATTCGAGAGAAAGGTGAGTTTGACATCACTATGAGGAAGTGACATGAGGTTTCAAAAGTGTAGAGAAACAGTCAGGAAGCAACAGCAATAAAAGATCGTGCAGGAAATGAAAGGATGTGTGTTTGAATATGTGTCCACAGGCCGATGAGGAAGCTCTATCTGTCCTCACAGACTGTCAACAATAAATCTCCCACAGCAGATACCATGCTCCCATATTTACACCCTCTACTAAAATAAACACAATACACAAACTTTCCAACACACAGGGGCTCAAAGTGGAGGCAGTGTTCCAGGAAAATTCATTTCAGACAGGCTATTCAAAGTGCATTAAAGCAGCATTAATATATTAAAACAAAAGACAGCAAACCAAACATATGGAAATTAATTTAAAAGAAAAAGAAATAAACCTCAAAGATGTGTTTGTGTCTGGATTATTGAGAAGCTGCAGAGAACACTGAGGTGTTAGGAAGCTGCACAGTGAGTGAATAAATCAGACATGTATTCAGGCCCAGCACCAATTAGTTCTTTATAGTCGAGTAATAGGATTTTCAAACCTGTTCTCTGAGTCACAGGATGCACTGGCAGATTTACGGTTGGGTACAAAGTGCTCCACTTTCTGTGTGCTGTGGAGGACTCCGGCTCCAGCTGCTGTCCAGAACAATGGCTGAGTCTGCCAAAACAAAGGCAGAAAGAAAGAAAGGTGTTAGAAAGCTGACATTATAACTGTCAGAGCGTTTTACAACACCCAAATGTCTCACTTGTTTTGAGCAGGCCTATTTCTACAATTCTGGCTTTAAAACATTGATAGTTCTGTGTCCTCTTCATTTTGTGGATATGTTTATTAAAATACATATTGATCATTACACAGTTCATCATGTATCAGTGTTTTTATCTACCCTCTGATCACAGCAGAGCAACAACAGAGAGCATCATGGGAGGAGCAGTGGTCGATGACGCGCCCCCTGGAGTGAAGGCACCAGACGGTGGCTGGGGTTGGGCTGTGTTAGTTGGTGGCTTCGTCATCACTGGCTTCTCGTACGCTTTCCCAAAGGCGGTCAGCGTCTTCTTCAAGGAGCTGATCCGAGAGTTTGGTGTTGGGTACAGCGACACGGCGTGGATCTCATCCATACTGCTCGCCATGCTGTACGGCACAGGTAGATGAAACCAAAGCTCATGACTGACTTGTGTAAACACTTAGCATGTGCTGACTTTGTGTGTTCCCTCAGGGCCTCTGTGCAGTGTGTTGGTGAACAGGTTTGGCTGTCGGCCGGTAATGATGGCGGGAGGGTTTTTTGCCTCACTGGGAATGATTCTGGCCTCTTTCGCCACCAGCATCATCCACATCTACCTGTGCACTGGAGTCATAACAGGTAGAATTGCTGGAAAACAGGATTTAACTTATTGTGTTACTTCTGTGAAAGCCAGGCTCCTCCTGCTTGGCAAAGAAAAGATTGCATGTTTTGGTTTCACTTTTTAGACAAAGATGCTTCATCCACCTTTACTACAACACATTTTCTATTAAGTAGAGGTATAGTATATTTTTTAAACTTTTTATTATCCAATCCTACCCAAAGACTACTCCTCTTCTAGTCCATTCCTCTCTTGTCTCCATCCTTTTTGGTCTCTTTCTCTCCCAACCATGCCGACATAATGAGCTCGGTAACAGGAGAAGTTTGCTCTCCAGGCTGTCTGCCTGAAAGACATGCCACACTCCTCCCTGGAGATCAAACTGGCTCAAACCGAGTTACATTGTGTGAGGTCAGGCACCCAGGGCACTGTTGATGAGTGAATAATCATTTCCTGTTAGTTTGAGGTTGAGATTACGAGGTTGTTTTTAAACTGTCTTAAATATGAAGAAAAATAAAGGATGTGTAGTTTTGTGCCTTCTTTCCACAAATTTTGCCTGCCAAACAGAGGAGTTTGCTATTTGTTTTCTCTGAGTGTGTTATTTCTGAGACACTTTCCGTCTGTCTGCTCAGGTCTGGGTCTAGCATTGAACTTCCAGCCGTCTCTCATCATGCTGAATCGATACTTCAATGAGAAGCGTCCTCTGGCAAATGGCCTGGCGGCTGCAGGCAGTCCAGTGGCGCTCTGTTGCCTCTCCCCTCTGGGACAGGTTCTCCAGTATCAGTACGGCTGGAGGGGAGGCTTCCTCATTCTGGGGGGGCTGCTGCTGAACTGCTGTGCCTGTGCTGCCCTCATGAGGCCTTTGCTGCCTCCTAAGAAATCCCAGGATCTGGAGCTGAGTGACCCCACAGCCATAGAAGAGAAGAAGTCTCCTCCAAAGAAGAAGCTGTTGGACTTCTCCGTGTTCAGAGACAGAGGATTTGTCATTTATACAGTTGCTGCATCTGTGATGGTCCTGGGCTTGTTTGTGCCTCCTGTGTTCGTGGTGAACTACGCCAAAGGCCTCGGCAATGAGGACACAAAGTCTGCGTTGCTGCTCACCATCTTAGGATTTGTTGATATGTTTGCACGGCCAACATGTGGACTAATAGCAGGTATGAAGTGGGTACGGCCTCGATGCGTATACTTCTTCAGCTTTGCTATCATCTTCAATGGATGCACCGACCTCATAGGGTCACAGGTAACACTCCTTCTTCACAACACAAAGCTAAAACCCTCTGTGTGTCTAGTATCCATCTTAGTAGGTACCCCATGCACTGAGGCTGCAGACCTTATCACACCCTCCAGGATCTATTTCTGTTGTTTCACTCTATCAGCTCTGCAGCTTCAGATTTTAAGGCGATGACCAATACGGAAAACTCTCAGTCAATACACAGCAACAAGGTCACCACACTCACCCGAGTGCATCAGTACAGAGTTAATAGGGCATGAGAACAGAGGTGACTGTTCCTGTTCGAGGTGATAAAACAGGGGAAGTTCCTCCCCTCAAACCTCAGATGCCCCCAGTTAAGGTTCAGTTTGGACATTCTGGCCAATATTTATGAGAGTGTGAGTGTGGAAATATTGATTCTGCAAAGAAAAACAAAGAAGAAAAACACAAAATTATGAATGGAGGGTCAAAAAAGAAAAATAGTGAAATGAGCTTATTATACACTGAAATGAAAGAAGGCTTTTAGGAGTGATAACTTAACAAACATACATCACAGCAAAACACAGAGAATATATATGAGTTACTATTCAAGAAGTTTTTGCTTTTTAATTTGTAAAAACTCCTGATTCTTTTCAGGGCATCTTGCAAGGCTTTCTCTTATGACATTCAATCCCCAAGAAAAACATCTTGAGAAAATGTTTTTAAAATTTAGCCAATGGAGAGGCATCCAGAAGGCTGGCTGTTATATTGAAATCAAAACAAGGGCATCTAGAGGGCACTTTTTATATTTTTGAAGTGAAAAGTGTCCAGAAAGCTCCATCTCCATGCTATTTACAAGAAAGGACATGAGACACTTAGCAGCTGTTTACTTTGTTGAATGATTTTGCTCAGCTTTGTGTACAGGTACTACATCTGTGAAATACCTGACTTTTTCTCTGCACATAGATGGTTTTATTTAAAACCGCAATTTGTTCATGCTGCCTTGCTCTCTGTGCTACAGTTAAGATGAGATATTCCTTTATTTGTCCCACAATGAGGAAATTTACAGTTACAGTAGCAAACAAGAAAGGATGCATTGAAAAACAGTTCAGTAAGTATATATTTAATAGTTAAATATAGTTAAAAAAGAAGCCCAAACATGAGGCTGTCAACTGAAAAGCCAATAGTAAACCCAGTCCTGTCATCCTCCCCAAGTCTGATATCATAAACTTGACATCTTCCTCAAAAACAAAACAGTATGTGCTAAACTAAAGGTGAACTTTCACAACAAATTCCTTTGAGGTTTTGGTTAGCCACCGGGTAAAACTAACCCACGTATCACTTACTTCTGCTGCTGTATCACAGGAAACTCCACCCAACATCACTTCAAAAAAATGTTGCTGGTACTCACAGGCTCAAACTTTGACGTTGTCTGACTTAACAGAGAAGGTTGGAAAGGTAGAAATGCTGCCAAAGGTGAAAAACAGATCCAACTAACATTTTTATCTTTAAAGCCTGAAGAAATCATCTGATAAAAGTTTAAAGGAACCAGAATATTAAAGAAGTATAGGGACAGGTTGCAACCAAACAACTCCCCTGATTGATGGTGTGTGCGTCTTCTATAAAACTGGTCTCATGTGTGCAAATCTTCTTGTCCCTGCAGGCCGTTGACTACACAGGTCTTGTGGTCTTCTGTATCTTCTTTGGGATGTCGTACGGCATGGTGGGAGCTCTGCAGTTTGAGGTCCTCATGACCATCGTTGGGACAGAGAAATTCTCCAGCGCCATCGGCCTGGTGCTGCTGATGGAGGCCATCGCTGTGCTGGTGGGACCTCCTGGAGCAGGTCAGTTTTTCTACAATCATGCATCTGAAGTCAAAGTTACAGTTTTGGGTTTGTAAAAACACAAGATGAGATTTTTGATTGTTCAAGTTCAATTGTATTATGTTGTTATCGTTAAATGGCCGTTCCGTGTCAGTGGAGAGATGATGGAAACAAACACAGAGATTAGAGCAAGCAAAAGTTCATGAGTGGATTTGAACAGCTGTTCAGGGTAACAGTCTTAACCACAAATCCGCGAAGAGGCCCCGGCTGACTCTTTATGAGTACATTAACTCATTTAAGCTTTGATGGCATCCCAAATCCACCACTTTACCCTTCGTAAAGGGTATGTTCCCTGTTTTTGTAACAGAATGACTGAGTCATCTAGATTTCTGCACCAGACTCTAGATTCCCAGAATGCTTTTCTGTCTGATTCAGTGGAAGAAAAGGGGACGGTTGCAGAGAAAGTCTCCTGGAACCTCCCTAATAATCATGCAATTCAATTAGATCTTTGTATTGTCTTTTGCAGATGGATGATAAATGTATCCATCTTGATAATCCTCTTCTCCTCCCCAGGTCGCCTCTTGGACGCCACCCACCAGTACATGCACGTCTTCCTGCTGGCGGGCTGTGAGGTCGTTCTGTCTGCCTTCATCATCTCTTTGGGAAATTTCTTCTGCATCAAGAAGAAACCGCAGGATCCAGGGGCGAAGCTGGAGATGGCTGTGAGTGCCGCAGAGAGGGACGGGCTGAACCCAGGGCTGCAGGAGGTGGAGGAGGAAGAGGAGGAGCTGAAGGGGAAAGGTCAGAACGGGGAGGTGGGTACGGAGGATGTGGAGATGGTGAAGGAAAATGGGAAAATAGAAGAAGAGGAGAGCACATCGATATGAAGATGAGTAAGACTGAAAACTAAGTGGACTCATGATATAAGACGATGAATAAGCGTCAATTGAGAATAAGGGAACAATGTAGGACAACGAAACCACTTTTAAGTTAAGTTTCAGGCTGACTTAAGGGGATGAAGAGTAGAGAGGTCCATGATCTTGTTTCAACTGCTTCTGTTATTTTTATAGACTTTACATGAGAAGTTTCCAGCCAGTGTGACGGATGCACACACTTTAAAAATTATCCTGAACAGGCTGCCTTACGATCTACTAACTGTGAATGTGTCAACCATTCACTAAGTGAACATCATGACTTTAATAATAAAAACTGAGACTCTAAACTCATGATGGAAATGTTAACTTGGACAAATCAAGAATAAAGTCTCAGTTTTATGCTAACATCCATAAAATCTGACTCATTTCAGCATTTAGACGCCCTCTGCTGGCTGTTACAGAAACAGTGCTACCTTAACTTTCCAAACGTGTCACTTCTCATATACAGTCTATCATTATGAATTTGACCTACTGATGTTAAATGTATATTGCTGTAACCTTAATGAGTCATGGTTGCGGTCGAAATGCTGCAGTTGTCGTTTGGTGTAGAAATGCGTAACATTACCGGCAACGAATAAATGCTGTCTGATTAAGCTACCTAATCTGTAGTGCTGCCGAGAACAAAGATACATGTTTGGATTTTTGTGCACTTTCATGAATTGATTTTTAACATGCAAATTTCTTTTTTTCTGTGTGTAAAACTTGTGTTATTCTGTAAGACTTATCCCAAAAAACGGGGACAGCAACAAATTGCAAGAACTGCAAATCATTGAGAGTCTCTTGGATAGAAAATAGTGCAAAGACATCAAAAGTTATAACTGGAAGATGTTGGTTGATATTTATTTAAATGATTTGGCATCAATGTTGAGGGCTGTGAAGTCTTGTCTTTTTTTTATAATGCAGTTCTGCCTAGAAGCCCTGATGATCACATTCATCCAGTCTTGGTTTTGGTCATTTTGATAGATGATGAAATCCACAAACTTTTTGAAGCGCATTATTCTAAAAGCCTTGCACCATTTAATCACGATATCTCTCTCTCCCCATCTCTCCTCCTGCCTGGCTTAGCATCTCTTGAGCGTCCTTTTTATATCCAATCATGTGACCAACCTGTTTCAAATTAACCTGATTAGTCCGTAGATGACCCTGCAGGTGTTTGGTTTTCAGGGATTCAGCATCTCGTTGTAACTGTCACAGTTTTTGAACACGTCGCTGGCATCTAACCATGAAATCTGATTTCATCAACATTTCAAACTCAAGTGTAGTACGTTTTCTTCCAACATGATAGACTGTTACAGTATGTGGACTTTATGATAAGGTTATAATGACTGGATGTTGCTCTAAATCTTTTGAAGGACTCAAAAATGAGTGCTATATTGTATTGTTTGTGGAAAACTATTATTTATTATTTGTTGAGACAGCAGATAGACGTGTTCAAAAAGCAAATACTGGGATATTTTAGGAACTCGTCCATCTGCATGGGCACTACATGAGCCAGCTATCAACAATATGAGCATTAGAAAGGAATTAAATCTTATTTTGCTTGAATCTTTGGGATTGAGATTAAAATATTCTACATTTATTCTGACTGAGCTGATTTTAAATCCTGGATCCAGGATGGCACTTTAACGTTCAAGATTGCCTTTGTTAAAAGAGTCAATGTATCTTCAACTGCCGTCAGGGCTCTAAAAATGTTTTATTTGGGAGTGATTTTATCATGTCATAATTGAATGCCTTTGAATGTGCTTTAAGTGTGCAGCATTCTCTGTCTGTTTTCTACAAACACCAGCATATTTCAGATTTAAGAAGATAAAACCTCTCATCACCACTCACTCACTGCTGAAAACAAAGAAGTCTCTGCCCTGCTGTTTCCTCAGTCGCTGCGTGCTACTTTAAAGTGACTTCATCCATTTGAAGTGCTGAACGTGTCAGGACACTGGATTAAACGCTGATAATCCGGCTGCTGTGTATGCTCAGTTGATGAATGTATTACATGCCCTGTGTTGTATCTGCTGCTCTGTAAGAGTCTGCCTCATGTCGTTGCACTGAGACCTGCTGTGATATTCTGTGTGTACTCGATACTTCCTTCCTGTTTCATCTCCGCAGACCAACAGTGGAGTAAAGAAATGTAACTTATTCTATTTTTGAGTGATATTTAACACGCCGCGGGCATGTGATGCCTGTTTTTCCCAAATAAATATATCTACTGTAAGAAAAATGAACAAAACAGATCTTTTTTTTCCAAGTTTGTCTTGTAAAGCAGTAATATTACAGTTTATGATAAATACACAGATTCTTGATCTACAACAGATTAAACATCTGACACATGTGTAGCCTATTTAATAACTGTTGAACCAAATTCTGACCACTGACCTCTGTCTCTGCAAAACCTGAAATACAAGCATCAATAAGGTCCAGTCTAATTTCAAGATATTAGAGATAAGTGACACTTGAATTACTTTCAAAAAATTACATATATCTGCAAATGTGGGGAAAAAAAAGTTATTTGTCAAGTTCCATGGAACCAGGATGTCTTTGTACAAGAAACTAAATAAGTGTGATTTCTATCTTCTAATATTGTGAAAAAAAAAGATATTTCTGGCAGAAACATATTAATATTGTGACATATTAAGTCTTAGTTCCTCGCTAAAAATGAGAAATGAACAGTTGAGAAGATTTCAGTTTTTGTGGTGCAGTGAGTTTGTGTGATGAAGCTTAGAACATTTTGTCCTCAAAGTCGTGGTGGAAAGCAGCTGGATGATCAGGTCAGAGCATTAACTTCTCCTGTTTGTGGTTCATAAACAAGTGCAACAAGCTGCTGTTAGTGTCAAATTTGTCCCATTAATGGATGAATTTCATGAGTCGCTTCATGCAGTGTTAATCTAATTACGGTAAGTATTCACACGTTCCATCTTTGAGACCTCAAGTAAAAATAAGATTTCCAGACTTTTTAAGGCCTCCAGGTTTCAAATTCTGATTTCAGATTTTTAAAGGATCCACAGGAAGCATGCACAGATAAGAACACTTGAAGGAAACAAAGAAGGTACAAGTAATTCATTTATTTACACTTTAAGTACACAAATACAGTGGCAAATATAAATGTGAGAAAGTAAATCTTGCTGATCTGGTTGCTTACATAATTCAACAGGTGTAGAGTGTCTGACCAAAGAGGTCAAAGGTCAAAATCAAAAACTCGAGTATGAGCAGCCGCAAGAATGAATTACAACAGGGCTGTTAGAGGAGCAGAGGGTTAGTATTAGTGTCAGACGAGTCGAGTCAGATATAAAAACCCCTAAAAGATGCTGCTGCTGACAAAGCCGGGGAGGGAGGAGAGTCAGCTTCTGTCATCAACAAAGAGTTCATTTCCTGTTGGTGCAGAAACATGAAGCCTCCCACACAGAGAGCAGGAGACGCCAGCATGTTGTACAAAACTTCTCACATTCAGTGCAACGTCCCTGCTGTCTGTCTGTTCCTTCCTTCCCCCGCTCTGATATCCTAAAGGGGGCGGCCCAGAGCTCAGAATTCATCCCTAAATGTCCATGAAACAAAAAATATGAGAAAACATTTACACATCAATATTACAAGTTAATTCACAGCTTCCAAATAAGACCAGTAAGAAAAATTTGAGTGTTTATCTGTACACGGTGAAGGGAAATCTGGTCACATGACCCCCTAACCCCCTCATAAAGTGCACTTCTTTTGTACCGAACACTAAAAAAGGGGGCAGGGCTCATTGGACTGAACACCAGAGCACATCTGGAGCTGCACGCACAGAACAGCTCAACAAACGAGCGAGCGCGCAACTTTTCTGCACCCGAGATACCAAAGCGCACGTTTGGTACGTTAGCGGGTTCAATGCAGCTCCAGCCTCCACGCCTGACTTTGAAGGCTCACCTCTTAAACATGCAAAGAAGTACTTTCTTTTCTTTAATACACATGGCTATAGAGCTGCTGATGAGAGCCATCAGTGTGGTTATTCAAAAAGGAAAAATAAAACAGGAAGTGGCTGGTACTGAAGGAGGAGGGAATGAAAAACTGCAAATACCAATGAAAGCATCACACCTCAAAACTACCCATACACGTATATACACAATGAAGAGCTGCTGGTTACACTGTACTGCAAAAAAAAAAGAAAAAAGAAAAGAAAAGAAGAAAAAGAGACGAAAAATAGACGCATTTGTAGCCGAATGTGAGTGAAGAAATGTTGGATCATAAATTTTCCAAAGAAGGGCAGAGGAGCCTGTTTGGTTTTCATCAGTCACCGTTCTTGAAAAGACTTTTCAGGCCATCGTGTTCATCCTGGAAAATAGCGTGAGGAGAGTTGTGCAGCGTGTCCTGAAAAAGTGGACAGAACAGCTCCGAGATCCAACTTCTTCCAGAGTTTAGAAAGTCCGGAGCAATGCACAGAAATGGGAGGAGGGAGAGAGAGAGGGAGACAGAGGGGGGAAGTCAGAGAGCAGTTAATGCTGTGTCTGAAGCTGGCGTCCAATGACAGCTGTAGTATTCAGAGTGGTGGTGGTTGTATTAGTATGTCAGATTGCTTCAGGCCCTCGTCTGCCCAGTTGCATTGTGGGGGCTCATCGAGGAGCCAAAAGATGGAGACCAGCAGGCGGGACACCGGATACCATCTGCAGAAAACACAGGGAACCAGAGGGTCAGAAACAAACCCCAGATATGAGCTAAATGATAAGCTTCCCATGTCTGATCCCTGCGCTGCCACTGAATATAAATATTGAGCCTCTCAGTCCCTTTAGCCTTTTCTCAGACATAATGTCCAGTTACAGGTACAATGTGCAGAATATTCAGTGATATTCATCCTCCCGTCTGGAAAGCAACAACCGCCTTAAAGGTCAAGAAGCCTACCTGTGAAGAACAAAGTTGAACCTTTATCGTCTTTTTACCATAAAAAACCTCCACAACACTGATTATTTTGCTAACAACAACCCTTCTCTTCTTCTAACTGGTTTATTTTGTAGAGCCACTCACTCAATACTAAAATGAGCTGTGCTGAAGTAAAAAAAAAAAGGGGAGAATATCTGTGACAATGGCTACACAGTCAGCAGCCGTCATGTCTCTCTAGTGAAGGCTTTAAACTTGAGTGTTAACAGTCTGAGCTAAATAAGTCTAAAGGTTTTCTTTGTCCTGTTAAGGGTTATTGCAGCAACAAGTTAAAGTGCATGCAAATATTAACAGTCTCCCTGGAAAGAAGACAAGAACTTAAGTGTTTTATCTGATCCTATCCCCTCCCTCTCTGCTGACATGCTGAAAGCAAAAGCCATGAGAAAGCTTAACATGTACAGGTAGCTTCTTATCATGCACGTGTTTAAAGTGAGAAACCAGGGAAGCAGAAATCTGCAGGTGAAAACACACTGGGCTGCACCAAGCAAGGCTGGAGGGGGTGCAGGGGTGTAGGAGGAAACGTTTCTCTGGATGCTAACAGCTGCGGGCCGGCCATCTGAAGGATGTGGCCTCAGGCATCAAACCAACAGCGCAAGCAACAAGCCACAGGCACAGAGCTGATTAAAAGGGGCAACCCTGAATAGGCAATGAGGGAGTTACACTCTGAGGCTCTGAAGCACTTTGATGCATTATCCACTCCAGTTCTCGCAGGACCTCTGCCTCCTGCTCAGATAACAGTCATCGTCTGACTGTACAGGGAGGCTCAGGATGGTACAGTGCAGATATGATGTCATCCACTGCCGGGGAAAGGTGCTGGTACAGATCAACAAGACATTAGTGGATCAAGCTTAAAGGGGAGTTCCTGCAGGACTTTGGCCCTGGTTTTAAATATTATGGGGTCTAAATACAGTCCAGCATCAGTCATAAAGACCCCAAAGATATAAATAAGAAGGGCTGAGGTTTGAAAAAGGCAGGAACTCTCCTTTAAGTCCTGATCACATTGAATGTCAGGCTCACTTGCAGATGTTTGAGCATTCGTCTCATGTTCAGTCCTGACTCCCCGTTCTTCAACTTCAGTATTTACACGAAGCTGTTAATGCTGCTGAGATATTCTTAACATGTTTTTTTTATTCTGCTCTCATCCATTTGAAGAACCTGTGAGGGATAAATGGCTAAAAGTTGCTCCAAACTGCAAGAACCAGGACTGAACACAGGACGCAGAGGCAGCCTCCTGTGGAACTGGAGTGGGACTCATGCATCCCTGGTGCTAAGGGGACGGACTCACCCGATGTTGCCGCCGTCACACAAGGACGTGACGGGCGTCTACTTGGCGTGATGCTCGTAGGGAATGCTATTCTGAGGTTGGGGGGAGGGAGAGAGAAGGCCCAACAAGTCAAGTCAGAACCCACATCCTGCACCAAGCACACAGCTGGAGAAAACTAATGGTAGCATTTCACTTCTCTCTGACAGGAACCCAAAGGCTGTGGGGCTCTAACGGGTTTTTACCCAGACTACACTTCAGTCTTAAAAACATGTAAGAGCATCAGACTCCATTAACCACAGACTGATGTATCAGAGTTTTTAACACCTTCCATGATGATAAAAATGACTGAACTTTAAAATGTGAAGAGAAAAAACGCTGCCTCTTCACTCTGCCCACACTGATGGTTTATGAGATATGTTAATGATGAAGTGTGTGCGCCCAGAGGTGGTTTTGTACCTGTGAAGTGGACATGCGTGATGTGTCCTGCCGTCCTGTCAGATCTGAAGAGGACACATTGACGGGAGCACCTCGGTGGAGTCGCATGCTGACCTTTCTCTCACGCTCCATACCAGACACTTGTCGGGGAGACGTGTTTGCTGGAAATCATCAACATGAACAAAAAATCTGTCAGAATCTTTATACTCAAGAGAGACAACTCCTAGCTCTCCTAAAAAAAAGAGGAGAAGCTGAGAAATTCTAGGCTGAACAGACCTGTGTGTGAAGTGGGTGTTAGTGGGGTTGGTGGGGCACCATCTTGCGTTCCTCGTGGTCGTCCTGATGCTGCAGGTATTCCTCTTGCCCCTGGGTTCCTGCCATGTCTCAGTCTGTCCTCGCGGTCTCTGCGTTCTCTCTCTGCGTCCTCTGCTGCACGGTTGGCACCCTGTGGTCGACAGAAACAAACATCAATCTGATATTTCTGAGCTTTTAACATCTTGTTTTTAGCAAATTTAAAATAACAAGGATTATTCATATGGAAGAGGAGAATCTAAAAGAACTTTCAAGGTTTAGACAATCTGACAGATACTCACAAACTTGAGCATGTTCCAGTCGAACACGTAGTCGTAAGAGAAGCCTTGTCTGTGGAACAAGTTCCTGAAGAGCTGCCGCAGATATGAGTAGTCTGGCTTGTCATCGAAGCGCAGAGAACGACAGAAGTTCAGGTATGTGGCAAACTCAGCTGCAAAAAAACCAGGAGTACACCATTGAATTTATGAGTTTTGAACATGCTTTAAGAAAACCATTCAGGAGATGTAAAATTATCCAAGACTCACAGGGGTATCCTTTGCAGAGCACCTCGATGGGGGTGGACATTTTCTTCTCACTGATGCGTTCATACTTCTGCCTCTTGGTGGCAGCCTTCAGGCCTTGCCACGGCAGAGAGCCAAGGTTGAAGTACATGAGAACATATCCCAGAGACTCCAGGTCATCACGCCTGGACTGTTCTGAGAAGAAGACAGAAGACCAGACACAGAATCAGCCCCACGCTCTGTACATGTACTAATCAGCTACTGAAGAGATTACGCCTTTGTGCTGCCTCTTTTTACCGATTCCCAGATGTGTGTTGATGGAGGCGTAGCGGGCTGTGCCGGTCAGGTTCTTGTTCTCGCGGTACGGGATGTGCTGGTGTGTGCGAGCGTCTCTGTACTTCTTGGCCAATCCGAAGTCAATGATGTACACAAGGTTGCCCTTTTTGCCCAGACCCATCAGGAAGTTATCTGGCTTCACATCTCTGTGGATGAAGTTCTTGGAGTGAATGTACTCGATGCGGCTGATCTGGAGCAGAAAAAAGAAACAGTATGAGATTCAGTACACCTCATTACAGTCTGAAATATCCTTCTCTGATGGATTAATCTCATGAGCAGCGGTCTGAAGCTGTGGAATAGTCTTTGGCGTTGTACACATGTAGCTGGTATTTTCAACAACAAATATTCGCCTTCATTCATTTTCAAAAAAGCTTTTGTCCATACCTGATTGTTCGGAAAAAAAAATACAAAAAACAGAAAAGTCAACACATAACTAGCAAATCCGTCAAAACGTACTGCTCTGAGCATGCCCCACCAATGGGTGGCAGTGTCATTCAGATGTGAAACCCGTGCAAGCCAATCAAAATAAATCCCCATAATTCTGTCTATTTTGCCAGATTAAAACATGGTGCCGGGTTCTTAGATTTTGATCCATAAAGAGGTTTACTCTGAAACGCAAGTAGTAAGATTCATTTAAAGAAATACGTTCATTAATGTTAAAAATAACACACCTGCAGCATTAGTGCTCCACATGTTGCACGTAGATAATCTAAATGCCTTTTTTTGTCGTAGGGTTTAACTTTTGAGATCCAAAAACTTTTGTTACTGGCACATACACGAAACCATGACAAAACCATTACAAAATTTTCACTTTGGCCCGAGTTTTCAGAAAAGATAATTTTAGTGATGTAAAAATGCAGTTTTGGTTAGATGACAGGCCTTCATATGTAAAAATAAATGCAGTTTCATAGCTACGTCTGGACATGGCCTCTAAGGTGAGTAGGTGGTCTCACCATTTGATCAGCAAGCAGCAGGACCGTCTTCAGGCTGAACTTGCGGGAGCAGAAGTTGAACAAATCCTCCAGGCTGGGCCCCAGCAGCTCCATCACCATGACATTGTAGTCTCCCTCTGCTCCACACCACTTTATTGTTGGGATGCCAACTGCAGAGACAAGATTTATGATCAGTTACAGCAGCAGAAACGCAGAGCTTTTGCGTATTTAAAAGGAAAGGACCAGACTAAAAGGCTGTCTCAAATACAAAGCAGCAATCTGACACTGATATGATGAAGAAACAATGATCATAAATTCATATTTCTGCAAACTTTAGCTTTCTAACCCTGTCTGAGTGTGACATACTGTAAACCACGAACAAATAGTGATAAAACATGGGAAGACACACACAGAAAGATTTGACAGCCTGTAAAACGGTGATTGATTGTTCAGAGAATTACAGTGGTAAAACTTCAGTTTACCACCCAGAGATAAAGACGGATAAGGAGGTGAAGAAGGAAACATAGGACTGAGGTTTGGATCTGTTGAGAAACAAACTATATTGTATCCAATGGATTAAATAGAATGGGCATCAGCCTCTCTCCCTCAGCTTTGTGTGACTCATGTGATCACCAGCTGCTGAGTCCATGTATGCATCATGTTAACATGGAGGAGGAGGGTGGGCTGGCTTGAGGGGCAGAGGATCACACGAGAGTAGATATAAAAGGTGTAAAAGAACTAAGAAAGCTCATGTAACCATATGTATGTATCAGAGATGGTGAGTAAACCTGGAGGACAGATAGAGAGACAGAGACAGAGGACGTGTTGAGGTGGGATAGAGATCAGAAGTGCAGCAGGCTGATACGTCACCTCCCCCTTGCATCATCTTGTAGATCTTGCTCTCGATGTGGAGCTGGGGGTGTTTGGTCTTCACGCATTCCAACTTTATGGCGACCTCTTCACCAACTGAAATGTCCGTGCCTGAAAGCAAACAAGTGGTGTTTCATTTACTGACGCTCAAGGATTGGTTCATCTCATTACAGGTCGGACACAGCATCTTATTATTCAGATAGCTTCAGTTTAGTCTTTCAGAGTTTTGGAAGATTGAACTTTTGAAGCATTCTTCAATACAACAAAAAAATTGGAGGTTATAGAAAGAAAAATCACAAAAGAAACTGTCTCATTTCAGAAAAAGAAACCCAGATATTGTTTAGGCTCATAATACACAAAGTGGATTATTTCAAGCCTTTATTTCTTAAAATGATGTTTATCGCTTACAGATAAAAAAAAACTTAAAATTCAGTGTCTCAGAAAAATTGAACATTTCCAAGATCAATAAAAAAAGGTTTCAAAGAGAAGTGTCAGGCCTCAACAAAGTTTCGCTACTTTCAGACTATTTTCCAAGTTTTTTTCCCAGTTTTTTCTCAATGTTTATCCTTCCTTACCCATTTTTGCAGCATTATGGCCATTTTTTGGCAACCTATCACTTCTTTTTATTGCAAAATTTTGCTGCTTTTGCCACTTTTCATCACTTAATTCTTTCTCCTGCAAAGGTAGTTTTCCACAATTTGGCTCTTTGATGAACAGGGTTGGATGGGTTGGTGTTGAGCATAAAACATCTGCTGCAACAAATTGTATCTGGGGTTTTTTTTGGCTTATTTTTAGTTAAAGGAATATTGCACTGTCTGGGATTAGAACATTGCAGCAGGCAATATTGTGATTAAATCTAATTTGCAATTAATTGTTCAGCCCTATTATGTTCATCTCTTTTTGTCATCCTGATCCGTTTCCTACATAACAACAGGAAGGTGGCTTCAAGTGTCAGATCCTGGCCCATCCCTGCCCTGCAGCAAATCAACACAAAGTCATCGGCTAGGTCTTTCCTGGCTTTAAAACGGAGCCATGCGTGTCTGATTTAAACTGATGGTGAGCGAAAAAGGTCACGTTAAGTCAGGCCAAGTTTTAAGATTAAGCAGGTAAGGGTGCCTGTAGTGACTGTTGGTAAAAAGGACTCAAGATTAAAAGAAAATATCTGGAGGGTAGATAAAAAGGAGGGAGGTTTTTTACAAACACCCTTGATGTTTACAGTGTTAACAGCTCTTACCAAACCAAACACTTTAACCAGTGTGAAGGCTGGATTAATTGCACGTCTGTTGTATTAGAGCTCCATGACGATCAGCCTAAGGAAATCAGGTTGGCAGTGTCAGTGATCTCCTCCTAAATCCACCTTCAACTTCCCTCTATTTGAGAGCTTTCCTGTTTCAATTCAGGTTAACGACTCAACACTGATTTATCTTATGAGGTTTAGAATGTGGGGTATGACAGAAGTGTAAATTCTTTCTCATTTTGTCCACATTTAAACCACTATAACTCTTGTCAACCTGAGGAACACATGCAATAAAACAAAAGAAAAATTTCTTTAAATTTGGCAGAATGAGAAGGCTTTATTCATGTTTTAATGTCTGCATACTTCTTTAGCGCCCGTGTAAGAGCAGGGCAGGAAAACCAGCCCTTCAGCTGATTGATACAATATTGGGCATCTGAAACTTGACCAAAAATCTTTTCCTGATTTTAACCACCTCATATCATCTTAAGTCTCAGATTAGTGGCGCAAATCACCACATCTCAAATCAAAGAATTTTAACTACGATTAAAAGGCAAAGAGGGACCAGAAAGTCCCAGCATGCTCCTGAATGTTTTAAGAAGGTATAGGGGATCATTTACCCTTATCAGCACCTTTTTGATATCTAAATTGGGTATTTGCTCCTCAGATTTTCAAAAAAGTTATGCTCATTTTAAAGAGGGGTTACATCTTATAAAGAAAGTCTGAGATGTTGTGAGTTAAATAACGTTTTAGTAACCGTCAGCTATGAGTCACAGTCCTATCACGTTGTTGGTTAGGGTGTTGTCTTGGTCTGCTTTATCATCTGCTGGTCTCTGGTCAAGAACAGAAAGGTCACATGATGCAATCTTGGAGCTGTCATTACATGCTCTGCAGGCAGACATAAGCTGGGTCAACTTCTCTATTGTCATGTTTGGGCAACTCTAAACCACACTGACATTTGTTTCATGGGGAAACTCTGTGTGCACAGTCCTTCATACTGTGCTTTCCAGTAACAACAACTTACTTTTCATTACCTCAAGATGATAAAGCTAATTTTATCACGACAGAATCCCGTCAGAATGGCTTACATTACATTAAATGCTTTAGTCCGACAACCAAATAAGTGCACATTTTCAAGTCTGACTTTTACTTATAATTAACTTAACCTGCATAAATAAATGTCAGCCTGAGTCTTCTGCGTTTATAACAACAGTTATGCTCATAAGTTTACATTCTTTGCAGCACTTACAATTGTTTTACAGAGTTTGGACACTACTGACTAGGTTGATATATTTGATCAATGATCGGACGATAAGACATCTGAGACATTTAAAATTGTGCTATTTTGTCTCGAATGCAGTCGTGCCTCTCAGTCTGCAGTCATTACTCTGTCTCCAGCATTGTCCAACTCAAGCACCATCTGACTGGCACAGGCAACAGCCAATCAGCAGTAAAAGCTGTGCATGCACAGTGCACACAGCAGTGGAGAAGCTCTGGAGAGCAGATTGAAGATTTGATAGCAAGTTAGTAGCTTGGCAGATAGTTGGGGAGGGCAGAATAAAGTGTTGTAGGGTAGTGTTATAAAGTGTTTTCACTTATGTTGTAAATGAATATCTGCCCAAAATATCAGTTGTCAGCCTTCCTGATTGAAACACATCAGTGAGTACATTCACTGCTGATTGAGGCCATTTGAGAGATTTCAGTTATCACTATGATTTAATAGATAGCTTCATCTTACCACTATGTCAAAATAAAAGAAAGATTTTCTGCATGATCAATCATATTTTTCAAAAAATGGCCAGTATTTCTAGACTTCTGCAACTTTTGAGAACAACTGTACCCTCTGATAAGACTGCATATCAAAAGCTAGTGAGTAATACAGCTGATAGAAGCCTCCATCAGCTTGAAAAACCAGTGTGACTGCTGTTAATGCTTCACAAACAGTACGAATAACAAACTACAGTATGTATGTGTTTTCCTAACAGCACTGAGGGCCACAATAAGCAGCACAGTATAAGTCAATAGGGGTGTTAGTTTGTTGTAGGATCTGTTCATCAGGTCTGGGGACAGCACAGACCTGGCCAACGTTAGCTGTCAGGCTCAGGTCATCTTGAAAGCCTGAATTAGCTCAGGGACAGCAGAGATCAACCAGCAGACCGAGGCTAGTTAAACATACAGCTGGCTCCACATTTCAGCCACTACAATGACAATTTTCATGCGTCGTTTGGAAAGTAAAATGAAACTCTTGGCTAATCTCTGCCAAGTGTATTGTTATGTAATGTTTCAGTTAACAAGCTGATGAAATGCCGCTTTATTTTCCTTTAACGTTAGCTAGTGTATTTCCACTTACGTCCCTTTCCTTTATTCCTGCAGACTATAACAGAATATGTCCCTTAAAAAAAGAACAGATGTCAGGAAAGTAACGTTAACTACCTCACGGACGCTGTTTATCAGTACAGTGAGTACAACATTAATCTTCTATATTTAGGTCAGTATATGCTAATAATTAAAGGTAGGTTATGTTTAAGGAGTGAATGTGGGAGTAAAGTGAACATAGCAAAGTGTACTCACCCAAATAGATGTCCCCGAAAGATCCGCTACCGATTTTCCTTCCCAGTCTGTATCTGTTCCCCACTCTCAGCTCCATTTCGCCGTTAACGTTATCTAACCTCACGTCTGCTGCGTCGTTTGGTTCTTCAGAATTAACGTTTCTTCTCCGATGTGTTTGGTTTCGACCCGTTTGCTTCTGTCACCTCAGTTAAAAAAAAAAAAAAAAAAGAATCCACCTTCCTCAACAGCTTCACTACCCCCCTTAATTCACGGTCCCCCTTCCCCCGGAATCCCAGTTCTTCTCTAACAATACAATTTTCACCATCCCTTTTCTACCTTTCTGGAAGACAAAGCCCGGTAATATCTATATCATCCGATAGTGTGAAAAGCGTAGTTTATGTTCCCTGCAAATTTGGACTCATCACGATTTGTCAGAAAAAGGATGAAGACGGATTTTGTTGATAGACTTATCCTCAATCGTACGCAGCTTCACTCGGCTGTCGGATTTTTCCTTCACCGTGAAAGCTGTCATTCGCTGCTGACGTCACTTCCCCTAGTAACAACAGGCAGATCAGGAAGAATTCCTCAAACCTGTTTATACCTGTGCGTAGTTAGCCACTCACAACACTGAAAGTTTGAGTAAAATATAAAAGATTTTTTAAAAATATTACCTTTCACCAAATCTTATATTCTGCTCACAACTTTCTTTAATTTTGCCATACGTGTCCTCTGAATCGGACTACCATTTTATGCTGTTACAACACTGTTACACAGGCTTAGCTTCTTTGAATAATGTACACATGTTGAGTTATAAAATATTTATAGTTTTCTAAATCAATTCTTTGATGCTTTATATGTTAAATTCACATTTTCATAATTTGATTCACTGATTGAAAGTGTTAGTTTTGAAAAAATGTAAAAGAAGTACAACCAAATGTCAAAACATAGAAACTTGACATATCGCATGTAATTGATTAAGTAAAAAAATTAGAACAAAGGTTGAAAAACGGATTCAACTTCTTTTACATTTCCATAAAGAAGTAGAAAAAAACAATCTTTCTTGCAACAATCTAGATATGCTCTCTAAACTGAAACGTATGAAAATCGAATGAACTGAAAATTATGACTGAAAAAAAGAAAAAAGAAACTATCAGCCTACATGTTAGATGTGCATTTAAAATGACCATTTTAATCTCTAAATATTAAAATTCTATCTCATCAACATTTATGCCAGAGGATCGAAGTCATCACCGTAACAGGTCAGTGCAGCGCTAGTCCGTGGCCACGCCCATTGTTCCGAGCTTCAAATTTTTCGATTGGCTGATCCCCAACCGGCCTCTCAGGATTTTTCTGATTGGCTGCGTCTGAAGCTCACATGGCAGACCTGTGTTGTTCTCTAGATTGGGTAACAGCCGGCACGTGCACCGCGACGCTGTGCTTGGAATTTCAATGATGCGTTCAAATACTGTAGGACTTATGTAAACTGCTTTAAAATTCAAGCAGTTCCGTAATGTCCACGATCTTAGACGAAGATTCAGATTGTACATAGTAATCTACATATTCTTTCGTAGCATTATTTTTTTTACTTTGCCAACTGGAGAGTTTTCCAGCTTTATGAAATAAAATAAAAAGCTCTTTTTTCCTTATATCCCAAAGGAACAAAAATTTTCCATCTAATTCATGCATTTTTTCACTTTTTGTCAAGTAACCATCAATATGTTTTTAAGCATGTCTGCCTTTGTAAGGTTATGCATTTGTAGTTCAACACACTATCAGCTTGCATCCCATAGAGCATGCACTCCTGATAATTCCCATAGTTTTAAACACGCAGAGCAACAGCAGTTGTTTTGACTGTCAAAGAGTTTACAGACCTTGTTGTTTTGTATACTTTCACTGTTTGTCTTTCTCTTTACGCATAAACAAGCATAAAGATATTCAAACTCCAGTTCATTTTTATCATATGCCTGTGCAAGTTGGAGTTTATAGTCATGCAGATCACCTGTTCTGGACAACTTTGGGCTCAGGGTAAGGGTATGTTTTTGTTGTCTGGCTTGAGGTATATTTTTGTCAGTAAACAGTAAAGCATAAACAAAACACATGCAGGCTTTCCCGCACCTTTTCAAAACAGCGGACATAAAGCTTCCACTGTAGGACAGAGTGTACTCTCAGCAGGTTGGGGAGCTGCCAGAGTAGAGGAGGTTTAATCCAATCAGACTTCATTCATGAGGGTTTTACAGATGTGACGTCAGCAGGGAGCAGGCTCAGGCTGCATCCACAGAGGAAAACAAACCTGCAGCTGCTCTGCCGACAGCTGATAAGGGTCTACACAGCTGTGCTCAACAAAGGAGAGTCATTTATTGTCATATGCTTTTTCAAGAGCCTGCATGCTGCCCACAGTAACATCACACAAATACAATGATGAAAACAAACTACTCACTTTACCATCACTCCCAACTTCAATACCATTACTGCACCAGCTATTCATTCAGATATTTTTTGTCAACTATGGTCATTACTCCTGTCATCCAGGCGGAGACGCTACAGGACATAAAAAACACAACTGTTCTGTACAAGTGTGGATGGGGATATGAAGCATCATTATTAAATGCAAAACTGCTGTCAATTGTGGAATCTTGTTGTTGATCCTCTGTGTGTGTGTGTGTGTGTGTGTGTGTGTGTGTGTGTGTGTGTTCATCAGTGTGCAGAGAGTGTAATCAGTGTCTCGCTGGATGACTCAGGCTGCGCTCCAGCGTCTGTAGTACTGTTTTGTTCTTTTATCGTTAGCTGAAGTAGGACATCTGGTGTCTTAAAGTGGTCACTGCAGTGGTTGGTATATTGAGCTTGCCAAAGTTCCGCAGAAGTCAGACGAAGTCAGACATATGCCCACAGATCTGTCTTCGTCTTGGAAAAACATTTGCCTGTAAGTATTTAGTGGGAAGTGTTTCAGAAAGAGCTGCTTGATATTAGAGAAGCCCGGGGCATAAAAATATTTTCGGTTACGTTTTGGTCAAAATTTGGACTTTTTATTTTTGGGTCCGATTGGCTGAAATATTTGTCCAAAGGCAAAGTAAATGCCGTCCGGGAACATAAAAATGTATTCTGAATAAAGCCTGAGAGGAGTTTTTCTGTAATTCTGACAAAATCTGAATTTACTTATTTTGGGTGAAGTTGACATGAAATTAAAATATACCATCTTCTATCGAGAAAATATACCTAAAGTTTCCACAAGTTTTTTTTTTTCAATTTTTCTTTATAGAAACTACAGATTAAGCAATTTTCTAATACAAAGAAGCTTGTTTCAGATTACTTTAAATGAATAGAATTGAGAAATAAAATAAAATAGAAAAAATCGTGTTTTTATTTATTCTATTATTATTATTAATATTATTTTGAATGAAGGGAGTTCACATAGATAAAAAAGATGATCAAAGGTTGTACCGAGCCTCAAATTTAACAATTGCTTAAACTTCAGATAGGGAAAAGCGTGCTCTCTCTGATGACGTCACTCAGGTGAACCCACAAAGTCTGCGTGGATGAGGTGTGTTATCGCCGGGTGCGGTGGCGCGCGCCTGTAATCCTGCTCCTGGGAGGCTGAGGCTGGAGGATCGTTTGAGCTCAGGAGCTCTGAGCTGTGGCGGACTGTGCCGATCGGGTGTCCGCACTAAGTTCGGTATCGATATGCTGCTCCTGGGGGAGCCCGGGACCAGCAGGTCGTCTAAGGAGGGGTGAACCGGCCCAGGTCGGAAACGGAGCAGGTCAAAGCCCCCGTGTCGATCAGTAGAGGGATCGCACCTGAGAACAGACGCTGGAGAACAGCCTGAGTAATACAGCGAGACCCAGTCTTTTAAACTCAAATACACTGACAAATTTACACATGGTTAACGATAAAAAGGTTTCTACGGATGACATTATTTTCACACCTGATAATGATGCATCTTGTCTCCCTCCTCACCTGTAAAGAGCAGCTAAATTTGTTCGTCCTAGAGCACCTCCACCTGGATGACATGCGCACTGTCCATCCACTGTCAACATCAATTTCTCTGAGCTTAAAGTTTTCTCTGATCGCTGACTGAGTGAACACGATGACACCCCCAGTTTCTCTTTCCTTATGGAAACTCATTTCTCATTTATCTTTCTATGATAAAATCAAAGATCTCCCCCTGTCACTCTTGTTGTGATACCTCGCATAAACACCTGAGCACAACACAGTCTTCATTGATGTAATCAGAGATCTGGGTTCTTCTTCAAGAGAAAAAGAATTAAGTCTGCCCAAGGCTCAGTAACTCAGGAGTTGAATATTTGGTTCTGTATAAAGCCTATGGTTTGTTTTCAGTTTTGGAAGCCTTTGCGACGCAATGAAGTATTAAAACTGCAGTTTTGTAGAGTGCGATCTATGGCAGGCTTTAAGTGTTAGGGAGATAATGTGAGTAATGTTGCTTAAACACACAAAAATGATCTTGCAAAAATGAATATCACAAACCATTTTGGGCTATGTATTTATTGGTGCACTTAAACAGAAAAGGAACAAAAATAGGTATATTAGAGGGAAGATTCGCTCCAAACCTTAGTTTTGCTTTTCTCTCTCTCTCTCTCTCTCTCTCTCTCTCTCTCTCTCTCTCTCTCTCAGACTTTTTAATGCTTATCTGTTTAATAATAGATGACAGTCCTTTTTCCCAGAGTGAGTTTATTTGTTGTTATTTGAGTGTTTTATTTCTTAATTTTTTTGCACACAAAAAATCAGCACAAAAAGTTGAAAGGTGTTCGAAGTTTTTTAGAGAAATCTAAAGATGATGGATGAAAACGAACCAGTGAGGTGGTTCACGTTCCTGTCTGTGATGACGTCACTCAGGTGAACCCACAAACCCTGCTTGGATGAGGTGTGTTGTCGCCGGGTGCGGTGGCGCGCGCCTGTAATCCTGCTCCTGGGAGGCTGAGGCTGGAGGATCGTTTGAGCTCAGGATCTCTGAGCTGCGGCGGACTGTGTCGATCGGGTGTCCGCACTAAGTTCGGTATCGATATGCTGCTCCTGGGGGAGCCCGGGACCAGCAGGTCGTCTAAGGAGGGGTGAACCGGCCCAGGTCGGAAACGGAGCAGGTCAAAGCCCCCGTGCCGATCAGTAGAGGGATCGCACCTGAGAACAGACGCTGGAGAACAGCCTGAGTAATACAGCGAGACCCAGTCTTTTTACACTCTCTACACTGACAAATGCACACACACAGGATCATTAACACGTTTTCTACAGCTGACAACAGTTTTACACCTGATAATGATGCATCTTGTTTCCATCACACTTGTAAAGAGGGGCTGTTTTTGTTGGTCCAACAGCACCTCCACCTGGAGGAAAGGAGCATTTACATACAGACACAACCAGTTCATTCATTCATATATGTTATTGTTTATAAAGAAACATTTACTCAACTTGTGCAATTCCTAGCTCCCAATTTGGTTTATAACTCGTTTCACCACTGTGTTAGAAATTTTATATCCCTTAAACAATGAATCATGCTCATCATGGTTAGTCAAAACATTGCATCATAATCTGGTAACTACTTGCAGACCACAGAATGCAATAAATACTGATACACTATTAAAATGCCAGTATGGAGTAGAAATCAACAGATTCCATCATGGTAGATGAGTTGCTTTTTTTCCCTATCACCCTATTTGTCCCAGAGAGTATCTGGCACATCTTTCCAGTTTCCTACCCCACTTTTTTGTCCCATTTGTCTCACCAAATAGATATGAATAGGTCAATAATCAACTTAACCTTATATATGAAACTTCAAATCATTAAAATACGTTATCTCAGGAATCTTTAAAAGGCAAAAAAACAAGTGTGAAAAGTACTCTGAGTTGTAAGAGTGAAGACCTATTAAAAGGGAAATACAATAATTCAACCTAAATGACAGTTGAATGAAGTAGTTTTTCTGCATGGTAAGAGACAGGATGTGTATGAGTTTTGTGATGCCCCAAATATAAAAAAAGGTGTAGCAATTTGCTGTCTAGTTGAAGGACCAATCCTTTATTAGTCGTACCTCAGATTTCCTAATTCCCGACAGCGATGTTGGATCTATTTGACTTTTCTGACCAAAATAAGCGTCTGTCTATAGTTACTGGTAATAAAACACTTCTGGATTGTTTACCTCACTGGAGAAAACTGAAACTACAAACAAACCTCATCACTCAATAAAACTGAGAGGAGATGCATTGTTTTCCCTTCTGGTGTTGGTGGAACTTAATTGTGTAGAAATGTCTTAATCAGATACTGATGCCGTTTTTTTTTTTTTTTTTTTTTTCAACTGTGTTGACAACATATCACAATGATCTGCAGAAGAAGCCACAGGAATTTTAAAGGAATTGTGTATTCATGGAGCCCATCCTTTGTTTTACAGATAAACATGTTCAGGAATACTCAAGAGCCTTAAGTGCTCTAAATGAGTCATAATAATAAACAAAAGAAGAAAAAAAAAGTTTTTAAAATTCTTCAAGAGTTAAGTCATATGAAAAAAAAAAACAAGAATGATGGTTGTTATATGGGAGTGTCTCTATGACTCCTAAAAATGTAGAGGATTGTTGTATTTTTCCCCCCAAATTTCCAAATGTTACAAAAAAAACCCCAACTCAAATGTGTACCCATGATGGGGTTATAAGTATTTTATTTTATTTGTACTTGTTGCAAAAAAAGTAAAATGTGATTCCGTCAAGACCTCATGACTTTATAAAATCCCAATGACACAAAACACTTCACAATGAATGGGTGTCTTATTTCCTAATGTCTTTATAGAATTATGATTTTCTACATTTTATTTTTGATCAAAATTCTGAATAACAGAACTCTAGTGGGTCTGTTGATTTTTCAAGTTCCCAACATTAAAAACAGAACAAAAAAACAAAAGAACCCTGCTGAAATGTGTGCCCTGAGAACTATTTACCCTTAGGGTGTCTTTATAGAAGCAATAGGAATGCCCCTATTTTTTCAGCATTTTACTTTTTGTCAAGATTGTGAGGAAAATGAGAGGGAAACCTTTTTTATCCCCAAAACTTTGACGTTGAAAAACTGTCAAAGTTATACCCAATGGATTTACTTACCCCAAGGGTGTTTTGATGAAGTACTTCGAGTGTTTTCAAGGTTTTTTAAATAATTATTATTATTTCACAGTTTTGATATGAATACTAACATATAAAGGTATTCCCATTGCTGATTTGGAAAGAGGTAGAAGACTTTGAATCCTGATGTATCTTCTAGAAATAATCAACATATTATTTTCACGAAAGTCACTGTATCATGCTTAAGATCCCATAACTTTATTTGTTCCTTTAACAAGGCCAAGAGAGACACATAAAGTGAACAACCAACCTAACAAACAGGAAGCAAACTTTTTCATATGACAGCTAGTTGAAGGCAGCTGTTTCATGTTTGCAGAGGCTGAGGGAGACAAAGCATCTGCTTTAAGCCCTCCTTTCTCTCGTCTCTGTTTTTCCCACACCCACCACTCATGTGTTTCCTCTCTTCTGTGTTTTTGTTATTTCCCTCTCTGGGTTGGAGTTTAGCTCCAGGCTCCTCCCCCTCCTCAGAGCCCTAAAGCATTGCTGTCCTCTATCTCAGCAGACGCTTTTTCTCCTTATCTCCTCCTCCTCTTCTCCTTATCCACTCCCCCCTCCACACTTGTTTGGAGGGGCAAGACTTTCTGGCAGACACTGTGTGTGTTCTGTGTTAAAGCAGAAAAAGAATGACATGAAGAGGGAGAGACAGGACAACAACCCCTGAAAAGAAGCAAGGACAACAGCAGAGAGGGCAGAGAGTGAGAGGAAATCCAGACACTTTTCATTTCCAAAGAAGAAACACTGGAACTGAAGAGCTACAGTAAGATAATTTTTTGTCGAAAAAAAGTGTTTTATAGACCAACGGGAGCTGCTTTGTGTTCATGCAATGCTATGACTGTTCATACTAGTCGTTTAGGGTCCAGGCGTGTTGGCATCAGGTGCTTTTGTGGTGCTAAAAGCCCATGCACACACATATACATACACGAATAGATTCCTCTTGGTATCATACACGTCTTAACACAAGTGCTAACTTGTCACTGTGGGACAATTCGTTCCCAGACTTCAGACCTTGAATGCCCTGGACTTCCTTTCTGGAGGGTGATTGCTATAAAAAGCAAGAAAGGGAAAATAAATCACAGCTTGTCTCTGTTTGACATCATCAGGTTTTGATTTTAAGGAGCAAACTTGCTGTGTCCTGAATTCAAATTTTCCACCTCTTCTGACACACAAACTTTAACCAGTTTCAGATTCATTCATTCCAGGCCGTGCAACAAGTGCTGTGGGCAAATGTTGTTGTGTAAGCCACAGAGGATGATAATGACTGCTTTCACTTTGTGGGATTACAGCACAGCTTTGGCTCAGCACCAGCTTGTCCCTGAGGGTTCCCACTCAGTTCTGTGTCAGCAACCCACCGTAGTGGAAACCTCCAGGGCTGACAAACGAAGCCAGCTATGAAGTGTCAGAAACCGCAGCGTGAGGAGGTTTGGCTGATTTGAAGCTGTCACTCATACCGATGCTCCTTCATGGCCTACATAAAAAAATCACACATTCAGCAACAAGATTGGTTGTTTCTTTTTGATGAACTTATGTTCAGATTTAAGTTATCATGACACAAGGAACATCAGACGACAAGTTATCTTAATTATTTACCACTTTAATTGTTAGTTGTTATGTTGCAGTTAATATTGCTATGTAGCTGCAAATTAATAATGTGTGAGTGCAAAAGTATAGTGGCCGTAACGTTTATTACATCTTCTTTGCAAAAATGCTGTGTGTAAGAAAAGGCTTTGTTAATGATGCTTTATTTTTTTTACACTTTATTAAAACAAATCCTGACAATGTGCCTTTGCAGATTTAACTGTTTTGCACAAACATGCACAAACCACAGAATTTTTGACGGTGAGTTTAATATTTTTCGGACAGATTTTGAAATCTGATTAAATTTAACAGCACAGGATGTACCTCTGGTCACCAGGAGCTGTTTAACAATCTCCACTCTCTCCTCTGCCATCCTCTCACACTGTGGGAAAGCGTCTGTAGCGGGGTTGCGCTCTTGGCTGGAAAACTATGGACTATTGTTGGTCACCAAGGAATCTCATGCTTTACAAAACACATTTTATGGGTGTGACCACTTGTTACCTCAGCTGAGCGTGAGCCCGGAGGGATTTATGCATGTGAGGGTGTGGGTGTTTTGTGGATGCAGCAACTATCAAGTCTAAATACTTCACTATCTTTGAAATCTATGACTGATAAATCCAGAGAGTGTGGCTCTAATGTGTAATATTCTGCACATGCAACTGCAGCCAGATGCAGAGGCGGAAAAACACCTAAACAAATGAAACGAGTGACCTGAGAGACCAAAGTGACCTGTGTCAGTTTGCCACACATATGATCCAGAATCTGATCCCTAACAGGAGGAGGTTCATGTTGGAGTGTTGCAGCTGTATTTACATTTGTAGGTCTGATGTCAGAGAACAGATTGTACCGTAACCAGTGTGTGCATGTGTTAAGACATGTATGACACATAGTCAAAATGATTTGCAGAATTTCTGACGCCTGTGACAACTTCAAATGCGAGATATCGTACAGAGTGATCTATAACCCTGGGAGAAA
This sequence comes from Thalassoma bifasciatum, assembly GCA_008086565.1. Taxonomy (NCBI): domain Eukaryota; kingdom Metazoa; phylum Chordata; class Actinopteri; order Labriformes; family Labridae; genus Thalassoma; species Thalassoma bifasciatum. The sequence goes on from RPOG01000030.1 coordinate 403,815, forward strand.
GAGCATTTAAAAAAAAAAACTTAAATAATAATAGAATTTAACAATTAATGTTGCCTGTTGTTTAGAAGAAAAGTTTGTGACCTGTTGGCTGGACCTATGAACACATTTACCATCTAACAGCAATGTAGGCTTAAACAACAAGACCCACTGAGTGAGTAAATATGTTTTTTTTCTGATGAAAACAATTGGGGTTTTTATTTTAAAGATACCTAAATATCTGAAATCTAAATATCTGAATATAAAAATGCTGGGTCTTACAGGGTTAAAGACAGCAAGATGAAATTTATTGTGTCCACAGGAGGCGCCAAAAGGAAGTGAAGTACCAGAAAGTTCCATACAGGCAGTTTGAATTATGCAAACAGCAGCTTCTTTATATAATCTCAGCAGCCAGATGTTTCAGAAACACAGAATATTTTATTTAAATCACATTTTTTTCAAAAGGTGGAGGACCTAAAGACTCCAGGTGCCCTTACAGGAGGGTACATGTTTGTCAAGCTGGACTTATGCAACACTCTCAGGACATGCACACCCAAATGTTAATATAAATTGCGTAAGCGGAGATATATGCGAGCATGTGAAGGCTTGCAGTGACAGATAAGGCAAGGCTCCAAAACCTTCACATACGGGCCGATCCTCGAATCGGAGACATCATCTCTCCCTTTCTCTTTTTTTCTGTCACACCAGAGTTTGTAGAGGACACAGTGATGGACTTTGAATTTTATCTCAAACCACAGATTTGGTTCATCCAGGCAGGAAACTGGTCTATAGTTTTATTGAGGGACAGGCTTTGATCTCATTTTGAGCAGAAAAAAAAGTGAATACATTATTTTAGAAGTGGTTTGAGTGACACCTGACTCCAGAGTAGATGAAATCATTCTGTCGTGAATAACATCTGGTTGCACATTGAGCAGGCATGCTGTCTGTAAAGTCTGAAGTATTTCTCTTTACATTGCAGCTGGTGTATGTGTTAATGTGTGTGATCATGCAAATGTTAATGTCCGAAGAGGGAAAGTTCAAAGACTTAAAGCTGCAGCTAATCTCATGTGTTCACTCCTTTGACTCTAATCTGCTCATGAGACACACACACACCTGCAGCCTGTCAATGCTCACCCGACTGAACCACATGCAGAATAACAAATGTACATTGTGAGTCTAGAACCCTGATTCAAAGACCAAAAAATGAAGAAAAAACAAGTTAAATGAGGACTCAGAGTTCGCTGGCATGAGATTTGTCTTGGTTTACATGCAAAGGTGTTCTTGTCTACTTTAGATGATCAAAGCATCTGTATTGGCCCTGCTGCTCCTCTGGACCTGTCCAGTTGACCTCTACAGACCCCCCTATGAGGAGAGACAAGATCCAGACCCCAGCTGGGAAAGAGTTCACCCTCAAGACTACCATCAAGACGCAAGGTACCCCTTTAATTCAGTCTGATTCATTTAGACTGCACAAGTAAAGGAGGGAAGTGTTAGATTTTTCATACAGAATGATGATAGATGAAAAATATAGTTGTCTGTGTTTGACGCTGTTGACTGCCTGGGTTTAGTTGTACTGTATGTAAAGGCGCAGGGAGGTAAGGGAGTGTCGACGCTGCTGTGACCCAGGAGAGGAGCCTCCCCATCAGTACTCCAGCCAGCAGCACCAGCCGTTCCAGATAGTCCCACATATCAACATCACTTTGCTCAAAGGTGAGAACACACTGCAAAAAAAAAAAGAAACTTAACCAAGTTTGCCTCACTCTTTACAGCTTTCTAAGCTATAAAAGATACATCTGCTTCTCTCAGGTGAGAAAGGGGATTCTGGAGAACGAGGACCTTATGGTAAATCAGGCAAAGGGGGTCACATGGGTCCTCCAGGTCCAAGCGGCGTTAAAGGCAACAAAGGCAGCATGGGTCTGCCCGGTGAACCCTGCAAGTCGTACTATGCAGCCTTCTCTGTGGCTCGTAAAAAGGGTCTGCAGTCCAACGACTACTACCAAACTCTGGTTTTTGACACAGAGCTGGTCAACCTGTATGGCCACTTCAACATGTTCTCTGGTAAGTTTTATTGCTACGTGCCCGGGATCTACTACTTCAGCCTAAACGTGCACACGTGGAACCAGAAGGAGACGTATCTACACGTGATGCACAACGAGAGGGAGGTGGTGATCCTGTACGCCCAGCCCAGTGACCGTTCCATAATGCAGAGTCAGAGCCTGATGCTGGAGCTGGAGACCAGCGACCAGGTGTGGGTCAGACTCTTTAAAGGGGAGAGGGAGAACGCCATTTTCAGCGATGAGTTTGACTCTTACATCACCTTCAATGGACACCTCATTAAGCCCAAAAATGAGCTGTAGGCAGGAGGTGGAAACGTTGCAGATGATACTCAAGAAGGGTGTAGATATGGAGAAAAGTGGAGCAGAAATACCCTCATGCCTTAAAAATCAATGTTTCATGAGAGTTCAGAGCAGGAACAAATCACACAGAGGGTATACAAGTAATCTTAAAGAGGTTTTGGCACATTGGCTTGGTTTTTTGTTGCTTTGATTTTTTCTCTGTTGTTGTTTGGATTGTTTGTTTTTGCCTGACAGTCTAAAAACATTTTAAACTCTTGTTTTTAAAGGTGCTGTATGATAGTTTTTTTAAAAATATATATGATTAGCTTATTTTATAATTATGAAAACTTACTTTCTGTAAACATTCTATTATATTATTACATTTTGTTAAACATTTTAAATCTGCGAACACAGGAGGAACATCTAGAGAGGGGGTCAACCCTGGTACCAAACCACAATTCCTGGTCTATGATTGGCTGTTTGCCATGTCACAGGCAAATAGTGATTTCTTTAAGCTTATGAAAAACCCTTTCAACAATCCTCACCACTATCATCTGCCAACAATGAAACATCTTCAGTTTAACATCAGCCTCTCTAAACTTCTGTCACCAGACATGTCAGGCTGTTTGTTATAAACTGAAAACCCTTGTGAGTCTTGAAATCACAAAAACACCACATGATGGCAGTATTTGCTAAATTTCTCTTTGCTTTGGGTGACTTGGGGAGCGCTGCGCTGAGATCTGTTTTATGAACGCCCTACAACTCACCGTGGGGCAGACTAAAACAAAGATGATTCTCATCATGAGATGTGTTGTGTCTCTTCATGAAACAAAGTATAACTACTTAACTCATGAGTTTGGTGATGATGCTGGTGCTGCGTGCTCTTTTATTCCAAAGCTACGATATTAATTTATTAATGTAATATGTCATGCATGTTTAATTCTGTAAGGAGTTTCCTCCTTTGTTATCTGAACGCTGCTTTTCTGCTATCCATCATAAGTTATGCAAATAAAGGGTCATGTGACTACTTTTGTCTTGTGTCTTGATAAAAAAAAAATCATTGGACATGAATCTGTCATCAATATTATCATCATAATGATCTTCTTGCCTCTCAGCTTTTCGTGTCCCTCCACCTTGGAGTTTTCTTTCTCCACCCTCTGCAGAATGTAAACTGTTGCACAAACTCTTCCCCAGTGCCTCCTTAACTAGCATTATGTACAGAGGAGGAGTTGTGTAATATGCATTTTATTTTTATGGCACTGCAATGAATCTCATGTGGTCTGTGCTGTGCTGTGTTTTCTTGGAGATAGTTATGCTGATAATACTTAAAAGAAGAAAGGTCTGAACAGTATAACTTAGTGATTAATCTTCTGAAAAGATTCACTATTTTGGGCCTCCTGAGTTTTCAATTTTCTTTCAAAGGACATTTTCTGTTTTCACTGATCCATTTTTTGCCATGAGATAGTTTGTTAAAGCCACAAAATCACATGTGAACCTTTATTCCACAGAGTATTTAAAAAAGTTTGGTCAATAACAATGTGAATGCACTGAACGCCCCTACAGGCCTGGAACACTTCTGATAAACCGTCAGGGTTTTCAGTGTTTTTGATATTTTTGGTGCATTTTTCACAATTTGTCATTTGTATCTTTGCAGTGAATGCAATTGCTGAGGCTTTTTTAGTGCATACCTCTTTGATTTCCAGTGCTTTTCAGCTGTTGCATTTATGTAGAGCTCTTGCATGTGTTTTTGAAGTTGCATCATTTCTGCATCCGCAGCATGTTTCTCCTCGTTCAGGCCGCTGCAGGGGAGAAACTGAGAAGTTTGCAGAAAAGTTTGCCTGAAATGATCATATGTAATCTACAGAAACATATACAAGTAGTTTACTGATATGGAACAACTACTAGAATTAAAATATTATCAACAAAAGTAGATAAAAGGTTTCGAGGCCTAAATAATCAACCAAAATTCAAACTGGGTGGGAAATGAGCAAAAACTTATACCAGGAATATTATAGATGCAGGGAATGGAGCTTTGTAATGAGGAAGAAACAGTTGGAACAAGTGGGAAAATGGGTGTTTTATGATCGTGCTGCTTTCAGGATTAGTGTTTATCCTGTGAATACAGTGGCCATATGTAGATCACACTCTGGTTTGTGTGTCAGAGCTAACACCACAGGACATCCTGACTCTACCTGGTCATCAAAATGCATCAGCCAACATGCAAACAACATACTTTTATTCCGATGACAATATTTACACATTCAGGCTCTGCAGCACCACACCGGGTCACCTCTTTCCCATTAATTTACAGAATATCAGCATCTGTCACCCTTGCTGTGGCAACAACATGCAGCCGTCCTCGTCCCCAGGGGCCTGTGGGGATAAAATACAGCCATCAAGGTGCTGGAAACATGATTCTATATGTGAGGGTTACAAGCTTTATAAATTTTTAATTCAGTGAGCAATTTGAACAGCCTGCTTCTGACACAGGGATGCCGTCTATTTATTAGCATATGCCGATAGGAGGCCTGTGCTAAATAATCAACCTCAGAGGGGCTACGGATGAGGCATTAATATTTCATACAACATGCCGTACCTGTGTATATATAAACATAGATTGTCCTGGCTGTAATTTTCATCATGGTTTATTGGGTATTAAAGATTGAACTCTTGTTCCCACACCTGCTTGTTCGGTAATCAGTGTGTAGTCGGTTTAGCCCGGACTTGTCGTTGTACGACTTTATTCCCCGAACCTTCGCACTTCACACCTCGATAAATGTACGTCTGGAGACTAGACAGTTCTCATTATACGTTGAAGAATAAATTTAGTATAAAAAATACCTTTTACTTAACCAAAGACGTACAAATTACAAACTGTCCACAAGACAAAATTCCTCAGAGGGACCCATGATGTTTCAGTTCGTTAAAAGTGTCTTTAACACACTGTTGGCATGAGTGTCCTTCAGAGTGTGTCAGTGAATCATTGGTCTTAGGCTCTAATTTTCTGCAGTAAATTAAAGATACCTAACGCCAGTGATTTTAATGCATCGCTAAAATATTAATCAATCTATGCCAGTAAGTCACACACACAAAGAACCTCTGCATCACCATCCTCCTAATTTCCATCAAGCTGTGCATAGAGGTGCTTTGATATGTGCAAAGAAGTCATGGGGCCTTCACAAATTTTAATGAATCAAGTCTTGCAAGTTTGCATCGGTCTGATGCCACCTTCTGATCAAAACAGACACTTGAACATTAGGTAAAAACATTTATTGTGCCAGAGCAATGTGTTTTAGGAGCTTTTATGAACGGCCAAAAAAAGAAAAACTGTTTAATGAGGAGGACATGAAAAGGAATTTTTAGGAGGTAGAAAGTTATTGTTGCTGGGGAAGTCAAAGATTCAAGGTTGTTTACAGCCATGACAGCACATGGAGTAAAATAAAATTTGCTCTCAGGTCCCATTGAAAGCAAAAAGTTGGTGAGAAGTTGAAAAAAGGGGTATCAAACAAGGTATAAAGCAAACATAAAAGTACAAACAGAGTGCAGATTAAAGACCTCAAGTAAAGTTTGCAATGTATGAGGTAGAAAGTTGTCATGTTGTTTAATCACATGATCTCTTTTGTAAATAAGCTAAGCATGACTATTTAAGGGCACCAAATCCCATCTGTATAAGAATTTCACCTCAAACCTTCAGTGTGCAAACATGTATGTGCCCACTCTGCCCCCTGCTGCAGCAGAAAAGAACAACAGGCTGCAGACAGGTGACAGTGGAGTTTATCTCTGATCAATTTTACTGTTTTCTGACAATCACTGAATTATTTTTTTGTTTAATCTTTCCATTTGGGCACAGATCAACATGTGGCTGATATTTTATCCCTCACTGTGGTCCAAATCTTCCTTTCACTTTTTAAAATCTACGCTGAGGCTTCAAAAAAACAACTCTCCGCACCTTGGGAATAATCTGCTTGAATACATCTAAAGTGCTCTCCCTCCATCACTTTCCCCTCCTCTCATCCCTTCTTCTTCTCCATTCCTCACTCTCTCTCTCTCTCTCTCTCTCTCTCTCTCTCTCTCTCTCTCTCTCTCTCTCTCAGCAGAGCTGCGGGCAGTAAAGATGCAGGAGGTAGAGGATCTCTCTACCTGCTCTGATTGTTGTTGCATAATTAAAGCCGATGCTCAGAGGAGTGTTACTGAGCCCCAGGTGACACACAAACACACTTCCTTCTCTCCATCTTTGTGCTCTCTTTCTCTCATCTTTCAGCCCCCTGTCCTCCTCTGTCACCTTGCCTCTCTCTCTAAAAAATCTTAGGTGCTATGGATCGATCTTGAGTTATAAGCGCTACCAAACCTTGTGGGGCTAATGAGAAAAAAACTGCAGTTCCAAAAGTGTCCACTGGAGGGTGGCTGCAAAACTCAAAGAATCCCCATTATGCTCCATGCTAAAATTTCCATTCATACTGTAGAGTGAACACATCAGCTGTCTGGTATAGGCCCACAACACTACAAAAAATTCACTTTATAATAACAGCGAGATGTGAGTTGAAAAATAGATATTCCAGTAAAAAGGCTGTACAGAAAAATATGTGCTTTTATTATGGTATGTTGTGCCTCTGTTGTACAGGTACAGGACCTGCACCTGTTTATTGTCAAGATGGAGATGGCTAAATATCTGACGTCCAACCCCTTTCTCCTTCCAAGCATGTGGTCTCACCCTCTTATTCCCAAAATGCAACACAAATAATACAAGTAATTGCTGTTTTCTTTGCTTGAAGCAATAAAACAGTAAAATATTATTTGAAACCATTATTGTACAGGTTTGTCTAGTATTTAAACTTAAGATTTCACCATTGGAATTCTCTCGTAAATTTACAGTAATTTGTTACAGTGTATGTATTTATGACAACTGTATGGTGATTTTTCTGATTCTATAATTAAGAATTATGCATACATTTCCCAAGATTAACAGCAGGGCCGAGGTGACAGACAGGTGGGAAAGGGCTTTTTAAGAGGAAAGAAGCTAAAAGGGGAGTGATAGAGCACAGGCTAAAACACAGGTTGAACCATTAGCGGCCACAGGTGTCGCTGCAATCAGCACCAACAGATCATCCTCGAGCCCCTTAAAACACGGCTCTCTTCTTTCAGTGATTTTAAGACTTAAATCACAGAATCATTTATATTTTGAAAGCCCGGCTGCAGAGCTCTAAATGATTGCACTTTATTAATGGATTGTTTAGAAGACCAGAGTGTAATGACAGCACAATCAACCCGAAATAAATGCATGTACAAGATAAAATAATGACTTATCTTGATGCATAAATAACACTGAAGTGAATTTGTGGACACTTTATCTACTTAAATTAATGCATCATCTGCAAAAACGAGACTTTTTAACAGCCCTAGTGCTGCAGTGTGTGTATGTGTGTGTGTGTGTCTGTATGTGTGTGTGCGTGTGCTGAATGTGATGGGAAAGACTGAAATGAAGGAGAGAGTTAGAGAGAGAGAGGGTGACTGACACAGTGACAACAAGTCAAACCAGGCAACTAGAGCAGACTTGACCTGAACCTCTTCTTTGTGCTAGCAAGAGTGTGTATGCATGTGTGTGTGTGTGTAAGGGCTAGACCTCTCCTCCTCGTGTCTGTCTGGGTGACAGTGATTGTCGGCCAGTTTCTTGACACCTCATAGGGGTAAAAAAGAGGAGGGCAGAGAGAGAAAGAGAAAGAGACAATGTCGACAACATGAAATAATCATCAGCTTCTTCCACTGCGCCTGGAAATATGAAACATTAATACACACACTCCTCCTCCTCTTCTACCTCCTCCTCCTCCTCCTCATTCAGCCGGTCTCCATCCTGTGCTCCCATCTCTGGGGAGAAAAACTAATAAAGAGGAACAAAAATGCAAGAATGATTAAAAGCTGCTTCTATGCAAGAGAAACATTAAAATCAAACAGAACTGGGGGGAAGTGGGCAGAGAGACGGAGGGTAGACAGAGACTTATGGAGAAGAGAGGAGAGCAGGTAGACAAAGACGGAGCGATGGGGGAGGAGAGGAGAGAGACGGATGATGCAGGGAGGAGCAGCAGCCTCTTTGTCTCCGTCAATAGTTAATATTCCAGTGGTCGGCCTGACACCTCCACCTCATTTCTGTCTACAAATATTTACACTGGATAGCCCTGTATCCATGTTTTCTTTGCTGCATAGACACATACACACACACACACACACACACACACACACACACACACACACACACACATATCACACACTCACACAGTGCATGAAACACACACATGCACAACTCCTCCTGGCTCTGCACAGTTTCTTTGTAATAAGTTTAAAAACCAGGCAGATGATAAATCAACAGGCTACTTTCCAAACACTTTGCATGTTTTTCCAATGTAGTTTAGGTGTTTCAAAAATCTGTGTGTCACTCTTAAGGTAAAGGTTACTGAGGGTTGAATCATTTGCAAACTATGTAAACTGATTTTTTTCCCCATAATTCTTTGCTGAAGACCCCTGAAGTGACTAAACCAGGACAGTGATGGCATCGGTGGCAGAAGATTTGTTTAAAGAAACAGAAATGTGCGACCCATAAACTGTAAATTCATGGACACCATGCTAAACATGAGGTTGCAAAAAAAAAAAGAAAAAAGAAAAACTGCTCCCCCTGGTGACTGGCTGCAGTATAGGTCAAAAACTCCATCCTGTCATTCATTCAAGACAAGAAGTGATAAAACTTTAAAAAGTTTCTACATCTTGTAGAAATTTTTCCTACGTCCATATGAATTGAATTGAGTTCAAACCCTCTTTTTTTCTGAGAAGTTGTTCTTTCATTAGTTATTAGACATTAAAAACTGGGATTTAAGTTACATTTTACGATGATTGACAGCTGCTGTTCTTCTGTAGTTTTTACAGCAATACTAAGACACCTCGGGCCAAGAAGTTATTCTTTGCCTTTTTTTTGTTTGTTATCCACTTCCACTCAGATTTTCTTTGGTCTTAACTGGGCAGACTGGCAGCACAATGGTGGCACTTGTGACGGGGTTCCTTTGACTTCAAAACCATGCAACGGTAAAAGATGGAGCCACACTGTCCATTCTTTAACAGTCTATGGTGTAACCACAGGTAGTCTCATTTCACACACATCAGGAGATTAGAATATCTTAGGTCTTTTTTGTTTACTTTTGGGTGCTAGTGCCCAGCACCAGTATAAGTTAACCTAAATGAAGTGGGTGTTTGAAATTAACTCACAGAGTAGGATTGTGCCCAACTGCATGGTTCCACATGGCTCATTACAGTCAGGACTAAGGTCTGATTTTCTATATAGGAGCATGTGCAACCAGGTCTTGGATCAACCTGCAAGGTACTGGTGCATTTCTATGAAGAAATTATATCATTAGAACTGCACAACAGATCATCACAGAAGAAGGAAGTCTGCAGCTTTGAATAGTTTTAACTTTGACAGATCAGAAGACAACCATCTCTTGCTGCCTCCCACAGGTTAGTTTCATGGAGTGGAGTTTGGTGAGGAAGGTTTGAAGACATCATAAAGCTGCTGTTTCAGAGACCTCTAAAGAAGCAAACTGAGGTTTCTCCTCCATTTATTATGTTTTTAAATTTTAACAAATCGGAGGCTTCTTTGCTGCAGTGAAAGCGATGAAGCAGTGTGAGGTGGGAGGAAGTCTCCAGTGACCCAAACACCATAAAGCATTTATTGTCTATGTTGTTGTTATTAGAGTACAAACACACACACTGAGCTGTCTGCAGGGGGTAGAAAAAGAGAAGAAGTACACAGTGGGGAGGTGTAAAGCGGGGTTGACGCCACTTACGGCTTGTTTCAGCGCCTATTTTATGGGTGTTAAAACAACAAAATAGGCTTTTAATGCGGGCCGAGGCCAGATGTCGATGTCGTTTTGGGGAGCTCTCCTCCCTCCTGCCTCCCTGTGTACTTCATTAATCGAGACGTTAAAAGATTTATCTGTGTCTTCTGCTTTGTCGTTTTTTCCTCCACTAACTCCCTTCCTCCCTGTTGTCCTCTTTTGTAATTAAACGGTTCAGGCTGCTGCCCTGTGTGTGTGAGTGTGTGTGTGAATCTGTGTGTGTGTGTGTGTGTGTGTGTGTGCAGTGAGAGCAGACACAGACAGTGTTTTTGTCTCCTTCCTCGATGCTTTTTTCTTCCCCTTTTTGCAGCAGATGCTTCAGTTCTGCCTTAACGGCCAAGGATTCCAACTTAATTAACACTAAATAATTAAGTGAATAAACATGCTAAGCACAGCAAACACACACACACACAGCGCTGATATTCATACGCTGTATCTGCATCATCTTCAGGGAGCTGCGAGGGAAGAGGGAAGTGTCGTAAATATAGGTGAGAGGGTTGTTGTAAAGAAACAAGCTCATTCTCCAATCAGTGAAGTAATTAATGTGCTTAATGCCGCCATTAATCATGTTGAAGAGCGCAGGTAGCACACTGTCAGTGTTCAGTCTCTGAGGCTGCGACCGTCTGACTCCTTCAGAGGTTCATGCAGAGACACAAAAAAAAAGATCTTTAAGAAAGCAGAGAAACATAGTTAGTCATCTGAAATCATGAAACAACTCAGTGAAACATTTATTTGCATTAAATGTTTTATTTACATGTGGCATGTGTGCCTCTAAATCTGACCAGTGGGCTTGAGTTTTTAAGTTGTTTTCTTGCAGACTTTTGGAGGATGTGATTTTTGTTTTGTGATTTTTGAATTACACTCTTTAAAAGAAAAAAAACAACAACTTTGCTGACTTTCTTTGACCAAATGGAGCAGCAAAGTCAAATAAACAGAAATCACCAAACGCTGAGTCACCAAAACCACTTTGAGTCTGAGTTGTGTCCTCATTATTCAAATTATGTTATACGACAAGAAGAGGAGGCGTTTCTCCCCTACAGACTACAGACTTTGTATGACCTTATGCATGTGTAGAAACTTCAGTTTCTTCTGTTTGAGTGTCTAAGATTTAAATTTGTCATCTGAGAAGCAGTGCTGTGTGTCGTTCCTAAATGGCACCTCTCTTGATGGGGGCTCCCTGTTTCTGCTGCAGGTGTGCAAACTCAAACATACCTGAAAACATAACACCATGCTTTAACGTTAGCATCTCACTTACTTTTCTACACAGGTGTCTGTTAAAGTCTGAGGTGAGGTGTCTATTCCTGTCTTTCCCTGAGTGTTTCTTTCCATATTGAATATGTTGCTCGCCTCTGTCTTGCATATTTTTCAGGATCCTTGCAAAAATGTTTTTAATCAAGAAGACATGAAAATGGAAAAAAAGGAAACAGTTGTTGTCTGCAAAATAATTTATATTGACAGATAAATTAGTTGGTAAAATATGACAAATAGAAGACCGTACTTACAGTGCATCACAGGCGTTTTTTGTCCATGAAGGCCTGAGGAGGAAGAATTCTTGAACACTGTCCAAATTCCAGGAAAAAAAAATTAAGCTCCACAACGCAATTCAGTTTGGTTTCTCTTGGTATGGCACTCATTTTATGGGGTTTCCTTTGACTTAAACCGGGACGGGTCCCCAAACTACTGGCGTGTACCGTCCTACTTTTTGGTACCCCCCTATTAGAGTGCCAGACATATCGATTTTCCAAGCAAATGTTTGCTCCAACAAATTAAGCCATCTTAAAAAAGAGTTGCTGTGTGAACCCGACCAGTCGCTTTTTGGCACTTCTGGTAAAAAAGTATAAATACAAAGTGTTCACATGACAGCATCAATACACATAGATAAAATATAATCCAGTTAGATCAAGAACAAGGTTTTATAAAAAATGTTGTGACTAATTGTATGTCTGTGAAGATCACCATTGTTTCACAAACAGGAGAGATGAGGATGGAAAGACTTTGAACATTAAATTTAGTTTCACTTCTGCTCATTGTTTCTGCATTATGATGATCAGACTGATGGAATGACTCAGTATGTTAATAATGAAGTTGAAACATAAGAAGGGAAGGACTTTTATTGTGTTACAGTAATACAGTTTCAAACAAAGCTCTCTAAGAAATGAATGAACCTCCAGAAAGGACCCTTTTTGTAACCCTTATTTCTAATAGTGTAGAGTAAGTGTGTGTGTGTGTGTGTGTGTGTGTGCCCATGTGATATCAGTGTGAGTGCATGTCTGTGTGCGCTCCAGGGACCTGCTTCATCAGAGCTCAGCCGAGTGTGTCAGGTGGTGATGTGATCTGGTCCACGGTGACATGCCCTGTACTCCCCCACAACCAAGTACCCACCCCCATCTCCCCAAAACACACATACACACACAGGCACATGTGCACACAGCTCTGCTTCAGAGTGGCCCAGAACAATAAGGGCTCATTTGGTGAAATGAATCTGTCTGCCACCGAGGCTCTTCCTCTGAGGAGCCTAATCGCACTCAAATAAATGACTAAACTGTGTAAGTGTGTTTCTCTCTCTCTAAGTGTGTGTGTGTGTGTGTGTGTGTGTGTGCGTATGTGTGTGTGTGTGTAAATAAACACACAGCTGAACACTGTCTTTGTCCTATGCTGTTTTTAATAGGCAGCTCATATAATCTGAGGCCTGCTGAGGGGATGTCACCTGCCCAGGTGCTCTCCTCACAGTCACATAAACCTGGCTTTAAAGGCCTGAATGGAACCAGTGCACCAAACTCTGCTCCCAGTGCAGCTCCCAGCACTCCCAGTCCCACTGCCTGAGCAGCGGTGACTGCTGTACTGGTGTGAATGGTGGTAATTAATGGATTTACACATTGAGCTCTTGTCAAACACATGCCAAGGGCAGGGAGCTCTCCCAGCACACCTCGACGATTAAGTTCTTACACACACACGCACACACACATACACACACACACTGGTGAGCACAGTCCCTCTGTTATAATAACCATGTGCATAATTCCATCACCAGCAGACGCACACAGGCTATTACCTCGACCTGCAGGCCCTTCACTGGAGCTCTGAGACCGGTGAAGGAGCGCTTTATGTGTGAGAGAGAAGACAGGAAGATTTGGATCGAGCGATGAAGAGCAGGTTCACATTTATAAGTCTTTACTATCAACCTTCAATCAAACTTCCGATATTCTCCTTCTTTTTGCAGAACATCTGCAGACTAATCCTCCAGCTGGAAAAATGACTCTTAACTTTCTCTCTCTGAAGGCCCTGTGGAGCCTCGCTCACCTGTGTTCCCTTGCTGCTGCGTCTCCCTTGTCCTGGCTTCTCCACCTTCCTCTCAGTCCCCTCTTCCCTTTATCTTTGTCTTCTGTTTTTGTTCTACAAAACCTGAGTTTGTTCTGCTCTGACCTCCACGCTCTCCAGAGATCCACATCTAGCAGCACGATGGTACACAGCTCAGGGGTCAGGCGATGAAAGAGGCCCGGAGTCAATAGCAAGAAGTACACATGTCCCAAATAAAAGTCCTGTCTAACAAAAAAAGGGGAAAAAAAGATTGAATCCAGTACACACACACACTTACAACACTCCAAGTATTAAATCCAACACATCAAATAAAGTCACAACGATTTATTCCAAGAAAAACTTCAAGGAGTAAAAGAAGAGGAATCGATTCACAGGACTACCATCTTCTAACTGTCAAAGCCTTTTCTTATTTCTTTCCTCTAAACATCTCAGGCCATTTGTTTTATTCAGGCCCGGAGAAAGGAGGAAAACACCAACACGCAGAGGGAGGAAGAGGATAAGAGATGTGGAAATAAAAGTCTACGAGGGGAGTAAATAGAAATGGAGGAGGAGAGGAAGAAGAGGGCAGAGGATGGTGCTGTAAACACTATCTGGCATCCACACTCCAATCACATCCCTCCATTTTAAATACCTGCTGGCTGAGCTCTATGTGTGTGTGTGTGTGTGTGTGTGTGTGTAAGTGGATGTGACTGAGATAGATGACCTGGGGTAAATAGAGCTATACCTCACAGCCAACAGTGAGCAAGGCCATCGGCCACACAGTGGGATAGTGTACGTTTTCCCCGAGTGTGTTTGTTTATGTGTGTGCATGCTAAACGCTCAGAGTACACTCCTCTCTTCGTCCTTTATCCGGCCTATCAGCTTGTTCTGGCTTAACAAAAATGAAACCATGAGACTTTTGAGTTTTGTCTCTTAAATTTTGCTCATTGTACAAAAAAATACAGTTCATGGAGTGTTCACTTGAGGCAGGCTGCAAAAGACAGAAATCCTAATCAGAGGGAACTTAAAGTCGTAGCAATAATAAGTGTTAACTGACTGCACTCTGTACGTTGCACAGTGGGTGGATGTTATTTTATGGGACATTAGATTAGACTTAAACAATTGTAAAATGTAGATGATTTGCAACCATTTGGCAGGGGGAGCTCCACTTCTTGGCCTTTAGGTCATTATTTCGACCTGTTGTTCACCATTGTTGCATTTTAAAACATCTTTTAAGGAATAAACAAGAGACACTGAAGAGACTATGTCTTCTTAAACAGGGTTGTGAAGTGAGAAGAGACCTGAATGAAGAAAAGCTCTCAAGCTTTTGCTCAATCTTCATATAGCGTGGCCGTGGCAAGGCCTTGAAGTGAGGTGTTTTGCATGAAACAGAGAGTTGTTTTACCCTAAACTCACCATGCATAATGAGGCCTGGGTATGGTGATTTCAGTACATATCTTTTTTGCTTAAGACATCTTTGAAATGTTGGTTTTGATGTGTGTCAAAGCCTGTGAGGTTTTGTCAAAGGGCTTGGTCTAGGAAGTGCATCAAATCTTAATTTTGAAGAATTTTAATAATGTCTTGCCATAAAACTCAAGTCCTCTGACTCAGATTCACATAAAAGTACAACAAAAATAAGATATTAAGGTGGATGTGAGTAGACGCTCAGCTGGCTTGACTGACAGGGGGGTGCTCAATTCTGCCTCTTTGCCTCCAAGCATTCTCAGAACACCTGCAAAACAGCCTCAGAAACCAATGATAAATATCACACAGACCACGTCCTTATCTTACACAGTCTTTGGTATAAACATCTGCTCAGTGCGGTCCATTTCAGACACAATCCCCATTGATTTCAGCTGTTAGCTGAAGGTACACACACCTCTGCCAGTAGGAAGCAGCTCACCTGAACCAGGAGTGACAGAAAATCGTAGAATGTCAGGGGAAGTCAACAGTAATTGTCAGTAATTCGCCGCTCTAATCGCCCGAAGAACACATTCAGCAGTTATTGCCTTTCAATTATCTCCAATTATGAATAAATTATAGAGCAAACAGAGCCGATGTAATTTGAGCTAAGCTTTTATTTTCATACTGTGTTGGATCTACAAATCGGAAAAAGGACGGGTTTGGATGGAGCTCAAAGAGTTCACCCTTAGAGGACGGCGCCAATGTGGAGCTGAGAAGAAATATAAGGAGAAGGAACTTTTGTTCACATTACACTTACCTGTGTGGTATTTTGACAGCATCACTGAACTTTAAAAAAAGTCAAAAAAGTCTCTTATGATATTGTCTTTTATGTGCAGAGGAGTCGTTGTTGGAAAGAGAAACAGCTGTGTTGCATTTGTTTCCAGTGGCTGTAAAAAAGATTCAACAGCCGTTTAATTTCAATGTTTATTGCAACTTTCCCTCTCTTCTTTGGCGCCCTAAAGACTGTATGCTCGTCACAAACAGGTAGAGTAACCAGGTGTTAAACGCAGAGGAAGCAGCAGCCGAGCGGTGAACATGACTGATGGCGTCCTGTCCGTGTGTGTGTTCATGTGGCGTGCCTTAATAACGACACCATGAGATGGCTGACACATCTCCTCTGCCTCTGAAGAGACCGTTTTAGTGGGGATTTATTTTGTGGAATGAATTACCCTGTATAATTAAAAACCTTAATCTCTTTTTTCCCCTCAACAAAACAATTTTGTTCAAACCCAGAGAAGCAATCCAAAATTAATTTACCGCACCACTGAGTAGTATTAATGCTGTGCCAGTCCCTCCCCCCTCAGCCACCCATCCACATCCTCATCTCTTACATGGGTTATGTGATATGAGATGATAGGCAGTGTGTTGTAACATGGGATGTTCCCCGTGTAATCATCAGGAGCAGAACAATACACAGAGGACAGCGGGTATTAGCTCTAATAGACTGTCCTGTGGGGGACTATTGTCTGACGTGTGTGTGTGTGTGTGTGCAGGTTTGTTCAGCTTCAGCCTTTCTTGTAGTACGACTCTCTCATGTACACCATTAAGGAGCATGAAGGGAGCACGTCACGCCACCTTTCTGCTTTACTCCACTTGTTTTAATGCTGCTTTGTTTCCAGATTTATCAACCAATTAATGAGCAACTCAGTCACTTCATCCCAATCTACAAAAAAACCTCCACCTCAGGATTTTCTTGGTGCTTTGGCTCATAATTGCCTACTCATCAGAAAGATAACTGCAGGGACATAAAGAAGAATATTTAAAGTAATAATCTAAGCGACTCAAACAAATCTTCACTCTTGTGTGTGCAGTATGATGAAGTGGAGGATGGTGGAGTCATTTCAGAACCCAGCTGAAAAAAAAAACAGGCTCTTGCATTTTTCAGCTGTCAGACTTACAACAATGGCAGAGCTCCAGAAGCACCGCTGCAATTAGAGGCTTTTTCCCAAAATGCCACCAAAGGGAGGAAGACTGAGGCCTCCGAATCTTTGCTTTGTATCAAACTTGAAACATACAGAAATTAAAAAATGAAAAAAAAGGCTCAGAGTCAGATACCAACTCCTTTTTAATGATGTCCACACTAGTCTGTAACAGGGGCTCTTTGCTGCTGCTCTCCCTGCCTTGGCTTTTCATGCATACACAAGAAAAGAAGGGGTGATATGCTCTGCCTGACTCAGGCTTTGGCATTCACCCCCAGAAAGATATAAAGCTCAGGCAAAGTCTAAAGTTGAGAGGCAGTTATTTCACCGATATGTCAGTGGATCATTTCTCATGTATGTTTTCTATGTTGTTTTCTGTGTTGAAAACTTGTACAACATTTTAATACGTTTATTTTTTTTTGGTGACGTGATTAAGATATTTTTTGTTGCCTCTTCTCAGAAAGACCACAATGGCCCATTATGATCTTAGGACATGTTCTTTAGAGTACCATGGCTTGTTCCAGCAGCTTTTTCTGTTCTTTTTGAGTCCAATAGATAACTCTAACCAGCCCCCACCACAAAAACATCTTATTCTGCACAAAACACAGCTATTACATAATAATTCTGATAGCATTTACTAAAGGCTGGGTTTTACTTGTGCACAAGATTCGCACAAGAGAATGCATTTGGCTTTTATACTTTTTTTTTTCACTCTGCGTGATATCTGTTAGCTTCCATTCCCAAACTGCAGGGGGCAGAGTATCACAAACACGTCTACAAAGTAGAGTAGAAGAAGTCTGCATTTACTCTAATCACAACTTTTTTTTTTTTTGCCCATTCCTCTTCTCTGCAGAGCGTGACCACAAGGAATTGCCATCACATGATAAACACTGTGATCTCTGTGTGGCATGGAAATTCCCATGATTTCCATGATGGCACACAAGGAATCCAAGACTATTTGTCAATGCTATTGAAGCTACAACTCATCATTTTGTCCGTCTGTATTTTTGGTTGAAGAAATGAAAGAAAATCTTGATTTTATTTTCGAATTTTAGAATCCTATAAGATTTTGAAATCCTGTAGTGTGGGCTGGTCATTATCTTCAAATTTTGAAGTGTGTACGTGTTTAAGATTTAAGGAAAGACATTTGATTACGAGTCTCCTTATGTGTGTGAAAAACCAATTATAATTATTTTAACATTACTTCTTTAGAGAGAAACATTGCTTCTGATTTTAGGACTCCCAGTGAGAGTCGAATCGGTAACTAGTCTGTTGTGCACCGTGAGACCACCTCGAACTCTCTGAGGTCAGGAAAGCTGCCAAATCAGCTGACTCTATTGTTTTGGATGGCGGCGACAGAAGGGATTGTTTAGTACACAATGGAAGGTGATGACAAAGTGCTGCAGACGAGGATCAATGCGACGAGGTGTGCACAACTGTTTTTCCTCCTCCAGTGTGTCGGTGTGGTGTGTGTTGTGTGAGTGGTGTGTGTTCCCTGGTTACTGTAGTGGAGAGGGAAAGGGGGAAAGGAGGCGGGACGGGGGATCGATGAGGCATTTGTTTTGTTTAGGTAAATGATGTGGTGGAGATGGACAACAGCACTCCGTCTTCTGTCCCTAAGGAGACGGAAGACAAATGGCTATTAGTGTCCCATCATCCCTCTCTCTCTCTCTCTCTCTCTCACACACACACCCACTCTCACACACATACACACACACACTCTCACTCTCATTCTCTATGGGACTGGCGTTGTGCTGGGTAAGCCTGAAAGCCAAACTGGCAGACTTTGATGCTCCTCACTATATGTGTGGTGAGGAGCCAAGTTTAGCCCAGTCTCTGATGAACAGTATGAAGCTGTAGTGTACACACTCTGCACCTTTGATCACATAATTGAGTTCAGGTTAAAAGGGACGGGAAGAGAGTCAGCCTTCATCATGGTTTTAATCAGCCATCATTATTCAGACCAGACAAATTTAGGAAGGGGCAGAGCTAGACGGGGGAAAGTCTTTCTGCTTTAAACTTTAAAACTTCAACGTCCAAAGAGGGATTCCCTCTGGATTGAAAGCTTTCTTTTCTCCATTTGATAAAGTATGGACAGTCTGACAAGGCCAAACTTTGCAGAACCACAAAGAGTCTTGGAAGCAGTGGTTTGAAAAGGGGGCAATCGTCTAACACCAGACTTAAAGTCAATTCAAGTCACTAAGTTAGTGTTCACTGGTACCTCCAATGCCCTCTGCCTTCATCTGTTGACAGCATCAGCAACAACAGTAAGGCCCATCAAAATGACAGTTCTGGTCTAAAATGTTTGTGATATCCATGGTTACCATTGGTTACAGACCTACTTCCTACTCCTGCATTCCACAAACTGAATTTGGTGGGACGAGATTTCACTAAAGTTGTGTGCAGTTCCAGTCATAATGCAAACACCAGCAAGGCACAATTGTACAATTGAACTTCATCAAAACTTCAGAAATACTGCTTTTACTTTGCAAAAAATGTTATGGCAAAGCAGCTATTGATGAAGAGAGGCTTATCAATGAGGTATATAGGATGGGAAAACCTCAGTCTCATGACTCCAGCTGTCCTTGAGTCTGGCTTTGTGCTGCAACTGGTGTTGATGACTAAGGAAAGGTGGCGCCAAACCTCAACGGAGCAAAGAGAACAGCCATGCCACCGTCTGCACTGAGGCAACCAGACTGCAAGACTTAGCCAGACGACCTACCGAGAAAACGAGTGGTGGATTGATTTGTAGCAGTCAGGGCACATACAAGCGTGTAGCATAGCTCCATCAGAGTTATAGCAGGGGATCTGGTCTTGTCTGAGTATAAATGTAAAAAAGACAATTGGACCTCTGGTTGAGAATTTCTCACTCCGCTTCACAAGTCGGCATTCTTTCCCGTTTTTGATAAGCCAAGCTGCATGTGTTTCAAACTACTTTTGTTCCACCTGATGAGGAAACAACATTTTAACAACGATGGCTGAGGTGGATGCAGCTGTAGCTGCTAACTCCAACAGTAGTATGTAAGGATATAAGACCATCTCAGAGAGTTGAATAGAGACAGTGAGTATCATTAGCCTGGCCTTGGTGCTATTTGAAAAGCAAACCCACCTACTACCGATCTCAGCAAGCAAGTGATTATTTTGAAATGATTTTGGTGGATAGAGGAAGGTTCTCCTTTAAACTGGTTTCAAAATGTAGAAAGTGTCGATGAGCTTCCTTACCTTCACTCTGCAGCTTCTCTCCAAAATCTTTCAGCTCTCATCCAGTTGCTGTGAGGAAGGAATCAGTCCTCAAACATCGACACAGTACAGTACCTGCAGCTCTCTTTGAGTTTGTTTGATCAGAGAAAAGAAAGGTTGATCTAACCTGGTTCTCTCAAATGAATACACACATGAAGTGAAGTGGTCAGTAATCAGAAGTGCTCAGTCGTAGCTCTGTGAGGTCTGCAAAAGAAAAGTGTCAAAGCTGGACCCAGAATAAGTGAAGTTTATCCAAAGAAAATAAAAAAAGAGCATGTACCACTAGAAGGAGCCATTTATCTGTGAATCAAAGCGCATGCTGGGAGACAAAACACTCTTACAGTAAATAGTTATAAACAAATACTTTAATTTTAGGGTAATTTATTTCTGTCTGATAATATTTAAATCCATCACATCTTCTTTTGACTCTGTGAAAAAAGGCTTCAGAAAACGAAAATGATGAAGTCAAATTGATCTTCAATGACATCATAGCTAATCTCTAGTATTTCTAAGTGTACAGATTTATTAAAAATCCAAATATAACACTTTTTTCTCCTGTTTCTGCATTTTCTTTTTAAAACCATCACTCTTTGTAGTGTGTGCATGATCAGATTTATTTCTGCAGATGTTGTAAAACCACGTTAACTGCATTAACAGGGAACTTACTGAGGAAAGAAATGTTTATTCATATTAATCATGGTATTAATAACTGTAATAATAACTGTGATAATAATGTACCAATATCTGTAATAAATAGTATTGTTTCTTTGAAGCACATAGGGAGCATACAGAAATGAATCTGGGAAAGAAACCAAAAGAAATCAACATAAAGAACCGAACCCAGCGGGTACAGGAGCTGAACGGAAAGAGTTTGGATTGCACAGGTCAAGTAAAGCCACAGCCACACATGAAGAGTCTTTTTGTTGTTCTAATATACAGTAATACAAGTTCTGCTGTTTACAGAGAGAAAGGGAGGATCTGTACAGAAGAAATACAAAAGCACATTGAAGCCTCAAACAGATAAAACAGACGGACAAATACAAACAGAATGGAAGGAAATTCCTCGTTTTCTTTCTCTTTTACTCACTGTCACCATTCAACCTTTGTGCTTTGGGGATCTGCATAGGACTGGGAGGCTGTGGGGGTTCGGGGGGTGAGGTGGGTGTTTGAAGGCAGCAGTGTACTTCCAGCATGAGACCGGGAACTACACTAAGGGCCTCTTACATGGGGCACCTGCTCCAACTACTTGCCTGTAGTCTTGACTGATAGTTGGGATTCAGATTTCTGAGTACATAAGCATGAAATTGGTTGCTGTTTCAACTCTTAAGTTTTTGAATATAGCAACTTTTTCAATAGCTGTGAGCCTTAAAATACATTTAGTAAAAATATAAAACATGGAGTAATAATTTCTTAACCAAAGTATGTGAAATAATCAAAAATCAATAGGGTATACTTCATGGCAATTTCTGTTGCTTTTTTTTTAAAACAAGAATTTTCAAGAGACTGATGACTGAAATCATTCCCCTGAGGCAACTGAATTTGTTTAAACTATGATCGGATAAATAAGTGAATGCACTAATGTAGTTAAATCATAAATATACATAGGTTATTTAAATAAAAAAAAAAGTTGCATGACTTAATTTTTATTTCTCAGACAGTTTTGATCAGGGATATTACTTCAACAAACAAAAAAGAAAACAAAAGTGATCCTAAGATGTTATTTCCGGTACATAAAACAATGTTTAGATTAAATAAGTGCTGCATCAGAAACTAAATTTTTCAGTGCTTTTGTGAGAAACAGGTCGCTAAACTTTAAATAAGAACTTGTGCAGACAACCAGAGTTGATGCAATACAACATCCTGTGCATTATTTTGTCTCTTCAGAAAGTATACTGCTGCCTTCTAGGTGGAGGTCAGTGGGCAGGGGAGGTAGGTGTGGTTGTGGGGGTGAGAGGAGAGGAGGAAGGGGGAGGTGAGGTCTGTTCGCCAGGAGGTCTTCGAGGATAATAGCTGCTTAAGGGCTTGCATCTGAGGTATACACATTATACTGAAACATAGGGAGAGTTTTGCAGAAGACCCATTCAGGTTTTGGTAGGAAGCTCAAGGATTGTTTGTATAGTATGTGCACCGTGGAGCAGGTGTTTCCGTCAGGGTGGAGGGCTCTGCAGGGGGGGGAGGATGGAGGGACTCAGGAGGACATGCGAGCTGGAACAGAACGTTTTCTCAGCCACAGAGAATACCAGCGCTAAAAGAAAGCTGCTTCACACCCTTTTTTTAATCTCCCACTGCTAATGAACGGACAGCATTTACAGTACGTGTAAACAGGACAGAAGTGTTGAACCAACAGCAGGAAGAACAGAAAAGTTCAGGATGAGAAGCAGAGATCTAAGGATACCTGGATCTCTGCTAAGATTGACATCGTTAGTTGTTTTTCAGTAGTTTTTTTTTCTGTGTTTGTTTTCAGTACAGTCCCAGTCTGTTTTTCTTTTTGTTCCACTTTAACAGATCAGAAGTGGACCTCTGTGGGCCGGTGGTGGACAGGTGATTTTAAAAAGTCACTCCACCAGAAGCTCCCACACACCCGTGTAGTCTTTTAAGAAGATTTGAGAAGTCCATCCCGAGAACAGACGAGCACTGTAAGAAGGTTTCCTCCACTTTGTACAGCTGACAGAGCAAACATAGGGGGGTTTCACCAAATTCAGGCACACAAAACCCAAATCTGACCATTACACCAGAGATGAATCCTGGCTAACAGAAGAGGAGGGGGAGAAGAATGCGTAAGTCCTCCTACATGAGGTGGAGGAAATAACAGAAACAAACTACAGCTCTGACATTTGTTGTATGTGCACAACAAGGAGGTTCACTGCAATACAAACTCTTTCTCCTGCAGGCAAACATGAACCTCCACCTCCCTGACCTCCTTATTTCTCCTCTGAAGCCTTCTGATCACTCTGTACTCCTGGATCTGGATCTTTATTTTCGCATTGGGCTCCCTGGAAACCCAAAGCATGTGGCTTGAACCACAGTGCATCTCAATAGCGGAGCTGCTAGCACCAAGTGAAGCTTTACCTTGATTTTGGCAACCAAAGATGAGAAACATAGGCATCTAGTTTCAAGAATGCTTTTTTCTACTAGTCAAAAACAGCATACTAATTGTAGTCACTAAAGGCGAAAACTGTTAGAACTGCCGTTAAAGTGACTGTGAGCAGAATCTCCATGTGAATTGCAGCGACTTGGCTGGAGGACTTTGACTCTCACAAATTGTTGTGATGTATTTCTTTTGAAAGTGAAAGTGAAAGTAGAAAGGGTCTTAATTCTAACGCTACTTTTCTTGGTTCAAGATAACTTTTTACTGCACACAACACGACAAGGTAATGTATTTATCAACAGTTACGTAGCACTGTTGTTTGAAACGTGACAACAAGCAAACTTTGTGAGTTTGTACCATAGTTTAGTGGCTGGCTACAGTTACTACTACTCACAGCCCAGTGCTCTGAGACGTATCAGTACTGTGTAACGTTTGTGAACCCTGGTTTTATCCTACCAGTGCTCATCTACTTGGCAGAGCAAAGATGACCCGGCTCTTCATTTATGGATAGACTATCAGATTTGAATGGATTACTGCTGCATATGTGTTGGAATGAACGTTATCAAAAATAGCTGAACCCATGTTCTAGCTTCGAGCTCATGTTTCGGCTTTTAGCCTGTGTTCCATCACTATCACTACTAAATAAATCCAAGAAATCATTTTCAACACAGATTTCTCTCACTGCTAAACTTTGTCAGCCGGCTAGGAAGTAAGGAATTAGCATTCAGGAAAAATCTATTCTAGCTAATGATAACCTCATCTTAAATTGGTGACTGATCAGGCATTTATCTAAATACGAGATTTTTTCAAGATCACTCAGAAAGTTCATGCTGCAGGACAAATTTCATGAATTTGGCAGATTTAACAGATTTAAAAATGCTGTTCACAGTTAAAGAGTGATATTGACATCTGTAAAAGAAAAAAAATGTTTGTTTCCTTTATTTCGTCTACCCCATGTACCACCAGTGAGAGAAGATACAATCCCTCGTATTCCTCATTCCTCCTCCTCTTCTCCACCCCCCACACTGCACCACACACACAGCACCTTGATAACGCTCAAGGGGGGCGAGAGACAAAGACAGAGAGAGAGAGAGGGAAGAAATGAGGAGAAATCTCAGGAAGAAAAATCAATATTTCAAAAAAATTTCTTCTAATCTTTCCCTCCTCCATCTCGTCTTTCTCTGGCTCACAGGACGAGCCGCTCCCCCCTTTTTCTTGTTCTTATCAAATTTGAAAAGCCTGTCTGCGAAAAATTCTGACTGATCCCGTAACGATTACACATCTCTGTCTCTCTGACTGGATCCCACACTGACTGCAGCCCTCTGGTTTCCCTTTTTCAATTCTTACTTCCTTTTCTTGCTCTCCCTATTTTGGCCATGGCGTTACAGTCTGTCTGGGACAGCAGGAGAAGTAAAAGTCCAGCATATTATCAGAAACATTTTTGCTATATCATTTACACATGTATATAATTTACAGAATACTGTTTGTTTTTTTTAAGTATATAGAAAACAACAACATCTACCTAAAAAGTTTTACATTCAGTAGCTGAACCAAAGGGAAACCCAACGAATGTCAACAGAAGAAAACATCACACAAGTAGAAACCTCATCATACATCGACAGTGCATTGAATCCTGCATGAAAGTTGGAAATCAAAGGCAAACTTATGTCCAAGAGTTGCAGATCACAAATAGATATATCTATATTCATATATAAATGTTTTTTTTCTTCTTACTGGTAATACAATAAATACAACATTAGTAAATGGCTACAACTGACTCTCCGACCATGCCTGACAGCATGTTATTAGTACAACGTTTAAATATAGAAGGATGTCACTAAAGTAGAGATCCATATAAATAGAAAGGTTTAAAGAGACTCTTAGGAAAACTTTGTGACACTTTTTTAAGACTTCACATGGGGCGTTTCGCTCCCTCGTATCCCACCATCGCTCCCTTCTTGGTGGTGGAAGTCGAGGAAGATGGATGGAAGGAGTTTCCTCTGACACTCCCAGGCTGACAGCTCCCATGTTTCTAATTTGTACAACCCACTCGGACTGTCGTTTCCACCCACCCCCACCCCAGCCCACCCAACACGATGTACAAAAGCAGTTTACTACACAGCACAGCCACCTCAAACCACAACACTACAATGACATGTTTGGTCGTGATGTCAGGGGCCTGCTGGGCGTCCAGCAGACATGGCGTACTGCTCCAGCTTCAGCTCCACCTTTTTTACATCTCCATCTATCTGCTCCGACAAACGTAAGGGTACTTATTTACCTAAATGCTTATTTTTGGAGTCTAAAAAACGCGGACAAAACTAACAGGTAGTCACGACTACACTACTGCAGTTTGTTAGTGGAAGACAGGCTGAGAAAGCTCTAAAGATTACTCCTCTTAGCGACATGTCTGCTGGACCAGCTACCCCCAAACCCCTCTACACACTCAGTCACGCAAACAAGACCAGCCATACACACACTCACACACACCAAGTCTACACCTCTGCCTCGTCCAGCAGAGGGTCGGGGGAATCAGAAGACAGGATCTCTTCACCTCTCCTCCTTCTTCAGACAACGTTTATCCCCAAGTTTCTTTTTTTTTGTATACATACTTACTATATTACACACATATAATATATCATATGTATATACGTACATTAGTGTTTGCTCTTTTTGGAAATCATAAACTTAAAAAAGTTTACAAAAATAAAATGTTTTATGGTGACCTCTCTAATTGGTCTCTTACGCTTAGCAAGGCTTGTTTTTCAGGGGTCAGAGCCATCAGGCTCCCGTCCCCCCGGACTACAGGCTCAACGGTTCAGGCCCCGATTCAGAGCAGGTCCACAAACATCCATCGTCCATTTGTCAGATCCTCTTTCGTTCCTGATAGAAGGCCGGGCTCCTTTACAAATCTGCTGTCTTTGTTTGAGTTGATGTTTTTTTTAAAGCGTCCCTCTGTGTCCACGTTGTTCTCCTCTTTTTTATGTTGATGTCCATCTGAACTCATCCCTCTAGTCTTTCTTTTATTTACTACAAAAAGAGAGAACAAGCAGGTCAGTGTAAAGAAGATCTACATTTGAGGAAGATGAATTTCTTTTTGTACAGTTTGTGTGGAACAAAACGTGCATCAAATATAACGACGACTGAGACAGAAACCACACCTTTTATTGACATTACACCTGTGTGCTGTCTTTGAGCACAGGACTGTTCTGACGTCCTCACAAAGAGAGAACAAGCAGCTCATCATGCTGCAGCTTCAGAAGGAAAAGCAAAGAGGAGTGAAGGAGAGAGCGAGGCCGGCTATTTCCTGGGAGGCTCTCATCTTTGCAGAATGCCTTTAATTCTGGGAGATGAGCAGAGGTGCTGTGTGTGTGAGTGTGAGTGTGTGTGTCGGGGGAGGTTGGATCTTCAGAAGCCAGAACAGAAGAAGCCGACTTTAATTTCAGCATAGCTTTGTAGTTGCTCCGTCCCGCCCCTCCAAAGAAAGACAAAGAGAGAGAGACAGAACCTGCCTCACCACTGAGTCGCCAATCACAGCCAATAACGGCCTCCTCTTGTCTCAGCTCTGCTCCCTCCCAGATACATTTTCATATCAGGGCCTTTGTGAGGATTTAGCCTCAGAGGGGAAAGGAAGAAGGAAGGGTGAAATGGGGGAAAAGAAGTTTGGAGAGTCTCGCTGAGAGCTGGGCTGAACTGACATCAATGTTAAACACTTTGGGCAAACACTTCCAGCAGACGATGATGGCTCGAGAAGTCTTTGCCACCCTGCAGACCTACTTCAGCTTCCTGAGCTATCACAAGCAAACTCGACTTAATCTGTATAAACATTTATCCATACATCCAGGGAGGAACCTATGGGTGAGGGGAAATGACTATGGTTGAAGGAGTTTTAGCCTGAGCAGTTCAGGAGCAAAAGGGACCTCAGTGCATTGAGTTCTATCAGAGCATCCCTCAGCTTTCATCTGTTGGTTAGCTTCCTTCTTTGCTTACTCTCCTTACCAGAAAAACTGGTCTTAGAAGTCATCCCTACACTTCAACATCAGTTTTCCCAACCTAGGTTGAGAGTTCAGCCTCAGTACTCAGGCTTTTGTTTGGTTTCTGGTGTAGCCAGAGGTTATTTGAGCTGAGACTTCCCAAATCATTACTTGCATTTGTTATCAAAGACATGAAACATATCACACAAGGCCCCATAGCTTCACTTCCTCAAACACTTAAGTTTTGTTATGGGCTTATGTCAGCGCTAGACCATGAGAATCTGTCTACCTCCCTTCAAATGGTGCCCCAGCTTTTTATTGACAGCAGCAAAGTGAATTTTAGCACTAAGGTTAAGGAACATCTTGCAAAAAACTAAGATAAAAGAAACCAAAGCCAGATGAGATGTTGGACTCAGATAGAGACATTTGTAACCAAGCAATTTAGTCCCTTGACTGATTTTTTAATGGATTTGCCAACTCTGGAGCACTCAAGTCCAGGACCCAGAGTCAAGTGGGACTAGCACTGCAAAAAAAAAAAAAAAAGAAAAAGAAAAAAAAATTTCAAAGCAAGTTTTGATGCCTTATTTTTGGTTAAAAAATATCTTTTGGAACTAATATGAGCCACATTTTCTCGACTAGTCCAGAAGAAAGTCCTGTTTCAAGTTATTTAAAGAAAAAAATGATGCCTGAATTATCTGCAACTTGGGAAAAAAATATGACAATGAGGAAAGAAAATGTTTTCTGTATAAGCTTAGAAACTTTACGTAAGAGAATTTAAAACAAGTAATGATATAACAATCTGGACATTATTCTAACTTCAAGAAACTGGACTTGCAAATTTTCCAACCCATTTGCAGATTTTTCATTACTCATCACGTGCAATTCAGACTTTGTTTTAGTTTTTAAATAACTTGAAATAAGACATGTTTCTGGACTTGTCAGCTGAACGTAATCTATATCAGGACAAAAAAGAAAATTCTGACTGAAAATAAGACGTCAACACTTGCTTCGATTTCAGTATTGTGGTTAAGTTTTGATTTTCAGGACTCAAAGGGGATCAGACACAAACACTTCCTGCACGGGATTAAAAACAGTAAAAAAAAAAAAAAAAACATTTTCTTTCTAGTTGCCTCATTATTTTATGCATCAGGTACTAGATACTTTTTTTAAAGTTTGGTCCCTGGGTTTGGTCTTGATAAACATTAACTGCAATTAACTAACTAGGGCGCCTGAAACATTACCACAAGTTTTTTTTGCTTTGCTGTCAAGGATTGTACTGCAAATATATATCCAAGAGCAATGCAAATAACCAGGCAGAAGACAGAGACAAGCTCAGACTTTAACATACATCTGTGCAAGATTCACTTTTCAAAGTGATTAGGATGCTAAAGTTGACTCATAGCCTGTAAAGTTGGCCTCTTAACTTAGTCAATCACTAGGTCTGAGATAAAATCGGATTCATATGAAAATGCACAGTTCTGTAATTTCACAGATATTGATCCTCCTCATGAATCCTCTTGTAAGAAGAGCTCTTTTTGGACTCAGTCTCTGGTAAATGGGACTTGACTTCACGACAGTTCTGTCATTTGTTTGGAGACACTAGTCTGGTATCAAACTGGAGGAAGTCTTGGCCAAGATATCAGTCATCAGATATCCTCGAGGCGCACCAGAAGCCTTCACACTGCAGGGCAAATCATCGTCAAACAACAGCCAATTTAATCTGAGACCAACCTTCATTCTTCCTTTCCATCCTCAACTCTACAAAGATCCCAGCAGGCTCTCCCTGACTCTACACCTGTCAGCGCATGAGCTGAATTGCGGGTGACATTTCAAACCGCCTCAGTCAGTCTAACTTGGGAAAGTGAGAACGTGGAGGAGAAAGCTTTAGAGAAGAAAGATGAAGCAGGATCATCAGTCAGGTTTCAAAACTCAGGAGGCGTTCGTACAGGTAATAGGGTTTAAAAAGAACACACAAGCATCAACCTGAAAGGTGTTTGAACTTATAATGTATAATTATAGGTTAGTATATACAAATCTTAGGAGTAGCAGGTAGATATGATATATATTTTTTCCCAAGTATAGACAGTAAAAGAAACAAATCAGTGGTGCATTCACTGATGCTGAGCTAACAGAAGAATAAGTCTTTGCATTGCACAAATATGCTGCTAAAGTCAAGCAAGTAAAAACATGTAAGAGCATCAGAGGAAAGAAAAAACATGAATTACAGAGTAAAACTGAACACAGAGAGATTAAAAACACTGTCCTAAATCAGTAAATACAATACCAGAGTATCGAAAGAAAAACACACAGCACATGTTTGAACTACACAGCTTCTGTTTGGTTATTTTTTTTTATACAAAACATTTATCTCTAAAAATCCCTCCACATGTAAACCCACACAAAACAAAACAAGAGCACAGATTTCAAAAGCTGTCGAAAAGAGAACAGAGAGAGTGAGAGAGAGAGAGAGAGAGAGAGAGAGAGGGAGAGTCTGTGGTGCATGGGCATGAAAAGCACTCTGGAGATTGCTTGTGCGCTTCTCCACATATCTGCACCTCAACTCTGGAACAGTGCTGTGATGAGTCCTACTATGGCTTTATGAAAAATATGTGGCCTTTAAATTGGCTCCCTTGTGGCTGCTTTGATAGTAGAGGTCCGCTCTGTTCATAAGTCTTTTGACTCGGGCTCTGTCACCCACAATCCCACAGAGGGAAGTCTGTGTGGCTTTCTGCAGGAGCCACAGTCATTTACAACACAGACGCACTCTGAGACAACAA
This sequence comes from Thalassoma bifasciatum, assembly GCA_008086565.1. Classification (NCBI taxonomy): domain Eukaryota; kingdom Metazoa; phylum Chordata; class Actinopteri; order Labriformes; family Labridae; genus Thalassoma; species Thalassoma bifasciatum. The sequence continues at coordinate 433,763 of RPOG01000030.1, forward strand.
CACTGAGCACACATGTGAGTCTATATATGGAAAAAGATGGTTAAATCAGTCTAAAATTAAGAAAGTGAGAGCTAATTATATGTATTCAACAAATTTTGGGGATAAGTGTTAGGGGTAGGGCAGGGCGATTAATCGAAAACCGACTATTTGAGCTTCAAAGCGACAAAAAACTGCTTTGACTGTGTTTTTGTTTTTTCCCCTCTTGTAATTCTCTCTACTAATCTATCCTTAATGTGAATTATTTTTGTTCAAAACGACAGCAAAGCAGCATCAAATCTCTTGTTTCAGTGTTAGCCCTGCTTCAACGTGATGTCTGTATCAGTCTGAAAAAACACTAACAGTCAATCATTATGCATAAAGCTTACGTACTTATGCTAAATCATTAGGCCCGAAAAGTTCAGTTCTTGTGTTTTTTTAACATGTGGTTGTTTATTTTAAGATGTAGGTATCAGTTATTTACTAGAGTGGAAAAAAGACAAGCATCAGGAAAAATATGCTTCTGTTTTTATAAATGAGAATCTTTTTTCATCATATCATGCGTATTTTGTATCGCCAACCTCATGTCGTATTTCGTATTGTAATGTGAGTTGACTATTTTATTTCTAAAGTTTTCTAAATTTTCTAAACACATCTAATCTTCCCCAACACTTGGAGCACCATCATGTTACCGAATATTAATAGAACAAACTATGTCGAAGGTGCATTAACCAAAATCAAGGTAGAGGGTTCAGTTAATCATGATTTTGATTTTGCAATTATCGCCCAGCCCTAGTTAGGAGACAGAAGTCCTTTGGGTTTTAAGTCTTGTACCAATTGAAACTTATTTAAAGCTGCTGTGTGAATCTGTTAGTGTTGATTTTGACGCCCCCCAGTGGATACACTTATACTAAATTTTCACTGATTTTGTAATGTGGCCTGTATAAATACAGATAAATTCCACCAGACCTGTACATCTCTGCTCAGCTACGTCATAGTATCACAGCTCATAGGCATCAATTCTTGTCACTTTGGTTCAGTGTGGTCTAATAATATGCATTCCTTTTTAAAAATTTTTTATTGCAAATTCAGAATGATTTGAAGTAAAAAATCCGAATAGCATCAAAATTCTGGTTGATTTTCAAAATAAATCTATGTTCACGTCAGATTGTTTTTCACTTTACAACAACTAAGATGAGAACCTTCATATCTGGTATCAACAGGTTAGAGGTTTTTCGAACTGTCTTGGGTGCAGCTGCCAGGTGTTCAACAGACAATTGAGGAAGAAGCTAAACTGCACTGAGGTGGAGACTGACTGGACACAGATCTGGTGGAAGGCAAACTCAAGTTTCACCCTGTTTTTATGAAGTTTTTTTGGCTTTTCTGCTTTTGTTCAGAGAAGATAAGACAGTCATCACTAGCCTCACCATGAGGATTTGCTGTAGAAAATTTTAAAAAGTTGTTTTTGTTTTGACATACTTCTCTGACACCCTTTCTCTCACATTAGTCACGGAGAAGGTGAAACGGAGAAGACTCATTTACATGGAAATTTTGGTCTTAATTGTAATTTCTGAACAGCTGGATTTTGGGAGATTGTTTGCCTGAAGTGAACCACACAGGACTCTATTTGCTCACGTTTGTTTGTCTGGCTGCTGCATCCCTCAGCTTGGCCTCTGTATTTTAGTGATGTCATAAAAACAGGGAGCAGACTAACAGTCATTTAAACTTCTGCTCTCAATTCCCTAAACTGAAACAAGCTCAAACAAACAGAAGAGCAGCAGATAAAAAGTAAAGCGTCCTGCCCGACTGTGGGGACACATGTAGGTTATTTGGGAGATGTAGCAGTAGACAGAAGGAGACCTATGGCTTAGCAAAACACACCTCACACAGTTATATGACCACACACACACACACACACACACACACACACACGCACGCACACACACGCACACACACGCACACACACAGAGGCTTCAACTTAAAACAGGAACAGTTTTCAGTCTTTTTGTCATATAAAATGTTTCTAATGTCTAACCCCAAACCACATAGAAAAAGGAAGAACATCTGTTATTTTTAATCTTCTTATATATATATTTTCTTCTTCTGTTGTATAAGAACCTAACATTAATATCACTCTAAGTAAAAGACTAATAAATACTACACTATTACACTTGTTTCTATAATACACAAATACACGTTAAGAACTCTCACAACCTTATGACAGACATTAAAAACTGTAAAGTGCATGGAAGAGCGATGGATCAAATCAAACAGAAAAAACTTCTTTTAAATATTTACATTAAAAGATATGAAAGCAGTTGATATCCCATCACCACTGACATACATTCTTTTCTGTAGAGTAAATGCTAAAGCATGTTTCCTGTGTGATAGAGCATTCATGTACAAGCCCCTGTTATAAAATTATAAAGGAAACATACATCTTTTTTTTCACTAGACTTTTTGTGGTTTAAGGTAAGCTTTGTGTTATGTATATTTTTAAAACTGCTGTGTGCTGGTTTAGCTCAGACTGTATCATTCTTTGCTGCATGTTATACCTTCACCTTCACCTTAACAACTTCACGTTAGTCTCAGAAATGCTCAAGAAATAATCTTTAAACTGTTCAGAAAACCACAGGATAAAACCTGTGAGGGGGAGGGGTATAAACAATTGTATGGCCCCAATCATTTCCTATATTTTCCACATACAACATGGTGCAAAAATAAGTTTGATTATAATCTATGACCAGGAACTTCTCCAGAAACCTGTCTTCTGGTTTATTGTTTTGATGCACTGTTGAAGTCAGGTTATATAAGTGAAAAGAAAGCAGCAACTGTTTGAGTTCATTAAGGTAAAAAAAAAAAAGAACTGCAGTTCCTTGAGTGACCACTTGGGGCTGTCTGCAAAAACCAAGCAAAGACTTTTACAGCATGAATGAACACCCTCGCGGCCTGTTACGTAAAAAAAAAGGGGTCTTTAAGGCCTATGTCTATAGTTTTACAAGATAAGTTGTTTATTTTGTCTAATTTCTGTTGTATTAGAGGTACAAGTTTGCTTGACTTGACCTGAAGTGCACACAGCAAATATTCTGTATTTCTGCTGTAGAGGGCCCTAGATTGCTGGAACTGAGAAGAAGCAGAAGTGCAACAAAGCAGAGCTAATGAAAGTAATTAAAGTGAGAAATATCAGCTGTGCCACTATGGTGGAAGTTTGCTGTAAGAAATGTGGAAATACACCACTTTGGGAAAATTTCAGACCCAAGCTGTCCTGGAATTTTATCTAATTTTTTAAAGAGTGTATGAGTTCTGTTCTGTATGAAATCTGTCTTTTATACTTCTTTTAGGTCACTGTAAAAACATTAGTGCTAAAGGTAAGATAGGAAAATAGTAGCATGTTTAAAAGAGGCCCAGTAAAGAGGAATCAGGAGTGTTTTCTATCTAATCCCCCATTTGTCAGGACACTAGCCTGACTAAACACTGCAGAGGAAAGCTGGAGTAGTAAAGCCGCACTGAGTGCAGAGGGCTTGTCTTCAGAGTCTGCAGACATGTTAGATTAAGGCCACATTTTGTCTGAGCAAAGAAAAATAAAGACGATGTGTGTTTAGACAGAGAGGGAGAGCTTTGTGCGATCCATATTTACTGTAACAAAGGCCTTATCCGTGTGTGAAGCAGCTGGAGAAAAGACAGTCTGCAGACAGACACAACAGTGACAGCAATAGACCAACTAGTGGGAATGTGTGTGTGCATGTGTGTTTGTGTGTGTGAGTCTAGTCAGCCTGGTATATCTTCAAATGAGATCAGTGCTTATTGACTGAGCTCTCTTATCTCTAATCTGTGGGGTAAATTGCCTCGGTTGCTGCTTCTCTTCCTACTCCTCTTTCTTCCTGCGCTACTGACTCCCCTCTTTACGATCCCATCAGACACAGCAGGCACAGATGCTATTTACTGGTGGGAGAGTTCGTGTGTGTGTGTGTGTGTGTGTGTGTATGGAGGTGTGTGTGTGAGAGAGGGAGTGGGATTTGTGGATGACTGAATGCTTGGGTGTATTAGGTAGTGTTCCCTTTGCTGTTTTTGGCATAAATCTCCTGAACAATACAGCATGTGGGCTACATGAAAACACACTGTATAACCAGAGCTGCAACAGATCAGGTGTTTAGGCTGGATTAGTTCAGAATTTCTAATATAAACCTTCATATATCTGACCATTTAAGAATCTTAACATGCACCTGAAAGCTGCTTACTTCACTTTAGTAATCTTGTCCAACAGGGCGACAGATTTTTACAGGTATCATAAGTTAGCATCCTCTTTGTTCACTGATTTCAAAGCAATAGTCTATAAATTTGTCAAAATTTAACCCTAAAGAAACTCTATTTATACCCCTCAACAAAAAGCAAACAATTCTATTTTTTAACTCAAAACAGCAAAATAAGAAAATCAGGACACAGTTCTTGATTTCTTAATGTGGCACGTAATTTGTCTGGTGAGTCTGATCAAGCTCACTCTTCTTTCATTCTTTCAGAAAGTCTGAAAGACACATCGATAAACTTTCATTAGATTACAGTTTTTCCTCCGAGCCACCTTTTCAAAGTCCACAGCCTCCTGTCAAACTTTCTGGCCCTTCGTCTTATTTTTCAATTCCCGTCATGTGTCAATCTTATTATTAAACAAAAATCATTACCAGGCTCTGAAAGTTGGCACCAGCCCTTTGAATCAGCCCTCTGGTGCTGAGCCAAGGTGGAAAAAGCCTTCCCTAAATAATGGTTATCTGGGGTTTTGATGGAGGGTGGAGGTTATTAGGTTGAGCAGCCTTTCTGTTCTCTGAATGACCCTCCAGGACTTATCAAGCTGCCTCTGCACTCCAGCCTGACAACCTCTTAAAACACACTCCACCTGGGGCTGGGAGTCACCTTGAGAGTCAATCTCCCGCTGGAGAATGAGAGGAAAACAGACTGAGAAACTATTTCAGGCTGCAGCTGATACAAAAGAGTTTTAACTACAATGACTGAACATCCATCTTCTCAGCGGCTTCACTGCCTCTTTCTGTACATCTCTCTTCTTTATTGGTCCTGAATTAGAGCTCTGGGTGACAACTCATGCCACTGAGAACTAATCGAACTAAAGCCAGAGAGAGATCTTGTGTTTGCATTGAGCACCCTATATTTCCCTTTTTTACTTGACAACCAATAAGATGGTCTGCAGTTGTTTTGTCGCTGTAGGGCAACATCACAAACTGTTGTTTTTCTTCAACATGTTTCCACAGAAGGAAGACTGATGCCTGCAGACAGAGATAAATCTATACAGGGCTTGGACTTACGTGTTAAACCTTGATCTACACCTGTTTCCTTTTCAGCCAAATCTAAAAAGACATCCCCTTGAAAACTTTGAAGTAGAGCTGTCTCATTGCTTTGTCTGCTTAACTTTCTGTAAAGTCGTGATGCCATCCCTCCAAACCCGTCCAACAAACTGAAACCCTTCCTGTGCATACTTTCATTTGCTCTGCACAAGAGAGGTTTGTTTAACATGGTTATGAATGTAAAGAAAAGTTACTGCACACTAAGGGGTTCCTAAAATAATGTTTCACAAGCAGACAGAAAACTGAAAACACTATATAACAATATAAAATAAACATCTCAAGTCAAAAGACTGCTGTATAGAACACAAAATCCTTACCCTGTCAAGTTTTATGTATTCCTTACATTATTTAGCCTGACTTGGCAATTTAAGCATCCTATGAAGATGGGAAAAGCTAAAATTAGTGATTTTGCTGTCTCTATTGTTTTTGTCTTTCTCACAAAACCACACATGAATCTAACACAGCTGAGGGTTTGTGATGTAAAAATGCTGCAAGAAATAAGTCCTGATGCATGTTAAGAAGTTTATTGTGGCTGTTTGCAGTGTTTTGGATGAGTCATTAAAACATGAGCCTGAGTCAAGTCTCAGTAACAAAGGAAGAATCTTAGACATGACTCTTGGTCTGTATAAACTGTGTAACATTTTATAGTAAAACTTGTGATTTTTGACCTCGATCTATAAGAAACTGTCACAAACAAGGTTGTATTTGCATGTGCATATAGGTGAATGAAGACCCTGTTCCAAACTATATCATCAGTGCCTCATGGATATGTAATGAAACAAAAGTTAAACTACAATTAAAGCTGGAAATGTTAAGTCTCAGATAAACTATGACTCCTGAAATTCAGGACTTGAGTTGTACTCAAACACAAAATACTGACTGACTTTTGAGACAGAGATATTTTTACAGTCTGATAGGATATTGACATGGCAATATAAATCAAAAGTTAATCAGCATTTTTAGTATTTGATTAAGTATTTCATTATTCAAGCAATTTGGTTTCTATTTTCATTTTCCTGGATTCAGTATTTTAGAATTTAAAACAGTAGACTAAATTTATAGTTGAAATTTGTGCTGTTTGTTTCTCATCTTTGTCTACAGTTGTTTCCATTGTTTACTGCTCTATGTGCCTTTGATTTGTCCCTCGGGGATAAATAAAGTTTTTTAAATTTCAAAGTCCACTTAGAATAACATCTATTTCCTGATCAGGGAACATAAAATTGTCGCTTTGTGCGCGAGTACTAGCTACTCTATAATTGAAATATAGTATCAATAACATAGACAAAAACTAATTCCAGAAAAAAGCTTTTTGGGATCCCCAGAAACTTGTGATGTCAAAAGGGGGTCAGAGCCCAAAAACATTGGTAAACACTGCAATAGAAAAGGAGTAGCCCAAATTAAACTTCTTCTTGTATTTTTTTGATCACGTCAGAAACAGATTAACAATGTCTCTATATTCAGAAAACAAACAGCCCTGCCTCTTTAAGACTAAATTGGATTGAACTTGTAACAAATTGCTTTGAAACTCTCCCTATTCTCACTCTTATTTTGATTGCAGAGACCATTTATCATACTGGTGACTCTCAGCAACAAATGTCAGAGGGAAAGAGGTGAACATTTAGCAGCAGAAGTATCACAGAGCTGTTATCAAAAGCCCTACAAGCTGATTGAAAATGATATCCAGGATGTGATGGCTGCAGTTTAAGCATGAACACGGTGCTGAGATGTAAGAATTAAATCTGGGAGCACATTCTCCCATCTGTCTGCTAAGAAGTCAAACATGTTCGTAGTATTCCTCTGTCTGCATGTATAGCACACAGAGGATTATTGCCTGTGTGTGCAGAGCATGGGGGGCCGTGAAACAGTGTGAAGTGTTGTGTGGAAATAATGTAGTTTTCTCCTTTAAAGCCATTCAGCAGTAATGGGATACCTCCTGCCTCTGGCTCTGTGCCAGCAATCAATGGACTCTAACACACTGCTGCCCAATCTGCAATGGATGCCATAGCTCTTCTCCACACCCTGCAAGACATCACTTCCTCCTGCATCCACATCCAGAGATACATCACTCTCTGACTCTCACCTTCTGGGTTTCATAATGCATCACTTCCTGGTCGCCATTTTGTTTCAGTTTCACCTTGTTTGGGGCTCAACAGTCCCCGGTCTGAGACTCAGCTCCAGTTATCGGCTTCAGTCCTCCAAAGGTTTGAATGACTGTTTTATTTACGAAATAAATCTAATTCAAAGTGTGGTTCTTCAGCTTATGGAAAAAAAGGAAATGACCTATCTAAGTCACAGAGGGATGCCATAAAGGAGCTGAGCTATAGACCCAAATGTTACAGAAGAATAATCAACACAAAATATAAACATCTCCTTTCCAAAGTGAGCACAAACATCAGAAACTTTACACTCAGTAAGGAGGAAGACTTGAGAATGAGTCTTGCATTTCAAAGTCACCATCATGAAGCGTTTTGTTTTAGTTTTCCATGAAGAGGGCGAAGTTTAAGGGTTTTATTTGTTGCTGCTTTTTGAGTCTTTATTTGTTTTCGAGGAAGCAAAAGGGGAGTTGGGAGTTGGGGGGGTGTCTCCCTCTTTTCTAGTAGGGAGTGAAGCGACTGCACCCTCCTCTGTAAAGGCTAGCCTGCAACATCAAAGATGAAAAAAAACTCCAATCAGTATTCAGAAAATGTAGGTATAGTTTTAAAATGTCTCTTTCCTCCAAAGAAACGTTCCTCCCTTTTTCCACAGAGTTACGCTGAATGTATGCACAAGTTCGTTAAGTCTTCCCTGAGGAATTAAAAATGAATGAAAGAGAGCTAAATAATTCTGATGAGCTGGAAGCAAGATGATTCTTTAGCTTCAAAACTGTGCTTTTGCATCTACTGAGAAATACTCATTTTGTCCACAGGGAGCGCCAGAAGCAACACAACCTGAAGTCACTTATGGGAGCTTTAAGAAACATGGTTGTGTGTGTGACATATGTATGCAAATGAGCTGTTTCTCAAATACAGCTGCTCAAACTTGGCCCTAGATCACAACAATACCCTTAAATTTCACTTTTTAGAATTAAAAAAAAATCAAAATCAATTAAAATGCAACACAAAATGGCTTGGTGGGGTTTAGGATTCTATATAACAAGGCTAAAATCAGCTCAAGTTTAATTTGTATCTGTAGCTTATCTCAGTTACTGCTGGCTAAAGTTGCAAACGTCTGCAAGCTAGTTCATGCATGTAACTCCAGCTGCATGGTTTCACACTTCTCATTTACAATTCCCTCAGGTGAAAGTCTGTTTAAGCTGCTAGATTTCTGGCCTCAGCTATCAAAATTACAGCATCCTCCTTTGCATCCACTTGCAAATGCCACCTAGAGGGTTAAGCATCTCATCACTCTTGAATTTCTGCATTTTAATATCTAACTGTGATGAGCTCAGTGTTTGCTGTTGTAATATACATTTCACATCATTTAAGCATGACCTGAACTCAAGAAAAAGCCAACATTGGTTCCTTTTCTACCCTCACCAACATGTCTGATGGTGTATGTAGCTGCACTTGCAGGATAAAAGAGAGGCAGTTATCATAAATTATCCAACAGCAAGGCACAGCGGGAAGATTTGCTCTTCAGGAGATATTTTTGGTGCATTTACAAACTTGGCAAACCTCCACCTTAAAACTTCATTATAACAGAGATCTGACAGCCACTGTCTGCTTTGTTTTGAGGGCTCAGTGTGATGCAAAAGAGTCTGCTCTGAATAGGTTAAGTGTTGCTTTTAAATATTAAGAGTGAGGTGAATTTCTGCAGTGGTTGTTTTTTGATGTGGGAGGATGTGGAAAAAGGGAGGAGTAATCTGAAGAAAAGAGAGGAAAGTGTAGAGTAATCAGGAGGAAAACACAGGCCACTGTTTTAATTAAGTAAATGAAGAGGAAAAAATGGTCGCAATTAATGAAGGCTTTTAGCTAGCAGCTGCACTAGGGAGGAAGGAGGGGGGTGTTTGGGGGACACATGGTGGTCGGGCTTTTGATTTCCATCACCACAAACACGTCAGCACTCGGCATCAGCGCTCAGCTGTCTGGAGTCCAAGATACTGCATCACGCAGTAGCTCGGCTGCAGCCGATTTGCCACCAATAACTTTAATTCTCCCTCTCCTCCTCCTCCTTCTATTGTGGTCTATCTTTCGCTCCTTCTCCTTTAATCTCCCATGGCACGTCGAAGCATGTACTAGATGGTCGTTAATCTTTGGAGGAAGTCCCTACCCACACCCACGAAAGAAAACAAATTGCACTTTCTCTTTCCCCCCGTCTTCTGGGGTGCTCCGTTTCTTTCTTTAGAAAGATTTTTTTCATCTTTGATGTTAGCTGCAAAGCTAGCTAAAAACAAACATTAACCATTCGACTATCTCCCCGTGAAAAATTTGAAGAGACTGTTTCCTGTGGGGAGGAATTCTCAGTCTCGATTGGATTTCGAGCAAGACGCTTCAGGCCAATGAAATTGAATGGGGAGTTTGAGAATAAAGCAATGTCCCTTTTTCATTTACTGAAGTGGCAAAGATTCACATTAAACATTAAAATGGGTCTCTCAGAGGGAAACACAACTCACAGGAACAACAAGCTGAGGGGTAGAAATGGGCTCCTTTGTTGAAGATTCACCGTTAATAAAGCAGGTCTGTAATATATTTGATTTAACTTGTTCAATATAAGGTCTGAAGGTCCTCTGTGGTGTTAAACATCCTGTTTTATGTTTTATCAAAGATAACACTGTTAGGATGCTGAATCAGACCCAGTCCACACAGAAACATCCTACATCATTCAGCTCAGCGTTCAGACAGGCAGAGGTTAACAGGAAGGAGACACACTCACCATAGTTCCCACGCTGTATGTGGCTGCAGGACCAATAGTATGGTGATATGGGTCTGCTGTTGCATAGACTCTGCCATAGCTACGGAGAGGGGAGAAGGTGGAAACTCTTAACAGAGACACAACAGTAAATAAGAGTATTTAAGTACAGTACTTCAGTACAGTCACTCTGGAAGGAGAGCATCATTGAAAGTTAAAGCCCTCTTCCTATTGGTCAAGGGTATTTGTGCTGATCGTGCACAAGCATCTGTCTTTGTGAACTAAATAAACCCACAAGTGTCCATCTTTGGTTCAGATTATTGTTACATCAGTTTAATAACACCTTAAACTCAGCCCCATTTGCAGCGTTGATAGCCAAATGTTTGCACAAGTTATCCACCTGATTTTTCCCCAAAGTAGCCAAGTTGAAGGTGAAACACTTACTTTTTACTATTACCCCATGCAAAAACACTGCAACCCTCCTGGCTTGTTATCTATCCTCCCTACATAAAGTTGAAGCGCTTGCAAAAAGAAGTAACTAAGCACCATCCTCTGGTAGTGAAAAATAAAGCTGATATAGAAGTGCTAAAAAACTGCAGTTCCATAAATGTCCGCTAGGGGCATGCTTGACTCTCATCCATCCATCCATTTTCTATACCGTCTATCCTGCTAATCAGGGTCGCGGGTGGCTGGAGCCTATCCCAGCTGTCATTGGGCGAGAGGCGGGGTACACCCTGGATTGGTCGCCAGTCAATCGCAGGGCTGACATAGAGACAAACAACCATTCACTCACACACAGCGATACCCGCTGCACCACCGTGCAGCCACGCTTGACTCTCAACTCAGCTTTATTTACAAAGCACTTAGAAATGCAACATGTTGGCCAAAGTGCTGTACACAATCCCAAACTATAAATAATAAAAAATAACAACAATTTAAAGTAAGAAACAATGAGGAGTAATCAAATAATAAACACAATAAAAACAATAACACAGAAAATAATACAACTCCAAAAGCACGGGAAACCACATACACACTCATTCAGAAAGGGACGGTCTTAACAGCAGAAATAAATATGCTTACAACCTGGTTCAAAAATGACTTTAGTACAAAAAGATAATTTCTTTAACATCTTCTTTCCTTTCTTTTAGTTTTGTATGATTAGTAGACTTTACTGACAGGAGACCTCTTAACCTCAAATGACGATGTTAAGTTGACTCAGCATTTCCAACATGTCATCCAGTGATGATGTGCTTCAAAGCCTTCAAAAACATAAAAAGGTCACAGAGACTACATTATACTATCAATAGCGAACTAGCCTCTGAGATCATAACTGTGTTGATTAATTAAGTGAGAACATCTCATTGGGTATTATCATCTGTGTATACTAAGTCTCAGCTGTGGGAGTGGTTTGGTTCTGCATGAGACCGTAGATGCACCATCAGAGTGTCATTCTGACTTCCTCTCAAACATTAAAGTCTCTGAACCAGTACAAATCAAAGAGGGATTTAATCAGTTGGGAAATACTGTTAATTGTCTCCTCTCCAGCTACAAGCAGCAGACATAAACCTTGTGCCTGCTGGCTTTGATTGAATAGATTTGATAATGGATAGGGAGGGTCAACCAACCACAATGAGTATGCATGAGACACATGAGGCATTGGGTCGTCGATTTTAACTGGGGTCCGCAGGAGAGATCTATAATCATTTCCCCCTCTCACTCAAGCTAAGGACAGGCCTATCGGATGAAAATGCAATCGATGTCTGGCTATAAATGTACGTTGTAAAGGTGAGAGTGTGTGATTGCAATGATTTGTTTTACCTGTTTCAATTTATGAGAAAAAGGGGACGAGTGTTTTATCTTCCAGATGATGGGGAATGGTTGCGATAAAGGATAAGAAAAGAAATGGGCAGAGTGGTAAGAGTAGTAGATGGCTGACGGGAGGAAGAAATGCAATTATGAAGAAAGAGAAAAATGAGGAAAATGATCCTCTGGGAGGGAGAGCGGAGACAGAAAGCGAAGTAAAGAAGAGAATTTAGGTTCTAAAATAGAAAACGTCAAAAGAAACCCACTTCTTTCCTCTCCTCCCTCTCTACAGTATGTCCCTCCTCTCTGCCATCTCCTCCTGTATCTCTCTCTGTCTGTCTCCGGAGGCTTATTTCCAGTCTTTTCACCAGCATTGGCTTGGAACTAATCCCCACCCTGAACGCCCCTCCCTTTTCTCATTCCACCTCTCCATTCCTCTCTCCCCGATGCCACCAGACCACTTTATTTATACTCCTCCTCTCTTCCTGTCTTGTTTGTTTATTCTCCTCTAAAAAGCAAAGGGAAGCCAGCATAGGTCTGGAGGGCAAAGATAAGCGGCTGTGTGGGTACACTGTGATGTGTTAGGGTACGTGTTAAAGAGGGGGACCTTGGGAGAGGGTGGCAGTGAAGTTCACATGGGGGAGGGAGGACGAGAGAGGGATGGGTGAGTTTCAAGGGCTGAGTAGTTCATGTTATGTTTTTGGAAAGGATTGATCCCTACTTATCATATCCGGAGGGCAGCTGCTTTTCTGACATCATTTCTTCTAGTGGAATCTCATAGGTGAAGGGTCCTGTCTTGCATTACATTTACTATCGCTGAACTACTTGTACTTTTACTATTGAGTATTAAAGAGGGGGTATTAAACTCTCCTCCATTCTAAACATAAATATAATGTATCAATGCTGGATGTTCAGACTAATTGTGCAGATTTTCTGGAAATTCCTGAATCTGTTTATGAACTGACCAGAACTCTCTAAAAATAGCACCAGGACTACAGAGTGCTGGCCAATCAGAAGAAATGGGGCTTGTGAAGCAGGGGGCCTTAAAGAGACGGCAGCCAAAATGAAGCTTTTCAGACAGAAGCTGGGATAAGGGTTTCTTAAAACATCAGCAGGAGAAAAAAAATATGTCTTTTTTTTTTTTTTTAGCTTAAGGGGAGAAAAGACTTTAAAAAAAGCATTATCACCTCTTTAAGTATCATTAGTATCAGGTTTTGAGCAGTCTGTGTCAAGTATGTCCTCTCGCCAGGTAAAAGCTTCATCATTTACCACCTTATTTAAGATTTTTGGACTTTCTAGTTTGCAGCTTTTTGGATGATTTACAAGCATTAAACATATTGATATGCAGCCTAGTCTCAATTTGAATTGAATCAAATTTAAATACTTTATTTTAAAGATGTGAAATAAGAAAAAAATAAGCAGATTGTCATCACAGACAATCTCCAAAAACAAAACAAAGAAGGTAAGCTGTTAACTCCATCATGCATTTACTGCAAGTTCACACGCTCAAACAAAAGAAATGCTATGAAGGAAGAATCATAGACTTATTTAAACCTACCCCTTATATTACACACAGTGTTACACCATATTTAATACATAATTTCCTTCCACATATTGCTACTTGCAGACAAATTTATATTTAATATTACTCCTATTTATAATACTTAATGGTAAGTAAACTGATGCAAACTTATTTGTGTTCCGTCCAAATTTAAGATTAACTCACATTAACAAGGAAAGGACTGGATTTGGAGACAGGACATTTTTCAGTGAGTTTTGGCTGCCTTTTGCTTCCTTTAAACTGGTCTCATGTGTAGACAGGTTGTCTAGTCAGTGTGTGTGTGTGTGTGTGTGTGTGTGTGAACTCAGACAGAGCAGAGGCAGAGTCTCTCAGTCCCCAGCCCACTCACTCTGTGTAAGACCTCTCTTATCCCACAATAAATAAAACTCCTCCACCTCCCCTCTCAGCCTCTGCCCCATCTCCTCTTGACTGCACCTCACTGCCCAGGCTTCCCTTTAAATCAGAGGAGCTTAAAAAATAGAATGAGAGAGACACAGTGTAGAAGATGACAGGGAGAGAGAGAGGAGAGGGATATACTGCGCGTCAGCCACGGAGGGAGAGACGAATAACGGCGAGAGTGAGAAACGGGGAGAGGAGAAAAAGAAGGGGAATGAAATAAGTCTTGTAGAGAGAAACGTGCCCCCTCACCTGCTCCTCTCTTCTCCTCTGCTCTGTTCATAACTCACCGTGCACGCTGCTCCCCCCTCGCCTCTGATAAATCTTACATTATCGGAGGCCTACAGGCTCCTGCTGTGGCTGTTTCTTATCAGCTCGAGATGCTCAATCTCCCTAAGATTAGCTCCCCGAGCACCTCCGCACACACACACAGCTCTATGGCAGCAGGAGCAGGTGTGTGAGGCGCGCAGCAGCCTCTCACACACATACGTTTTCTATAAACACATATCACTTTTGACTTGAAGGTCTCGGTAGCAAACTGCAGACTCCCAAAGGCCCGAGGACAGCAGCACGGGAAGGAGGGCAGGTGAGGTAAGGTACAAGGCCCCAGAGGTTGAGGGATCAGAGGTGAGGGGATGACAGGGAGCTCAGAGGGGAATGACAACTGAAAGATGGAGTGGATTAAACCGCTCTCCTCCACCTCTGCTGTCTGCTGCTCAGTGTACACACACAGTCCCACAGCGTCGTGCAGGATGTTACAGTGTCTGTGCTTCTTTTTTAGACCTTGTTCTTCAAATGTCGTTGAAAAAGAGCTGGAGTCTGGCTGAAACAATCCTGACTTACCATCCAGGTACTGCAGTAATATTGTAATGAATGATGCAGAGGTTTAAGTTTGACACCATTGTCATTGTTTATTTGACTAATTATTACATAAGTAAAAACAGTGACAGATTCATCAAGCTGAGTTTGACTTTCTGTTTTCATGGGTTGAAGCTGATGTTGTCACGGCCTGGACTCTCCTGCAGGAAGATTTGGGTCTTAAGTGTTGGTCTTTGAAAAAGCAGACTGAAGCATAAATGGCAGATGCATCAGATTTTAGATGCTAATGACTTTCTGTTGTATACTTAAGAATATGTTGACCTGTAGTTGAGATATTTGTGTTGTATGTGTGTTGGGTATGACTGCTGCTGCTGCTGCTGCCGGTCTTGGCCAGAACTCTCCTCGTTAAAGCGATTTTCAATCTCAGAGAGGCTTTTCTTGTTATATAAATTCAACTTTGAAGAGCCCTCAGTGATGTTACCTCAGTTATTGGTCAATATCATCAATACCATGTGACTTAGGTCAGACTACAAGTGGTCTTGGTGCACAATGAATGAAGTTATCTCACCTGATATGTAAGAGACTACTTTTGGCCTGAAGTACAGCTGTTAGCCTGATATTGGGGAGGTTAACTGAGGCCCCGTCTACATGACAACATTTCACCACATTTCACCCGAACCCAACAAAGAAACAGAATCTGAGTTTACATGGAAACGCTGTGAGACTGAAAACACTGTAGTACGCATAACAGGCCTGTAATGGGCAATACAACTGTAGGAACTGTTCACACGACAATGGTTTAGAGGCTGAAGTACAGTTGATCCGATCATCTGGCATATTTTGAATGCTTCTTTGCTGATTGCAGAAAGGGTGCAATAGATGCACATTTTGTTGAAGGGGCAGTCAGCAGACTCAGCAGCACAAGCACAACATGAAAGTCTTCCATTGTTACTGATATTGTCTGATTTGCACATGGCACAGAGAAAGTGTACTAGGCACACAGAAAGTGGAACATGACAACAGTGGCTCCACTGAAATCCCTGGTTTTCTGTTTACATGGTCACGGAGTAAAGGCGAAAAAATCTACTCTGGAGGTCATTTTCAAAAGTTTCCATTGTAGGTTGGCTGCAACGTTTTTTCTGTGTGAACAAGAGGCTGAAACGCAACAATACCCTTTCTGCATCACCCTGAAACAAGTGTCGTGCCCCTGAGATATTCCCATCAAAGGAAAAGACGGCTGGTGGTGAAGTTTCATGTGCTTGATATTGAAACAAGCAGGATTCAATTCTCATGGGGATTGTTGATCTATTGGGAGTATTTCAGACTGCATCTGTTACTAACTTTTCCAAATTTTACTGAAAAGTTTGATACATAACTCAGTGTATTTTTCCACATGTAAGCCTCCATACCTGTCGCTGTATGCGGCTGCAGTGGTTCCAGTTGGCTGGGCATATCTGTAAGCTGCATATCCTCCCTGTGAATAGTCAGAAGAGTGGAGCTCAGATTAGACATTCAGGGTAAGATTCTTTGAATCAAATTTTTCAAAATGTATAAACACATGACTGTAACAGCTTGAAAACGTTGACTTACATATATTTCTGCTCCATAAAAGCCATCCTGGTACACCACACTGCTGACACAGAGATCATAGAATTTAGTCTGAATGGCAGCAATGAAAGGTGTAACACCATTAAATAAGGAAACACATCTTTTCAATGTAAAAGCCAGATCTGTTTTGAAATCATGCTTTTCTTCTGAAATGTGGTCGATGATGTTCAATAAGGGGCTAAAGTCATTTCCTAAGCTCTTTGTTTACTTAAACTGCTTTTACGATTAAAATAAAGTGACATTTTTGCAGACTGGTTTGAAATGTTGATAAATTAGCAGTATCAGGTCATAAGCGATATTCTTTTTTGTGTGGTCTCTGTTTTCTGCCCCCAGCTCTGTTCCTCTCTCTGCATTGTCTTAAGTCCTGTTTCTATCTGTATTTTCAGTTTTGCACCTGTATACAGATTAAAGAACCACTTTCTACAACCTGTCTCTAAAACCTCTCCTTCACAGGAATGTCAAACATGCTGCTGAATGGAAAATGAGTATGTGTTTTTTATGTAAAACTAAGTCATATTTAAAGTCGAGACCATGTCTCTAAAGTTTTTCTTGTGTGGTTAGCTCATTTAAAAATCTAAGAAAGTTGAATCACAGATCGTTTTAAGCTTTATTTTGGGTTTAACTCATAGAAATGAGGCTGACAGCAGCAGCTCATGCCGCGGGTCTTTGTAATTAAAGTAAATTCATTTGTTTTTCCTCCATACAATAAAGACTCTTTAAGTATTCCAGTGTGGTCAGACTTTGCTGCATTATTCTCTCCTCTCCTCTGTCAGTCTATCTGCATTTCTCTGTTTTTCATTCTCTCTTTTAACCCTCACACATTTATTCTCCCCTCTCTCCTCACCCCTCTCTTCCCCCCCTCCCTCCTGCCTTCACGTTGGCTGGGTCTCTGCTCTTTCTGAAGCGGGTGCACTGGAGTGTGCAGGGCAGGTCATAGCAGTCCATTCACAGCTGAATAAAGAATGACACATTAGAAAAAAGAGAGACAAATTCGGCCACTCTGGAATCAAAGAGCAATTTTCTGCTCTATTAGAAGGCGGCCTTTTTGTTTTCCACTCGCCATTCTCCAGTTACTGCGTGTGTGTGTTTGTGTGTGTGTGTGTGTTTTTTGTGTGTGAGCCTCTGACTCTCTGTTTGAGTGCCGATATGAATTAGATTTGTGCAGTAGCATGTTTTCAGTCTCGCACACCTGTCATAGAGTGTTTGTTTGATTTTGTGTGTTTGTTTCAGCTGGAGCTGTCTATGTGTGTGTGTGTGTGTGTGTGTGTGTGTTTGAGTGAGTGTGTGTTTACTCACGCTCCGTAGGCAGGGATAGGTGGGGGAGGAGGTGCGGCACGGAACGTGTTGTAGACGGCGCGACCCCTCCCTCTCAAATGAGCCCCTCTGTAGGCCACAGCTGCTCCTGTACTTGGGTATGGAAACCCAGTCACTAAAAGACAGAGTGAGAGAGGGAGAAAAGAGAGAGTGAGAGAGAGAGGAAAGTTAGTTGATAAATCTCCACATTGTAAAACTTTTTGGTGTAAAATACCAGTGATTTCCCAGTGATACTGCTGCCTGTAATTTACTGCAATTTCAGTGTCTTACTGCAAAAAATAATAACAGTTTGTAATTGTAATTGAATTTCAAGTATATTGCTATATAAATGTACAAATGTAAAAATGTGGTATTTTACTGGTACTGATTTACTTCAAATGCAATGTTTTCCCTTGCATTCCCTCCTCACTCAAGCCAATAATAACTGTTAGATTGCAAGTCACAAAGCCATTCAGGGTAAAACTTCTCAGCACACCCGACCCCTCCCAGCTGTTCAGCAGAGCTTCAGCTCACAAGCATTACCCAAAATGTCTGTGCTAACTGCAACATAACAATTATTGCAACCTTGAGTGAGGAGGGACATGGCACAGCAGCAGATCACTGACAACGATCTTCAGACAAAAACAGTAAATAGGAGTAAGTAGGAGACTTTGACTGTGAGGCCCATGGACGGGTGTTAAAATTCCTAGAATACATAGCTCCTCATTTCAATTCTTGGCTCAAAGTTGAAAGTTTAACCTATACTATCCTGAACATGGACACAAATTTTACTCTTGTGGTGTCAAACAGCACAAACTTTGAAGCAACACTTTTGTGAGCTAAATTTAAATTTAAGCAGGGGAAGGAGTAAAAATCATGAAACCCACAGGAAAAATCAAGAATTCAGAATCAGACAAGCCAAAGTTCAGACAATGTCTGATTTTAATCTGAAGCTGACAAAAGACTGTAGTTCCTCAACTGCCCACTTGAGGCTGCAGAAAAAAGCAAAAAAAAAGCTGATTTCTATCTTGTACGCTCTGTTTATGAATACATAATCATCCAGGACAACTCTGGACAAAATCAAAAATAATAATGTGCATGCAATGTGTTATATTTGAAATACTGTAGAAGAAGAGTGAACATCAGTGGATAACAACACACAGCAACTTAACAAAAACCCTTTACTCAAATGTGTACGACATGAACTAAAAACACATTTTCATGTCATGCTTTTGGTGCAGAACTAGCAGATGCTGACCTTTAGGTAACTTTGGTTTCAACATGAGCAGGTGAAGACTAATCCTTCCATTCCTACCAATAGGGAGTTGTTGCAGTTGTAACTTGCTTGAAAAGTTGTTTGAGTTTGATTTTGTTTGGTTTTTGTTTTGCTGACAAACATGCAGTAAAGAAAGCAGCACAGAGCAGAGAGTCTCATGGTCCTCTGAGTATTAAGATGTTAACTTTTTACAGTAAAAAAAAGCTTGATATTAATATTCTGTAGCAATTATGCAAAACCTGAGTGCTCCTGTTCACAGTGAAGGTGTATAATCCATCACTGTGATGGATTATTAAATTATGAGTCTTCAGAGATGTTTTCTGTGCTGTTTGAAAGTAAATTAACTCAACAAGCCAGGACTGCTTTTAGGAAATTTGTTTTAATAAATGATGCGTTTACCATTTTAAGGCCTTTCATCACACTTAAATATTAACAAACAGGGCTTCTAATTAACACCTGCAGATCAGGAAACAGCAGTTTAACCTCTGGAGAGTTGGCAATGAGTAAACTGAAGTTTAATGTTTCTGTTAATAAGTAAATCTCTTTTTAATGTTTTAACTTTTGTAGTGATTAATATCAACCAGTAACATTTCTTCTGATGAGATTTCTTCCTTGTTCTTTTCATTGTTTTAGATTTCTGATACTGTAAATATCTACAACTGATCTTGTTACACAGCAGAAGAGGGGAAGTTGTTTTTACAGTTCAATCCCATGCAGTTCAAACTATCTTATTTTGAAAGATTAAAAGTTAGACTGCAAAAATGTCAGGTAGATCCTTAAAACTTGCTTCCTGAACTTATGAAATGCACTCACAGGCACAGAATGTTTATATGTAGGTTTGAGGCAGATTTTAAGATGCATTCAAGTATTTCTTGGTACAAAATCTGTCAATGGAGTAAAGAAAAGTTACTCCTCCAGTGTCTTCAAATAAGAATAATGTCTAATGACTTTTGGGACCTTTTTTTAGGCTATTCAGGCACCATCACTGCCCTTAAATATCTTTTAAATATCATATTACATCGACTTGAATAATACAAAAAAAAAAAAAAAAACATGCTTAGATTTGAGTTTTTGCAGTTCGCAGTGTGAGTCAATATCTGCAAAATTGCACAGTGTATGCCAGACCCAAGCTGTATGTGCTCCTGTTCTGTTTGTCCCTCCTCTCTTTCTGTTGTCTGCAGCTCTGCGGGTGATAATGATCGCTCAGCGAGGTGCACCTGATACTGAAACAGAGCTTAAAAGTCCAGAGCTGACAGTCAGACAGACACTAACAGACAGACATAGAGAGCCTTTGAGAGTGGGAACTCCTGTCAGCTTCTTAGACAAATTTTTGTTTTGTTCTTTTGTCAGATTTTTTGTCCTTCCTGCTATTGTACATAATAAATGCACACACTGAGTCACAGCTTTCCCACAGTCAGCTGTGACTGAAAGAGACGGACACTATAAACTCCAAACACTGTCTCACCTCTGGAGCATCTTCAACACCCTGACAGGCCCTCAGCATGTCGTGTTTTACTGTCTGCAAAACACAACACGCTGCACTATGAGTGCTCAGGGACAGACACACTCCATCTTTCTCCCTCTCTCTCTTTCTGTAGTGTGATGGAGATGCTCTCTCTCTGTTATGTCTGCTCGGTCTACTCTAACTAGTCAGAAAACAGCATTAATATGCTACACAGCCAGCACATTGTCCAGTGGTGATATATTCTGAGCCAAAGATCAATTTCCTCCGAGTTGCCCCGCTATGCTTCCTTTCTCAATATCAAACATACATTTATTCATTCCTGTGTGTGTCCGTGTGTATGTCTCTGTGTGTGTATGCATATGAGGGAGCATGAGGACATGTGTATGTGCCTGTTGTTGTTGCGGTGACGTATATGAATGCAATCTGATGATGAGCTATGGCTCATGCATGCTACAGCGCTGCTGTAATAACCCATGAATCATGGCAGGACCTCAGCCTGACAGGCAGCAGGCTCATAAAACAAACAAACAGCAACATCCGCTGATACACACGTGCACGAGCTGCTGCACAGAGCGGCAGACACACACATGTGCACGATTTATCTGACGGTATGGGCTGTGTGAGAAAGAGCCCCTGTGTTGGCTTAAGTCAGGAGGTAATTTTGAATATTTCTGAGGCTAAATTGCTTTAGCAGGCGGCAGTAAAATACTCGAGGATGGCTGCAGCTCGATCTGTATGCATGCATGATCAAAGGATGTCCAACAAAAGGATGCAAGTAGTTTGACTCGTTATTTTATAGCTTTACAGAAAACAATCCAGACCTTTTGTCAGTTAAAAAGCTGTCTTGAATCTAAAAGTGAAGCATCGTGGTCTCAGCCTCTTTAACATTCTCAAACTGATCAATGCTTTACTGCTTCACCCTGATTGGTTCAACAGGAGGTGTTTTCAGTCACTGACAGTGATCCCTGACGGCCTTGAACCAATGATGGTGTGCAAATATGACGAAGCCCAAAGTTGATCTAACGTCGCCCTTCCAACTTGCAAATTTTTCAGCATATGTTAAAACAGCCCGAGCCGCTTGTCTTGTTACTTTCCTGCTGGCATTTTGCATTTTAATCTTATTTGTTGTGTTCTGGAGAGCTGCTCTGCCAAGCTCTGCATATACTAACTCACAATAGATGCAAACGCAAACACACACTCAGACCTGAACGCACACACACTACACATGCATTTGTCCTGCTTTGCATATACTCATTCTAGGACGCAGTCAATCAATCAGTATTACATTTCCCTCATTGTCCTTCATGCCCATGCTGCCTATTTCACTCACCCAAACACACACACACACTTACACACACTGGTTACTCTGTCTGAGATGCAAACGTACTAAACGTAGGCTGGTTATTATGCAAACTGATCAAAAAACATTAACCCCCTTCTCATAATGCATGCTGACAAAGTCAGTGCAAAGAGAAATAGAAGACACTCAAATGATAAAATGTTAAGTGCAAGTCCCAGAATTAGTGTCATTTTTCAAAAACATGTTGTGTTCACGAAAAAAAAACAACACTGTTTCCTGAAAACTGTTTTCTTGAGTATTTTTAAACCACATTCAACACTCAAATAAAATGTAGCACCAACTTCAATTAAATCTATTATATCAACTGGTTCTAACTAAATGTATTGGATTGGGTGAAAGCAAAATTTTAGGGTCAACTGAGTTTGACTTCAAATTATCACTATCAACCAAATTTAAACAAATAACATGGAAATTAAAATGTTTGAATGGTGCCTGTAATATCTCTTGCTATGTTTCAGTGTTGCTGTAGTTGTCTGGTTGTTTTGGTTCACCTGAGTGTGACTTCTCCACAGAGGCTGTACATCTATGCTTACATTCTTCCATGTCAGTGTGTGAACATGTGTGTGTGTGTATGTGTGTATGCATGTCGAGGTCATCTGTCATTCTTTTGAATGGGATTTGTGCACAATAAACCTGTAGCCGAGCCCGCCAATGGAGATGGAGTGCACTGTCAGTCTGGCAGGATTTATGGAGGCCGATTCAGCTGATGGGTGCTGGGAAAGCCGGTCTGATAAAGAGTGATTAATCGCCCTTACATCTCGCTTTACATCCTGCTTTACTCTCGCCTCAAGCCAGATTAAATGCACTCATAATTATTCCCGAACAAATCCAAATCCCTCACACTTTTACTTACAGGTTGGAACTCTTCATTTTTCATAGAGTGCAGGTGTAAAAGAGAACAGAGGGAGGGGATTGGGAGCACTTTGGAAGTTCAGTTTGTATCCATGAGGTGGCATTTAAAATCCCATTTCAGCATGGGCTTGAGTCATGTCAGGCTTACATTGAAGTCAGGTTGAATTCCAGCTTCATTTTAACCAGAAATTGCAAACACTTTCCCCTCTACAGCTCCAACAGGTCAGTTTATGCAGGGTTAAGTATGGCTTACTTCTTATGTAAAGTGGGTTTAGGAGGACTCAGAGTCAGAGTGAATCCATGGACTAATGTCAGGTAACAGTGTTGATATTTATAGGTAGGTGTGCTTGTGATGTTTAAAGAAGATTAAGTGCTTCTCATGCATGCAGAACATTAACACTCAAATTTACATTTCCATGAATATCTCAACAAAAACCCACACATGCATGCACACCGAGGTTAGACCCACAAGCAGCCGAGCGGGAAAATCAGTGACACATTGTTTGGAGGGGGTCATCTGAGGCAGCTGTGGTTGGTTGGTGGATTGAGGGATAGATGGTGGGATGGAGGGACAGAGGTGGAAAAGCAGGAAAAGAGGGAGGGAGAAATAAAGGAGATGGATGGCCTCTCTGTGTCAGGGCGGTTATTTAGAGGAGTGCTGTAAAGCTGTCTGTGAATGAACAGATTTCAGACTAATGAGCAAAAAGGAGAGCAGTTAAGGGGAGCGGACAGTCTCAGCACTTCAAGCAAATGAAACCAAGCTGCCACTTCAGACTGCACACACATACAGCCCCCTACCACACACACACCTACACAAACACACTCTCAAATGCACACCCAAATAATCAGCATCTGCTTAATATTTTATGCACAAGGTGGATGCTTACACTCTTCTTTCATAGAATGCATGGAAAGATGGAGAAAGCAAATAAAGATTGTAAAGATAGACAAAGATTGCAGAGGACAGTAAACATAAGTGTGTGACTGTTTACCTGCATAAAATTCAGGACCATATACTGCTCCCACAACTGGATTCAGCTTCCAGCCTGAACAAAAACACACACAGAACAGAATAATTATAATGTCATCTCTCCACACTGAAATATAAGATCTCAGATTACTATTGCACGTCTTAGATTTTTACATAAAAAAGGAAATAATGTGCACATTTATGATATCTAACCTCAAAAGAAGTCACTGTTTTACAAGAATGGCTGTGGGTCAGTGTGGACATGATTAAATGGGATTCAAACTCCAGTCTCCTGCATGAAATTTCCATTGTCTTTGACCCGTCTGATGCCCCCATCGCTCCACTGAGTAAATATTTTTGCACCTTGGACTAAAGTGGTGCTGCTTCCAGAAAAGACACCAGTGGAGCACCTGGAGCGTCACATTTTGGAGCAAAAGGCCACAGAGAAAGTTCAGATTCGATGAGTTTGGAGCGGCTGTTTCTCTATTCATCTTTATCTTCCTTTTATTTATCATCAGCATTTTAACTGTTCAGCATCTGGCTGTATTGACTCATTCCCAAATTTTCCAAATGCTTGTGTCCATGTTTGTATTAACCCACGTCGTGATTGTTCTCAGAAAATGAAGAATCTGCTCATGCAATCTTTTGTGAACACATTTCTTAATTCAGGGAAGAATTCTAAGGCTGCTTTCTTTTCTTCTATCACGATTAAAGCGCGACACACTCATGACTGTGCAGTCATCAGAAACTTTGATCGCCGTGCCCTCCTCTGGCTCATTGTCTATTTTTACTGAGTCGTATTTTTGGCGTTTGGCAACAGTTTGCTCGACCAACGCTGAGGCCAATAAAGCAGATTGAACAGGACTGAGAAAGAGAGAGCAATGAGGAAATGTGTGTGTGAGTGAGTGTGTGTGTGTGTGTGTGTGAGAGAGAGTGTGTTTGTGCTTGGGGCCTGATGACAGTGACAAATGGAAAACCCTTCAGGGCTCATTCTCTCTTTCTCTGCACCCGCAAACAGGATGGAAGAGTGTGTGTGTGAGAGAGAGAGGGAGAGAGAGTGTGTGTGTGTGTAAAGGAGAGGTGCTGACCAGGTCTGGCCATTTAATTCCCTCCCTTGTTCATCCATCCCTCACCTCTCTTCCCTTCTTTTACTTATAAGCATCTCTGTCGTTCAAACACACCCTGAAGGCCTCTCCCTTTCTCTCTCTCTGTCTGTCTGTCTTTTCTTTTCTGACTTCTGGCTCTTTTTATTGGCTCCATTCATTTACCCATTCACTCTCTCATCCATCTACCAAACTCTTCTCCTCCTCCTCTCCCTTTCATCCTCCCTACATCTCTGCTGCCCTTTCCCTTTCTACCCTTTGTACCTTTTTTTACGCCTCTCCATGCAGAGGAAGAAAACATTTCACTTTGCTATTTGCATGATATTTCAAACCAAAGCAGCCGCCTCTTTGACAAATATTGCTTCAATAATAACGAGAACAACCGTTTTTTAGAGTCTTTCACCTGGAGTCCATTTCACGCTGTTCACAGAGCTCACTGGGTAGAATTACTTTTTGTCATGTTCATGTGTAAATAGCCATCTGTTGGTTTGTGATGCAGCGCAGCAGGCTCTTGCAAAAGAGATGAGAATATTTCTGAATTCTCACCGTTTGTGTAAGGGTTTGCCACCTTTTTATTGGTCATTACTCTGGCTGTGGCGTTGTTGACCTGTCAGCAGAGAAGCAGAGGCGTCTGTTAGTTCACACACATGGAAATGCAGCATCAAGCAACAACTGGGCACATTTAGATAATCCAGAAAGCATTCACTCTCCATGCCATGCTGCTCTTTGATCATCTCAGCAAAGAGGCGACATGCAGTCAAAGATCTGATGTCAAAACATGTTCGGCAACATCAGCAGAAATACGCGCAAGAGAGCATGAAACACTGCAGATCTGAAAAGCAACGAAAGATTCTGATTTGACAGCTTGTTTAACACCAAACTATCTCTAACTGATACAAGTTAGTAGTAGTACATCCCCTGATCTCACTTGTTTGAAAGATGATGGAGTTACAGAGCTGTAAAAGGATCTTCAAGAAAAAATGAGGATCTGAGGTTAACTCTACAAAGATGGTGCAAACTGATGCAATTTGGATGGACCTAATTTTGGTCAAGGAAGTTTAAACTCAATGAAAAACTGCAATTTTCACATGCACAATCCACAGAAACACACAATCCATCACAAGCAAAGTAGATTGAACCTTTCACATTGTGTAGGAATGCTAACACACTCACACTACATTTAAAACTTCTGTCTTCGTCTGTGTCACACACACTTACGGATCAGGGTTTCGGCATGCAGCGTTCAAGGTGCAGCAGGCAGGTGGGAGAGAGGGAGTAGAACAAGGGAGGAGAGGAGAAGGAGGGAGGGAGTATGCAGGATATTTGTGGCAGGCAGAGAAAGGGACGGAAGGGAAAGGGGAATAGAGGGTAAGGAAGGAGAGGAAAAGGAAGGCACCTCTATTTTGCGTCCCTCTACGATTGTACCATTTAGTTTCTCCCGTGCACGGTCAGCATCTGCACTCGTTTCAAATGTTACAAACCCAAAACCCTGCAGTGGCCACGGGCCAGGGTTGGAAATAAAGTGACAGAAGAGGGAAAGGAAGTCCAGAAATGCAATGATGAAAGAAACAGGGGGAAAGAAGAAAGGAGAAAGAGCTTAGATGAGAAACAGCTGTAGGTTTAGATCGAGAAGCTGGAGGAAAGTCAGGCTGGTTAGATAAAAAGGAGAACAGGAGATTAGATGATATATGTGGGTGTGCTGTAGAGTCTAGTTTTGCTGGTTTGCATGGGTCCCTGTGGGAGAACCGATCAGTGCCATACAATTACAACCTCCACAGCATCATTCAGCTGTGACTCTGAGGCCCCAGGATGCAGCTCGCTCATGAGACCGTGCCTGTGTCTCAGACTTGGGCCTGGAGAGTAACTTCACTCAAACAGTCCATGTGGAGTAAAACATGCCTGCAAACCCTGGACTGCACAACCTCATCAGTCTGCGTCACTGAGCTTGAAGCAGGGGGAGAGTAAGAGCTGGATGTCCGATATGATGTCATCGATCACTGCCTTCATGTGAGGGGTTGCAGAGTTTTTGGACATGCGTGGTCCAAAGCAAGAGCTCTCACTGCATCCACTTGCAATAGACAGAAACAAGTCATGGACAAGGCTAATTAATGCGTACTTTATAGTTGCATTTAAATTTGTACACTTTTTCACCTATATTAGATGATGCTTTCTGAGCTTCTAAGCATCAAAATGATAACACTGAAAACCCTTTTTTTAGCCAGCATACAACAAAACTTTAATATAAATACCTGAGATGATCGGAAGATACATCATCACACAAGTGGTCATTTTTCTCTGCATGGTTTAGGTTCACTATCTCTTCACTTTTAGAGAAGCTCCAGAAGGTTTTTTGACCCTTTAACAGGTCTATAAAAGTGTTCCCACTCGTCAAACTAGACAAACAGTTCAGTATTTGAGTTGTAAAAAAGGTATTAAAACTCTGGGGGCCGGTTTTGGACAGTTATGATGTTTCAGTTCAGACAAACAGTGATCTGTTCAAACCTGAGAGTCTATCAATAAAATAAAATAAAGAGCCAGGTTATGTTTGCTCTGCCATGTAGATGAGCACTGGTAGGACATAACCAGAATTTACAGCTTTGTCTCAGAGCATAGGGCTGTGAGTGATGCTAAATGTAGCCAGCTATTAAACTACGATACAAACGTACTAAGTTTGCAATCATGTTTTAAACAACAGTGCTACATAACTGTTGATAAATGCATCACCTCATCATGTTGTATCTGGTAAAAAGTTGACTTGGACAAAGAAAAATAGTGTTGAAAGGTAGATCTGATCCACATTCACCTTCAAAACAAATACATTGTGACTGTTTGCGCAAGTCCTCTGGCCAAAACAGTTAATGCAATCCATCTCATGCGGATTCTCCTCACAGTTCCTGTAGTATGAAGTGAAATGTGAAAAAAGTTGCACAATTGTGGTGTTATGCTACAGTAAAGTCTGCTTCAGGCTTTGACTGCGGCAGGTTTGAACACAGTTAACTCCCCTCTCTGTGCGTATGCATCCAGGTCATATTTCCACATAACACTAACTTACTTTTGTAATGTTGAAATCAGGAATCATATATTGTCAGGGAGTTTTTGAGCCCTTTTTTCCCCCTCACCCTGGATATGATTCTGTACCCTGACTCTCCCAAATGTTCACACTCGGTCCATCCCCTCTGATTTGTCCCTACAGCACCGTGTGGCCCCTGCTCTGGGCTCCCCTGCCCTCCTTTACCCTCGCTGAGTTATGGTGTGAATGCAGGGAGTGCACTCCATTTGATATGCCTGGCAGACCCGCCTTTTGGATGAGCAGCCAGTCCCTTCAGCTTATGTATCCTGTGCAAGTCGTCGCCCTGTAATTGGTTTGCCAGATAATATGTGCGAACAGCAGCCTGCGCCGTGATCTTGTATGCATATACAGGATTCACTGCCTTCTGCTGGGCATAAATAACACATAGAGCTGCCCTTGAGAGGGGGAGCAGATAAAAAATACATTTAAAAGTGCGAAGTGGGAGAGAAATTAATACTTCTGACATTTCCTTGCCATGTAAAGGTAGGTTCACTGCTCCTCCTCTTAATGCAGATAGTCTGCTTTCTTCCCTTTATCCTGTGTGAATAATTAGTGTTGCCGAGGATGGGACACGGCCAGAGCGGCTCTGAATGTAAACAAGACCTGTTAACGGGCAAGAGACCTGAGGGCAGGAAGCAGAGGCTGGGTTTCCTTAAAGACAGGAAGCTAAATGCTGCCTTGGTAGCCATAAATCTTTCTCTGTGCTAAGTTTTAATGATCTTACTTAATCACTCGAGGGGAACCTTATGAACCTCACAGCCACAGATACACTTTCATCACTGACTTCAGCAGGTAAACAGCAGATAACTAAAAAGGAAATACTGCATTACTTCCTGTTTTCTGGCACAAAGTCCTGAAGATTAAAAAAATACATCCAGCTTTGATTTTGGGGATTGCTGCCTTGCATTACACCCCAAAATTTTCTCAAAGTATTTGGTTCATTTGGAATAGTGAGTTAGTCACAATGGAAGAAAAAAAAGAGATTTCAAGACAAAAAATAATGAGAATGAGAACAGTTTGATTTCTGTCTTTCTTCTTAAATATATCAAACTGTAAAGATGAAAAGTGCACACAGCTTTGTTTTGGTGTACCTCTGAGTAATAAATCTAAGTAACTGGTATGTTTTTCTCAACATCCTGGGTTCCAGCTGGTTGGATCATTTTCACTTCCTGTTTATCCACCAGGTCAGAAAACAAACAGGACTGTGTGAATCTAGCTGTCAAAGTCACTATAAGTGAGATGATTCAGTGTTTGTCACAATGTATGGCAGCCTGGCTGGGTGTAGGATCTGCCTGCAGGCATGTGTCACTAATATATCCATAATAAGTATAACATGGAGGCAAAGAGAGCTGTGGGAGCACACGGAGGAGTGGAGGAGGCACAGGAGGCACAGGAGGCAAAGGAGGAGTATAATCACATGTATCTGAAGGAGTTTTCATGAATGTGAGGTTACAGGGCCTTACCTTGGAGCCTCGCTCGTTGAAAATAATCTCCACGTCTAAAATCTTGCCGAATTGCTGTGGAAGACAGACAGGGAGAGAGAGAGAGAGAGAGAGAGAGAGAGAGAGAGGGAGGGTAAGAGAAATCATCAGAAAACATGACAACACGTTCCTAAAGCAGAAAACACAAATAGTGCAAACCCAAAATGAACACACACACTCCTCCTCAGTGGTAAAAAAGGTCAAGCAGTCAACACACCAAATTAACAGACTCCTCTTCACCCGACAATGAGATTAATAAAATATCCATTTACTCCTAATGCTGTTTAATGCTGTGTTTGCTCTGTTGTGGTAATAAAGAAGTGCACGTGTATGTGTGTGTGTGAGTCTGTGTGTGTGTGTGTTGGGGGATAGGGCTGTGCAGTGTTAATGAACATTACAGCGGTGCATACGGACGCGATATCAGCGTAACGCCTCAGCACGCACCACTGATCTTAATGATGCCCATCATCCCGCTTTCCTCCAGAAAAAAGAGCAGAGCCGGAGTATTTTTAGTGGAGGCAGAGGCCTGCTCAGTCAGAACAGGGAATGACTTCTACTCTGTGGGGTTTTTGTGTGTGTGAGTGTGTGTGTGTGTGTGTGTGTGTGTGTGTAGCTGTGGTGGTGGGGGGGTTAATGATAATACATTTGTTTATTCGCTCAGGATGAAGACCATCATAGTAATTACCTGCCAAGACCCTCTCTGGATGGTCTAAGCATGCATATTTGGTTCCTATAGGTTCTCTCTGATCCAGCTCTTAATGGTCTTGATTGGCTCCATGCGTCATTTTAATTGGCTAATTACTGGATATTACTGTAGAGTGAGACCGTGAGCTTCAGCGCGGTGATGTAGGTCTCTTTGTTTGCCGCCTTATCGTGGGGTTAATGTATAGTGGAGACATGGGAACAAAAGCAAATAGGATTATACCTGTAATGTACATCAGGCTGATTTATCACACAGAGCCTGTCAGCGCCGACACCGTGCTGCTCTCTGGTTCTCTGAGAACTTATTTCTGTCTGAATTTCTGAAGTTTGCACCGCTGCAGCATGCGACTTCTCCACAGGAATAAGGCATAAACAGATTTTACATCAACAGTGACAAACCTCCTTTTGATAAAGTGTCTGTATTCATTAGTCCTGATGCTGTGAAGCTCTTTAGAGGTAATCACATCCCTCTTTTCTAAACTGACAGACTGATACAGACACAGCTCCTGATGTCAGTCCATTTAAATACATCAGTCTATTGATACCTGTTTCATTCTGCATTATGACCATCTACAGCCATATTAATAATGCAGGGATATAATTACACCTCCTTTCAAAACCTTTTAGTGTTCATTCAACTCTTGTTTGAGCGTAAGAGCTGAAGGATCACATACACACCTCTTCATCAGTCTGAGGTCAGACTCTGTGATGAAGGGATTCTGTTCTAATGAAGACTGCACAGATTAAATCATACGATGAGGGAACAAACACACACAAAACAAACACACACTCTCCAGTCTAACCAGAACAATACAGTCCTAGAGGTGTGACCCACTGGTTTCTGGAGAGGCAAAATGAAGCCCACAGATGGCGGTCTTCGTAGGGACTCATCCTCCAACACAACCCAAACACAGAAATGCTGACTACAGCTGTCTGCTGATCTCAAAACAGACAAGGTGAAATCTTATGATATCATAGCATGGTGCAATAAAAACACACTGGTTATAACTGTGCATTTTAACAATGTCCAGATGCCTTTTTTTGGAGGTAGCCTTATGTCGTCATGTCAGTAACTGCAGTTATTTTGTATCTCAACATTGCATGAGTTTTCAGTAATTATTTCTGTTAGCTTTTCCTTAGTTGCCACATCTCTTGACACATTCTTCCATTGTTGACATGCAATAGAAGTTGTTGTCATTGAGAAAATCCTTGGTAGCAAAAAGTTTAAAGGACGTTTCTTTTTGGGATGCATTTTATTGATGGACCTCTATGTACGAGTTTCATAGAAAAATCTTGTCGCTCAAGTAACTCTCTGAGCAAGCAGTTCAGAGCAGGCTGCAGTCTCACATGTACCTTTCAGAGTGAAATTTTGCACATGCTTTTGATTCTTACTTTTCAAATTTTTAGGATCTAAGTACCGAGCAGGCTTCTTGGTTAAGTTAGAGAGGCATTCGAAACTAAGACTAATTAGACTTTCAGGAAAAAGCAGTCAAATTACTTCAAATAAGTGCTATATCCTCTAAAAATTTTAAATGAAGTGGTCGGAAAGTAATGTTTACTAAGCAACAAGTGGTCTGACTTAATAATTAACACGATCAAGTAAGCATCAATTGACATGAATGACAATTATTCTTATGGACAACATCACTTCTCATCAAGAGAGTCTATGAGTCATGTTAGCGGGTCATCTATCAAATGTCCCAGTCGTCTTTTTCAACACGTTGAGACTCTCATTGGCTATGCGAGAATTGGTTGTGAGTCTTTGCTGCTTAACAGCAGCTAGATGAACTCGTGGCGATATGAAGCAGCACTAACCTTGCCAAGCAGCATGATAATGCTCGGCCTTGCGCTCTCCATAACTAGACCTTGAATCAAGTACTTTATTTCAATAAATAAATAAACATGGAGGAGGCAGCAGAGCAACGGCAAGGTCACCATGCCAGCACCAGCCCTGAAGGAGGAGCAGGTCCACCAGAAAAACACACTGAATCACATGCATGACCAGCATGTATGTGCGTGTTTCATGTCTGTTTTGTAGAAATACAAACTCTACATCTGCATTTTAAAGTGCAGTACCTCCTTAATTTCATGTTTCCTTTTACAGTCTTTAGATCCCCTGATATTGAAGTCGTCTAAAAACACAGCTGAATTTGCTTCAGCAATATGAGTATCATCTTTAAATAATGATTGGAAATGATAACAGTCCATGCTTTAGACCCAAACTGTTTGTTTTGTTGTATCATTACAGAAATCGTTGTTGTTTCCCCCTCTCTCCCCTCTCCTCTATTTGTCTCTATTCCAGCATTGAGTCTGTGTTTTCAGTCATCTCCATTAGTCCACATTAGAGCTGTCTTCCTGTTTTCCAGAGAAGACAGAGGAGTGTGAATCTCCCTCAGCGAGCTGCAGATGTGTTTTGGTTCCTTCAGCTCAATGCTGCTGTTTTTTTCCTTCCTTTCTGGGAAATCTGGCCAGTGTTGAAAAGCTTGCAGAGTCATACAGGAGTATCATTTTCTTGCCAATGATGTAACACTACTCCTCTGATCTACAGGTGCTGGTGAGGAGCCAAAATCTGCTGCAGTGCACCAACAAAGGCAGAGATTAAGGAAGGAGGTGGCCTTAAGGGATTGAGGCTAACATCACATGTTGGTGTCAATGTACTCTGTAGTACTTGAGGATGGATACTATGAAATGAGTAGATCTAAATTTTTGCATGAAAATAACAATTAGATATATACAAAAACGTAGAAAAACAAGACAAGGCGATCCTGATATTTCTGGACCAGGGTATACATGCACATAGATTTCTTTACTGATTAAAATCAATTCTTTTTACAGATAATACATTCAGCAGTCCCCCCTTTTTTATTAATTTGTGCAGTCTTATCTGCTCCATAATCACATCTGCCTCTGATAAAATCCACCACCACGCCACAAAAACTGAAATCTAACCAAGTGTGAATGTCTCATTTTTAGCAAAAATGCCTATTAGGCTTAATATGAGCCGCTGTCATCCGACAGGATCAGATAAATGTCTTATA
This sequence comes from Thalassoma bifasciatum, assembly GCA_008086565.1. Classification (NCBI taxonomy): domain Eukaryota; kingdom Metazoa; phylum Chordata; class Actinopteri; order Labriformes; family Labridae; genus Thalassoma; species Thalassoma bifasciatum. The sequence continues at coordinate 466,717 of RPOG01000030.1, forward strand.
TGGAGATGTTAAAAGACAAAATGACACCTCAATTGCTTGAAAATATGTAGATGGACTAAGATAAATTCACATGCTTAGATTCTTTCATTAAGACATTATTTGTGTTTCCTGACACCCGACAAGCAATTTTTCTCCTCTATTTTTTTAGGTGTCTTTTTGTCTTTTAACATCTTGATACAACACATTTCTAACAACACACTTTTTTTCTATAAATGAGAGACAAACAATTGCTATGATTTCAGTTTTGGCACTACAATGTCTGAGCTGATCGCTTTTCTACCACTCAAGGCTGACACTTCAGTCTCCTTGTGGAGTTCAAATGCCAAAGAGATGGTACCAACAAAAATCCATTGTCGCTCAGCCTTTGTAAGAGAAAAATGTATTGTTGATTCATCAACTTTCTATTACAAATGAAATACCATAAAAAGTTTTCCATTTCATTTATGACTGCATTACAAATCTTTTGACCCTGAAGTCATTTAGTTTCTTAGATTGCAAAAAAAAAAAAAAAAATGCAGATCTCAAGGTTTTCAAATGTTGCACTGACTCTTGCAAAACAGTATTTTCATTCCTTATTGTGCAGTTACTTAGACCGTTTTAATAAAACCGAACAACTTTCCCCTTAAAACCAGTGAAATGTGTGTTTATTGTCTCTACTCTTGACTGGTAAGCTCTCAAATCAGAGGGAACATGTTAACACCGTTTACCTCTGATGGTTGTTTACATATTTGATGAAGCTCCTGTGGTCACGAGAAATGACCGGCCTCACCTGCAGAGCCTCACCTTAATGACAAACAGAGCAATAACCCCAAATGTGTCCCCTCTTATTCCAAACACTCTAATTGTCTTCATCAACACAAACACAGCCTCTCCTCTTGAGGGACACAACAACGCTGGAGCCCGGGCTTTCTAACTACCCACTCAGTGCAGAATGGCTCCACTGCTACACTGATATGTTGATGTAAATTAGCAGATTTTTAGAGTATAATTACACCTCTTCTCCTCGGAGGCAGAGCCGGTTAGAGCGAGGCCTTATGGAATAATTGGGGAGGCAAATGAGAGTGTAGCCATGAACTGGAGACATTAAAAAGAATTCCCTTGCTGGGAACGCTGGGCTACCTGGAATGCTGGAAGCCTCCAGAACAGGTGATTAGGCAGGAGTAGGTGTCATTAAAACTCCATTAGCACAAAACCCAACCCCTGGTGCTTTCAGAAAACACACACTCACACACACCTCACTGTACATGTTAGTGTGTATTTGGTGAGTGTGTATCTAATGACTCATTTAGGACCCCTACCTCTGGGAATGTGACAGTAAGGACCCTCTTGCGGCTGGCTCACTAAGTGCCTGCTTATTAATTAAACACAGCTGAAGCTCAGGGGATAGCAGCGGTCCTGCATATCAGCTTGTCAGGTTTCAATCCGTGTGGGGCTAAATGAAAAGGCTCCTCCTGTGAGAGCCACCCAGTTGGATCCAGCAGCAGACATGTTTATTTCATGCATCAGAAGTAATTACAAGAAATATTATGAGAGGCTGTAACAAAGCTGCAGACGCTGACATGTGGTCAGATGCTGATCGCTTCCCTGCTGTGTGAGGGATGTAGGAATCCAAACATCCCCAGGTGTGGAGGTAAATGTGCAGCATGTGGGGAGTTATTGGAGCTGCAGATATCAGCCACACCTTAAGAAAGAGAGAATTGAATCAGTGAAGTGCTGCTGTGAATGCCAATTATCACTGTACCATTAAAACCCTCTTTCCCCGGCCTGCTAATTTCCTTCAGAATGTGTTGTTCTAATTATGAATTAAAGTGAAATAAGCTGGGGTAATGAAGCAGCTTTTATTCCTTTCCGGGGCCGCACCTTTTCCTCCATGTGTGTCCAATCCGGTTTAATTCTTGCACCCTGAGCTGGACTTCCAGAGGTGTTTGAGGGAGCATTACTGTGTATTGTTGTGTAATTCCCAGGAATAGACCTCAGCTTGTGGCTTCATCACCTTTGATTGAACTTGTTTATATGGCTTTGTTTAATGCTCTGGTATTGCTTTTCTATAACAGCTTTTGCTGAAATGACACAGAATTCCATTTGCTGTAATGCCCTGGCTATTGCCTTTGTTTGCATTGAGCTGGAAGTCTCACCGAGCCGTAATAAGAGATTGGGCCAGTTGCTCACAAGTCCCATTTGAAGTGAATAAAGGAGAGCACCACTGGAGCTCATTTTGGAGAGTCCGAACAGGACCTGGCTGCAATGGCACCACCCTGTCACAACTATTAATCCTTAAAGCTGGACTATTAACAGGGAGGGGGAGGAAATGGTGTATGTGTGTGAGGGAGGCACACAGCTAACAGAAACCAAACCACTCTGCTGAAAAGGTCATTTAGGAGGTCATAAGAACACTGAACTTGATTAAAACTTGAGATACACAGATAGCTACAGTTTTCCTGAAAAAGCGAGGGCTTAGAAAGGGTTGTTGCACTGGTTGGAGTTACTTTAAAGAAAATCTTTAGTAGGTTGCACCTTGAGGTTTATGTTCAGTACATTTTTTTTCTTCTTTCTAACTTCTTCTAAAAATGTATGTAATGAAGCTCAGAGAGAATCCTGGTGAAACTTCTGCATATCAAAAAAGCTTCAATCTCGGTCACTGTGTTGACTCACACCGATTTTTGCAGGATTCCAGACGGAGCACATCAGTTTAACACAGAGCAGATTTAGGGGAGCAGTGAGCAGGGGAAGCAGTGAATGGGAACCATATTAAAGCATGTTGTGCCTTTCAAAATAAGATACATGCACTGCAAAAACTGTAAACTAAGCAAGTCATTATGTCTTTTTATAGCAAAAATGTCTTATTTCAAGTTATTCAAAGATAAAAATGAGGCCTAAATTATAAATCTACCAGTGGGGTAGGAAAGAAAAATCTCTTGTACTGAGACATCTTTCAAATTTTCAATTTCAAGAGACATTTTTTTTACATTTACATCAATCCCACAATCACTTGATTCTTCTCAGATGCCTTGATACTATTCTGTCCTGTATTAATTTCTGTATGATCAACAACAATATGTTGCAGCATCACAAGTTGCTGTGTAAAAGCATCAGAAGACATAACAGAAGCAGGGGATCTGAGAAACCAGTGACCCCATAAGCATTTTGGCAGAGTAATGGTCAGTGACACTCAGTGTGGAAAGAAGTCACCCAGATTAGAAAAAAAAAACAGAACTTCCTCTCTTAGTTTGATTTGACCCTACTCTCTGTCATTAAGCTGATTATCACTCCTCTTTGTATTTGTCTTTTTATTTTAGAGGAAACTCAAAGAAAAAAAAAAAAAACTTCTCATAGTGATGTAAAAAGTTTCCTGCTCTGGTTCTCCTGAGGACCCGTGATGTGGATCTTCAGTCTTTGTGATCGCTCTCTGAGCAGAGCTGGATGGCCTCTGAACATCGCTAATTGTACTGAGAGCTACCAGATTGTCTGTCTGCTCTAATTCCCCTCTCCTTCTTCCCATTCCTTCTGCTGCTTTTGTTTCCCTCAGCCTGTCCTCCGCTCCACCTCATGATGTCACCGGTTAATTGTGGTGCAGTGCTCGGTGCCGCGGAGACTTCACTAAGTGACTCCAGTCTTTAGGGAGAAAGTTACAGAGAGTCCCTCTTCTTTCTAGGAGCACACACTTAAATACAAACACAAATCCAACCAAACACACACACACACACACGCTCACACACACTCACACACCTGCAGCGAGCTCGTAACTGGAGCTGTCATCCTGTATACACCTAATGAGGATAAACTCACTTTTAACCCTGCTGTGGAATCCTATTAGTTGAGCCTCCGCTGACGGGCCCCTCCATCCTGTCCTCTTCTCCCAGAACGAGAGCTCTAAGGCTGGGGAAGAGGAGCAGGCCTGCTCCCTGCCTCTTGGAACAAAATACCTGCAGGAGCAGATGTTCCACTCCACTGGAGGAGTAGAGAGCAGGGTAGGAGGAGGTCTCCAGTCGCACATTACATTAATGTTAACACTTAGTTTTGTTGCATCCAAACAGCTTCTAAACTTCAAACTTAAGAACAACAGCCTGAACAATGGCCAAGCGCTTTTATTTTGTATCATACATTGTGTTTTGAAAGTGTAATGAGAGGTTGTATCTGTAAAATTTGCACTGGAACAACACTTGGATCATCAGACTGAAAGGCAGAAGGCCACCATGCTGCTACATTTGTTTAGTTGGGAGTGAGAAACCCCAAGAACTCACACATTAACAGATCTTGTCCCTTTTTTCAGTGTACTTTGGGAATAGTCTGTCAGTACGAGCTGTCCCCTCTTTATTCCCAACCTCTCTGATAATCCCACACTCAGAGCTGCTCATGGAGAAGAGACTCCTTTTCATGCCGAGTCACAGTGAGCTGATCCACCGAGAGCGCAACTTCTGTATTCGTATGGGATTCTAACTCCAAGAGGAACTTCATCCATTATTCAGCGGGATTTAAACTTTTCACTTGATCATGTCAGCATGGAGACGGTGGCACAAGAAGATGCACAGGACAGGAACTCACTGAATAAATCCCTGGGGGTTTGGTTTCATGAGTTACAGGCCAGGTTTCCCGGCTTTAGTCCAACAAAAGATGCTCTTCAATGGTGTTTCCTTCAAAATATACTGTCCCGTTTGTCATATCTAATCTACATCTCAGCTGCTTCAGTTGGTGAGCTGTCTTATAGAGTTTATGTCAACTGTACTCATGATTTAACATCTTTTTTGTGAGTATTTCCTCCCCTTTTCACCGTTATCATAGGTTGAAGTCTCTTTTGTGACTCATAATCATCTTTCTATTAACTTATCTGCTTCTTGAGATGTTGTTTTTATTACTCAACAGCAACACTGAAGTTCAGTCAGTTTAATTGTGCTTTATTTTATCTTTTTCCTGCCCCTCTGGTGTCCCCGTAATATCTTTTCATGATTTACAGCTTAATAAAATCACAGTTTTTCTGTCCCTTGTGTTTTAAAAAACCTCAGCTTCTGTCTGAAACATGTTGTTTAAGCTGCTGTCTCTTTAATGCTCCTGTCCCACAAACCCACATCCCTCTGATTGGCCAGCCTTCTGGAGGAGGCCTGTTGAGGTTCAAACATCCAGCACTGATACTTTTTATCCATGTTAACAGTATGGGAAAGCAGAATACCCGCTCTGCAAAATCAGCAGGGTGAAGCATTGCAGAGTGTCGTGAGCCAAAGGACCTGAATCCACTGTGTGTGTGATTGCCTTTCAGTGTGCCTCTGACTGCTTTTGTGTCTGTGTGTGTGTTTGTGAATGTGTGCTGTCATCTCACCCCGAACATTTGCCTCAGGTCAGGGTCTCGGAAGCGGAAGGGGATGTTGGAGACGTGTAACCTCTTGGGCTGCTGCTTCTCCGACGAATCGCTGGGCTGCAGGTGGAGCTGCTGGGAGCCCTCCGTCTGTGCAACCTCCTCTGCCTGCTGCAAGGAAACACACATGTTGCAACAGATAAGCTGGTGAGGAGAAAACTAACCTGGGAGGAAAATATCAGGTGCTGGAGTGACATGAATAAAACAGATCCTTCGCGACTGATGATGATTGACAGAAAATTGAAGTCAAGTGTTCATAAAGTGGAGGGATGTGTGAGAGTGTCTACTATCCTGTGTAGCTCTAAATCCTCAGGTCTGGGTGAGATCCTTAAACGCTGCACACATGACACCAATGTGAGTTGTTGAAGATAAAAGAAACGGTCATAGAGGAATAATTAAATCTTCAACAGCCTCAAAAGTACATTCTTAGTCCCTGAGGATGATGAGGAGGAGAGTGGTCTTGAAGAGGACTTCACTGATGGGTGTAAGCTGAGCACATTCAGGGCACCCAAAGCATCTTTTTGGAGCATTGTATGAAGGTATTGATTTTTGGTATGATAAAGGTTGTGGATGGTTGGTATAAGTCACAACAGGGATGCAAACAGAAAAACACAAATGCAAAAGCTAGAACATGATGGAAATATGGAAGTTAAAGGAGTTCAACTTTTAGCTGTTTTCTCACAATAGTTGTCCCAAGAGACCAGTCTATGCAAAAGTAATAAGAGTAACTAAGACATTTTTTTTATGAAACCTACAGTTAAGAAACATACAGCTATTCTGTGTCTGCTGCATTGACTGATCTGTTGGAATAACCGTCTGTGAAGAAACCATTGAACTCTTTCAACTTCTTTTGTGACTATATTTCTGTGTTGTAGCTTTTGCTTTTGTGTTGTGGCTTTTGTGTTTTTGTTGAGATGCTTGCATTCGTATTGTTCTGTTTACATTTGTGTTGTAGCTTTTATTGTAAATGTAGTTGTGTTGTGGCATTTTTATTCACATCATTTCTTTTGCCTTCCCGTTCTGGCTTTTGCAAATTGTCTGACACCTACCAGCCACCGTAGACAGCTGATCGGGAAAAGGTTGCACGAATAAGAAGTATTAAAACACTTTAGGCAGCAGTAGAAAAATCAGCCACCACAACATGTCATGATTCTGAATAACCGTTTAACTGCGACCCTTCGACTCTGAAATATGCAGTCAAACCCTTTACTAAAGCACTTCTGGATATTGTAACCATCTGTCTGTTTTTAAATGCTTTCATCTGGCCTGCTGTTTGTACGCAGAGGCAGAAAATAGGAGACGGAGCAGAAGGAGCCGATGTACATAATGAATCAGAGCAACATGGGGATGGAGGGATGAGGAGATGAAAAAGACGGAGACGGAACGATGATGTCAGCTAAACCTGCTCGATCAATGAGGGAGAAGTGCTGAAGGTAGCTGCATTCATACAGAGAGAGAGAGAGAGAGGGAGGGAGAGAGAGAGAGGAAGAGGGAGGAGAACAGTTACGGAGAGAGAGAGAGAGAGAGAGAGAGAGTTGAGAGACGCATGCAGGAGAAGTGCTGATTGAAGGGGGAAAAGTAAAAAAGGAGAGACAGGCAAGCGAGGCTAATGACATTACATCACACACAGACACACACACGCACAAATACACACTTCAAAACAGACAAACACACACACAGGAGCTGAACAGATGAGGAGCAGCGACTGAATGAGAGAAATAATCAGCTGACTTCTTTGTGCATGTTTGTGAGTGTGTGTGTGAAAGAGTGTGTGCTTCAGTGTCTTTCTTATGCACACACACACCCACATGCGTACATACACACACAGGGTTTAATAGCAAAGAGCTCATATCAATCCTTGGCCAATGGCAGACACTGGGTCCCTGTGATGATAAAGCACACTCTCCCAGGCACTTAGTCCTTTGTCTACACACACACACTCTCTCTCTCTCACACACATACATACATTGAGTGTGGCTGTAGGGCTGGGTGTTGCAGGTCAGATGGATGGTGTGGACAGTTGTATAATTATCCCCTGGCTCCTGCTGCAGCTTCTCTACATGACAACAACACGTTGACTCACAGCAACAGTCTTTAAACTTTGAATTCATCTGCAACGCTGAGCCCTTGTTTTGTCCACAACATGTTCTTTCCACTTTCTGGTAAATATGAAACTTGTTGCATCTGAAGCTTTATATAGTTTCCTGAAGTGCTTCCTTAAAACATGTTCAGGACAAAAAGAGCTAACAGCGATGCCTGATGTAAAGTTTTCTCATTATTGTTCAAAAGACGACTTAATCCAGGTGAAATTAGACTCCTTGTAAAATGTGTTTTTAAATTCAAATAAGTTGTACATGCACTTAGTTTTTTAATGAAGTCTAATGACTGAAAAGTTGTTTTAAAACACTGACTTTTAACTTATGCTAGAAAATTTGTTCATGAATGAATTGAAAAAAGGCTGTTACTGGATTTAGAAACCTGGAAATTATGCTCAGGATGAATTCTCTGAGGACTGTTGTTCATGTGATGTTCAGAAACACTGATTCATATCATCTGAGAGTAAACTGTCTGAGTAGCAGCTCCCTCCTCTTCATCCTGACCATTCCTCTTTATCACCTTCATCTTCTCCTCTTTACCTCCCTCCTGCCCGGAGCTGTCCTCTGCTGGGAGCGGCCTCTGTTCCGTTTGGCCTTTTAATTTGAGTTAATTGCGTGTTAATCGAGCCACATCTGCCCAAGCAGAGGAGCAGAAGAGCAGAGGCAGGGGGGGTAATTACATCAGAACGCTAAACCGGTGCAACCTGAGGACTTTAAATAACAGCATGTCAGGAAGGTGAAACATGTAAAGATGAGCAATTTGTCAACCAGCCAAACACGCAACCAATGAGAGCGTTGATTTGTAATGGTTTAGATCTGTCTGAAAATACTATGATTGATGAGTCACAAGACCTTAATCCCGATCACTCAGAATGAGACATAATTGGAAAAATTATAGTTCTTTAAGTTTCATCAAAATATTGGAAAATGACAGTAAAGTTAGAGAAAACTAATATAGAGAAACACTTTAGATAGATCAGTTAATTGATAAAAGCCTGAGCACACAAGAAGAATTGAAATCAAACAAATGACGTCAGCAGACATTGCAGGCAGTCTTTGGCCACTGGGAAATGTGCAGTGGCTGAGTTCAACATGATGACTTCTGAGCTTCATCTTGAGGTGTAGTCTCTCATCACAAGATGAAATTTTTGACTGAGGTATTTAAATCAAAACTATGATCCACTAGTTCACTGTTTTGTGTGTTTCCTGATGTCTGTGCTTGATTTTATGATGCTCTGTCTAATGGTTTGTTGGGTCTTAATGACTGGGAGCCCTCTATTTAAAAAAAATACATATTATTATCATGCCATTGTACCTGTGTTCTGGAGACATATTACAGAAATAAACTTTGAATAAAATTTCAAGCATTCAAAAGGATTTGCAAAAAAACATTCTTTATGCAGAGCCCCAAATGACATGAGAAAAAATCAGCACAAACTCAACAAAAGGGTTGTTATTTCAAAATAATTGTAAAAAGACAAAATCCATGATTTCCTTGGATTAGTTCAAAATCTGGTCCTTGTTTTCACTCACAAAACAAAATGTCAAAAAATAACCATTCAGTTTCAACCACTACCATGCAATATTCAGCCTCCAAAGATCTCTCACTGACAGAGAAGTTGTCAACAATAGCAGACATGCAACCTTGTAATATTTAAGGATTTCACAAGTAAGGTTTGACTTGAAATGGGGAAGGGTATCTCCTGGAATGCTTGCCAGGTTTGTTTCAGTGTTTTTCCACCTATGCATCTCTACTGTACAATAATTTCAATACTGGACTGAAATGAAATTCTTGCTTAAAAGACAATGAGGACTAAAAATACCACTGCATGGGACCATTAAAGTTCCGAAAGGTTTTGTTTTTTGAATTTAATTAATGTCTTCTGTGTATGAACAGCATACGTTGTAAACCCATGTGTTATGAATACAGATACATGGATTATTCCCATTACTCTGTCATTTACATGGTGAGTCCATTACACACTATGTACAATAATCTTGTTCAGAGTAGCCGGTGCATCACAAATCCCCCACATAAAGCGAGCTTCCTCTCCCTGTTCCGCTCAGTTCTTCCATCCAGTGGCTGCAGTCTTTCATTAAGCTTAGCACGGTATGGAAGGGAGCGGCTTTAAGGCTGTAAGCCCTCTTCTGCCTCAGTCACAGAGCTCAAACCCGGCTCTGCCCTTCTGTCTGTTTCCCTCTGTGGTCACCGTGCCTCCGCCATCCACGCTGTGTGAGCAGTCAGGCAGGAAGAGGAAATAATTACATGAAAATTATCATACACAAGCAGCCCCTACTTCCCCCTCTGTCGCCACGGAAACAGTTCTGAGCTGTACAGTATGATCGGTGTGTGTGTGTGTGAGGAGGGGTACTCTGCAAAACTAATCTGCCCAACCAAGCCTCCCTTATGCCAGCCACACACACACACACACACACACACACACACACATGCATTCTCACACACACATACACAGCAGACAAAACCACCCCAAACATCTAAACCTGATTACACACCCCGTTAGAGCTCTCCAATGTGTTGTTACTGTTTTGGAGAGAACATTGTTGTGTTTGTGTGTCTGTCTGTGTGGCTCTGTGTTGGTGTGTATGTGAGTGTTTGAGACTTGCTGAGCACAGCAGTGTGTCTGCGGCCTACCTTCCCCGGGCGGATAATGGAAGTTATCAGATGGGAGCACCGCCAGACAGGTAGATTACAAACGGTTAGGCTGCTACAGAGACTCCTCTTACCAGGGATTACACCGGCATACACACGAACTACTCACACACTCACAGACACACACGCAGGAACACCAATGGAAAAAGACACACACTGGGGCAAATGCAGGAGGACAAAAACTTCAGTGTCATCTTCAACTTCTACTCTCTGTGATGCTATTTGAGGTTTTGGGAATGAATGATATCATGAAGAGGAAGATGCCAACAATGCCTCCCACAGTATCCACTGGGATGGGGTCAGAGGTCACTAGGTAAAACAAAAATAGCAGTTTAGACCATGTTTTTTTTTTAATAGAAACAAATATTACACTCACATGGCAGTGTTTCTTTTTATGTTAAGAGTAGGAAACACTTTGTGAGTCCAGCTGAATGTGTGTCTGGTGTCTCTCTCCTTTATCCTGCAGTAACTATGTCTCTTGACAGTAACAGTTACAGCTTGTGACAAACTCTCCACAGTGACCGTAAAACACTCCCAGTAATGCTGACTGGACCGTACAGTACCATCCCTGTCTATACACTACTATACCTTCCCAGCATGCTTCGATCTGAGTGGCCATGACAGCTTGAAAGCTCCTCAACCAGCGTCAAGTGGTGGAGCAGTTAGCTGTCGCGTGAATGCCTTTAACGCTGCCTGCATGTGCGTGTGTGTTTCTGCAGCTCTGTGCAGAAATGAAGCTCAAAATGTCTAATGATTCAGTGTTATGAATATGCTCAGCTCATGCATGCATTTTCACACTGTTTTGATCTTCCAGAGATTCCCAACAGTAGATACAAAGTCCTTGTGAAACAGTAAGATCATAAAGTGATCCCTCCTCACTTTTTCCACTCTCTGGCTCTCATTTACTTTTTTGTTTTATGTATTTTCTCCCCCTTTTTTTTAAAGCTTTCGTTGGGAGCTGAGGTTTTGGGCACGTTTTACTTCTTAACTTTCATGGGTTTCATGTTGTGTGAAGTTTGATGTCAAAGAAACTTCAGAAAGACAGTCAGGAGTCAGGGAGAGAGGTTTCACTCTTAGTTTCCTGCATGCCTCTCAGCACGCCACCCAAAACTACAAAAGCACTCGGGCTGAGCTAAGTACAGTGAGTGAACTCAACCTTTTCTCCAAACTTTAGAAACTTCAAAGGAGGAAAGCACACCTGAGAGTTGCAGGTTTAATATAAAGTGCATAAGTTAAATTGAAGATGGTGGTTTTGAATTTGGTACCTGACTCCCTTTACCTTAAAAAGTTTGATCACTGCATCAACCTTAAAGACACCTCAGCTAAGAGAGAAGGTGCTGATACATCTCTGACTTTTAGTTAAGTGATCAATCAGGTGTACATTTCACATGTGAGATGGAGATTTGGTTCTCACCGTTACTGTGTTGGCTGTGAGGGCGGGGGTGTTGCTTTCGTTTCCCGGCTGTTCACTCTGTGTGTGTGTTGGCGTGTACAGCGTCAGGGCGTGCTCGGCCACGGTGCTTGGTCCCGTGTAGTCGGCCGGTGGGTGGGCGTGGGGCGTGGCGTACTCAGCTGGGATCCCGTTCTGTGGAGGAGGGGGGTACTGGGCCGGCGGGAAGGGTTGGGCCATGGCTTCAGGGGGGGCTGGGGCCTCTTGGTTGCCCTGCAGAGACAGAAACACCAGCAGGTTAGCAAAGATCGACTCAAAGAGACTGGTTGTGTGTGTTCACACATCATCTGAGACTCTCTTGTTTTGTGAACACTGAAGCTGTTATTTCCCCATTAATGATCGTTTCTATTTGATCCTAAATCAAGAAGCACTTTGAATCTATACAAGCTTCACAAACAGATCATTTATCATCCTCCTGACTTTTATTAATAATGATTGGGTTATCACTGATGATGCTTTGCTGGAACATGTGATGAATTAACAGCATGGGTGCTATAAATAAACACAGCGGTGAGTAAATATTGCACGAATCAACTCAAACGCCCTTCGGTGTCACATTTTCTCCAAATGAACCACCACTCACGGGTTAACAAACCTCCAAAAGCACAGCAGCGGTGATCAAACACTTCATTGCAACTCTTGCATACGAAATAACATCTTCTCGTACAAGTTGATGCAAAGCAACACATCTGCCATCAGAGAACCAAAAGTCTGTTTTTTTTTGTTTTGTTTTTTAAAGTAAAATAGCCTAAAAAATCTGCATCAACAAGCTTCAGAGAACAGCTTCATGAATCAAGCTCCATCTCTGTTTTTTATTGGAGGGGAGTGTGAGGAACATGATTAGTTGTTAAATCAGATGAAGGTCTTTAAGGTGTGGACATGAGGTAGCGTGGAGGAGTGACAGGATGAGGAAAAGAGGGAGGAGAAGATAAGAGAGGATTAAATCTCTTTATCTTTATTTAGCCAGAAAAACAGTCATAGTGTGGTGTGTGTAAAATCCCTACAGTGACGAGGCTGTGAGATGACAGAAAATAATCAAACTGCCCGTCTGTCCATCAATAAAACTCTATATGAGGTGATCAAATCAAATGGAAATGAGAGAGCGGGGGTTATATATAACATAAAAAGACATTTAGCAAACACACTAACGGGAAGCAACAAACACGTAGAACAAAGTAAAAAGATGCAAATTACATCTCTGATGGAGATAAGGAAGATCAATTAACTGATACTCCTTTGATGACAACCTCTTTTCTGAAATTTCTAATAAAAGTCGGTGTTTCTTTGACATCTATCCTCTCTGTGACTCCTCTCCCTCCTCTGAGGTGAGACTTGTGCTCCTTCACCTCGTCCGTCCAGGCTCTCCCTCTCATCTACATGCCTGTCAGATAATCATTTCCTCCCACCAATGATGATGAATCCATCTGACATATTAGTGCCCTGCTTTTCTTACACGCTGCGCCAAAAAACTTGATGGAAAATGGCTTAAAAAATGTAAAAATCAATCACAGCAACTTTTTGAGGTAGGATGAGGCTCTGACCTTAGCTGTTTCCAATAGCAGTATTGAAGTTGGCGATTCTTATGCATGGAGATTGATGGTGTGAAGCATAACAAAGCAGTTTGCCGATGGCTCGCATCGTTTCTGGCAGAGTCCCCGTCGACTCCCAGGGCCAGGCGAGCTTTATGCTCAATTTAGGCTTTACTTAGTGTCACTTATAAATTTATAAAAATATAAATCTCCTGCAGCAAACAAGTCATCATTAATGAAATTGGCCTTTGTTGTGCTTGTTAGATTTTGAAGGAGTGATGATTTTTAAAAAGCCTTGTGATGTCCTTACAGCTCGAATAAACACTCTGTAAAAATACATCAATAAAGCCTGAACACAGATTTATACTAAACGGCTCTTTTAAAGCTTTAACAGCTGCTTGAACCTGCACTTACTTTGTGTTTAATAACCTCTGACGTAAATCAGGTTTTGTGTCAACTTTGAAAACAACTCTCACACATCAGGTTAGCAAAGAAGATAAAGATACAATATGTTTCAGTTTTCCTTAATTTAATATTAAGGCTATCAAAGAATCTAAGTTTCAGGAGCTACTTTTTGGAAGAGGCATGCACAAAATCATTAAATACTACAACAGCTCAGTCTAGTTTTTGTTTTTGTCCATATTTGTGCAAAAGATTTCTCTATTTCTGCTTGATCTGCTTGGATTGGGTTAGGATTTATTCATTAAAATCAATGTTTGAATATAAAATCTGTGAGAAATAAATCAAAAAGGCAAAGTAATCATGAAAAATGAATGAAAAATGTAGAATATTTTCAGATATTATTTCAAATTGAGTTACCATCCTCGACTCTCATATCCTGCATTTCAAAAATTTCCAAGAATAACAGTTCAGAAACATTATTTTATCAGAACCACTCTTGACAAAAAGAATAAATTACTATCATCTGAAAAGCTTTATGGCATGGAACTCTGTGCACTTTTATATGCCTACGTGGAATGCCATAGCCTGCTATTTCCATGCATGAAAGCGTAAGGCATGCAGGGAGAGCATCAGCAAAGAGCACTGGGGTAAAGAAGAGAGTGAGCATCAGTGACAAAACATATGACCTTGGTAAAATAAGACAGCACAAAATGAGGAGCAGGGCTGAAGGTGTGTTGGTAAGAGGGTTGAGGAAGAAGCAGGAAGAGTTGGCAGGAAACAGAAGTCTAAATTGGATGCGCATTTAACTCTTTGATGGTTGGATTGGTTATTTGCAGCTGGTCATCCTGCACAATCTCAGTTTTGGGATTGTGATATGCTTTGTGGAAAAGGTAAACTGTAGGAGGCAGGACTGGACCAGAGTACTGCAGAAACTTTCAAACTGCGCAATTTTGCACATTTGTTATTCTAGCACATAATTCTGTCAATATGTCAAAATATAATAATGTTAAATAGCGCTCTTCAAAAAAACCAACAAAAACTGAAGTCGTTGTGATAACACTTAATTATAAGTCAGCATCGCCTCAACTACAAAATACTTAACTTGAAATCCAAATAAATCAGTGTTGGATGTCGACTTAACAATCACCTTAGCCCCTCCCAGCTGTTTAGTGAAGCTACAGCGTTCAAGTTCTACCAAGAATGTCTTTGTGAATTATAAACACACAGTTACACCTCAAATGAGGAGGTAACACAGTGGATATGAGACCCTGCTGTACTTGACAAAGTTGTTGGATGGCACTGGTTATCTAAGCTAAGAAGTTAAGTTAAACAATGACTCTGACTCATCCAAACTAAGACAAGGTGACACAAGATGTCTTTTCAATTAAGAACTTATGTTGGTATTTGAACAACAAAATTAATTTTTTTACCGCACACAAAATTTTAAGGCAGACCTTAACATTGTATTTTTACGTTGAAACATCCAGTCACATTTAACAGTGTACAGCTTTTTAACAACACCTTATTACACAACTTGAAATTTATCTTCTACTTTCAAATATGAGAGGTTTTTGTTTCATAATAGGGAAAAAATTTGATCATCGCATGCCCTTTTGACTTTTTTCTCCTTTCTAGTTCTTTGATTTGCATAGCTGAACAGCCAATCAGGAAACTTTATACCACTGATAGGATCTGTGGCCAATTTAAAATGCTTCCTCAGCTGAAAAGCCAAGAAAAAGAGCGCCAAGTGCCAACAGTGCAGGTCTAACTGCAAAAAACTGGACCCAGAGTGGTTTAGTGTTGGCCCAACTTTGGCTCTGTCTGTGTGTCAGGACCTCAGTCTTTAAGAACATGAGTCTGTTGGGTTGCCTGAAAAAGCAAAACTGATAAATAATTAGAGAAGTTATTTTTAGAAAAACATGTTGTGAATCAATTAATCAAATCCTGTGCTGCTGATGAAGATCCTGTTTGGTCTGGACCCAGACTCTGAAGTCTGGCTGCACCCTCTCTCTGTCTCTCACTCCTTTCTATCGCTCTGGCCTGTTTTCCCTTCTTCAGTCTGATCTCTGTCCATGCAGGGTGGAGCTGTGGCCCGGGGCGAGTCTTGGTTCACTAAAACAAGAAGCCTCATCGATAGGCCTCCCTGCCTCGCAGCATCAATAAAGACCTGAGCTGATATATGGCTCCACCTGGTCAATACACACTCTGGAGACACACACGCACACTAACACAAACACACACACACAGCAGCAGCCAGCCATGAACAGTCAAGTTAAATAATGGCAGCAGAGTGAGGGAAATGAGAGCTGCAGGGAAAGTGCTTTACCTGGAAGTTTTCCTTTTAATATGCCTAAATCATGAGCTGATGTGCGATACATCTCCCCGTATGTACGCATACACACGCACACACACAAGCACACACAGAGCCCTGTTCACGCTGAGCAGGAGACGGTTTTTGCTCTGCTGGGGTTTTAGCAGAAAAGAGCGAGCAGGGAAAAAAAGGCAGAGGGAGACAGAGAGTTAGAGGGAGCCAGAGGCAGAGAGAGAGAGAGAAGGAGAGAGAGAGAGAGAGAGAGAGAGAGAGGGAGGGAGTGTTAGAGTCAGTGAACTTCCATCATCCATCACAGTGACTGAGGCGCTGACACACTGAGACATCCCCAGATCCTTGTCGACAAATTGCGCTGGTAAATGATTTCTCCTATCAGCTAAATCATACTATCCATCCCTCTCTCCCTCCATCCCTCCATCCATCTCTCTGCATCATCCACACATCTCTCTCTCTCTCTTTCCATACCCTCTGTCTCTCCCTCATTGAGTTTATTTCCCTTTGGCTCAGTGGAGCGCCGTGCCTGATGTCTGATGGACTCCTGCTCCATTTGTGCACCCGACACATGTATGATGCTCTCTCTCTCACACACACACACACATACACACACACATACACACACTCAGCTGCTGGGATGGTATGTCTTCATGCACGTAAAAGTGAAGTCATGCCACCTCTGATGGAAACAGAAACTGAGATGTGTCAAGTTATTGATATGTTACTTGTAAAACTGCTAAAGCCGAGTGAGTCCAGCAGCGGGTCAGTGATCCTACACTTCAGCTACAGATCTGGCAACATTTCAGGTTACTGTCCTCCCGCTTATTGTATAAATGAGTATGAAAAGTCATATTTTAGAAAAATGCATGTAACTTGTTTTTGCTACCAAGTCTTGCTGCAGGATCTTGCCGTCTGTGGACTTATGGCACAAGTTGATCATTTCCTCTTCCTACTAAATACACGCAATAAAGGCAATTAAGAATCCAGTCTCTTCACTTTTTGGGCAATTCTTCTGAATTAATCATCTTATTTTGTTCTGAGTTTGAGAAAATAAGAGAAATCCACTTTGAAAAAGTGGGATCATCTTATTTTTGAGGACTAGGCTTTCAACAGCTGTGCCACCTTCTCTCCTCCTTCCTCACTTGTTACTCAACAAAATTTCCCTCTAGTGACAACTAAGGTACAAAACGGCTGACTCTCTCTTTGCTTTACAGTGTGCTCGTCTATATATGCGTGTGTATCTCGCGTGTCTGTATAAAACGCCATAAGTAACATTATTCAGAAATGCCCTCTCCATCTGCATCGGGGCAGAACTCCGCCGCGCGATTAAAACAGCAGAAGAGTTTTGTGACCATAAACAAACAGATATGACATTCTGTCATGCAAATAAGTTAAATTATATAAGGCTATTGAGTCTGTTAATTCATCTTTAAAAATAAGATATACTGTAGACCTGATCTATGAAAGAGGTAACCCACTGATTCATTTTCCCCACCCACTGTGACTGTGATCTTTTTCTCCATTGTGATATGAGCTGCACTATGATGACCCATCTTGGAAAAGGGAGTTGGCTTATATTCAGATTTATATGGTATTTCTATCATGTGATCACCATAAAAAAAACCCTCATGTGTGTATGTATCTCAAGCAGACCTGATGCAGCTGCTCAGACCCTTGATTTGTTCCATTATGCACCCTCAGGATAACACCTGATTTGCAAATGTGCCCCATTTTGAGACTCATGTCATGTGTTGAAATTTGCAAAAGCACTTGCAAACATTAGTTATGTACAGCTTGGCGTTAATAAATTCTATCATCAATCTAATTTGAAATGATGGTTGAATAGTTTGAAAGCAACTGTATCAGTGGATGCTGTTTGCAAAGGCTTAAAGTTCAGTTTCATGACTTTCAGTCAGTCGAGTATAGTACCTGGCCTTCTGGGTTTAAGTCCTGCACTGTTTGACTCATCCATCACCCTGACCCCCACCTGAGGGGACTGTCTCTCCCCTGTGTCACCTCACTCTGCCTCAGGAAAGACCTTTAAACTGGCTCAAGATGAGGATGTCTCTGCACTACTTAGGGTTCACTCTTTGGCTGCATGATTAAGATGTGAACAGCATAAGTGCTTCTTGTGGCAACATCAGATTCATTATTCTTAATGCATCTTTGGAGCGAGGATGTATAAATCCCATCATGTCACTGTGTGTGTATCTTTTTGATATCTGAAAGATTTACTCCATCCCTCCTGACCTCTGGTAGCTCAAACAACACGCCAGCATCAGCATCTGGATGAGGAGGAGCAGCAGACAGCTTGTTGGATAATTTACAGACGCTCGTAAATTTATGTGACTGAAGATTAGACAGAAAGAAACAGGTCCTGCTATTGCAGGGTAATTAAAAAAACACACACATTCACACACGCGCACACACACACACACACATGCTTGCACAGCGTGTGTGTGTCTTATATTGATTACCTTCTCTACAGCTATTTTCCAAAGTAGCCCGGGGCTCCTCCACCCCTGCTAACCATTACCTGGGCTCGACGCTGGGCAGAGACCCCTCAGACCTCCTCCTCCTCTTCCTCTCAGAGTGTGATACATTATAATGATCCTACAGGAAAAGAGGAGTGATGCAGCGTGCACTGAAGTGAAAGTAAAGCCAAGAAGTCTGTTAAGTGACAGAAAAACAAACAGCAAAGGCTGCTGTGCGTGTGTGTGTTTATGTGTGTGTGTGTGCGCATCCTGCTGGTGTGATGCTGTCTGAGTCCCTTACACCCCCATCACCACAGCTTTATTGTTCCTGGTTGACAGAGACAACTAATGAAGATTGGGGCTGAGAGCCAGCGAGACTGATCAGATGGGGACATGCAAATACAAACACACACACAAACATACACTCCCACACTCCCACCGCGCACAGATGCTGAGGCGTAATGCTGCAGAAGTAAAAGTTCTGTCATTCAACCCAACAGAAACAAACAAATACAAAGCAACGTATCACACACACAAACACACTTTGTATACAGTTTTGAGTGTACAGATACATCAGATGCCGCTCAGCGTCACAAACACTTTCTTGTGCAGACTGCAGTGTTTTGCCTAATGCAGCGTTTTGGGCCAGACTGTGTAAATATGCCAGAAACTTGCTGCTACAGGGAGCGATTAATATTAGTGCCCACCGCAGACATCAGACAGAACAAAGGGCAGAGGGAAAGAAAGCAAAGCAGACACTTTTGTCTGCCTAATTTGATTTCTCTTTTATTCCTCGAGAAACTGAGTTATGACATCTGCATACTTCCACCAGACTAATCCACCATGTGTATAAGTGTGAGAACTCCAACAGGTTTTGATCAGAAATTAGTTAAACTTCTTTATGTTCATATTCCAGATGCTCAGAGGGCTATAAATAGCCACAGTGCTGTGTCATGGTCGATTTGCTCTGATGGAAGACCTCTCTGTCATTCATCGACAGGTGTAATGAGAGGTGGAGCAGGAGTATTGATGAGCAAATTAATGTTTGTTTTCTACCTCCTTCATTTATAGAAATCTATGAGGGGAGAGCTCAGAGTCTAATGATAAATCCACAACAGGTATGGCAAATTTAAAGGAACCATGCAGGTGTAAGGCTCTCTGAATCAGATTATAATCTGTATTTTGTCAAGGGTTTAGCTGGAGACCCGCCCCTGCTGGCAGGACAGGAAGTCACGTCATTTTTTTTAGCCATTACACCTGGAGACAACTGAAAGTGGCAACTTCTCTTCAACCAAAAAATATCAAAAATAGTCTGTATATACACAAAAACGTGCAATTTTATTTGTTTATTTGCTACTCTAACAAGCTGTTGGGGTATTCAGTTACATCCTCCTTCATTGTCTTGATTCACCCCTTCAGAATGCATGATCACAATGTTTTTCTGTGACGCAATCTTCCAGTCTGATACGCATATATGAGGATTTTAAACTGTGCCCTCCTGATGTAGAAGTGGAGAGGAAAAATTATTCAGAAATATCTTTCAAGTGGTTGACTTAGCCTTGATCACGGAGAATGTTAATCAGGCAACGATCTCTAGCCTGGAAATATGAGACAATGCAAAACTCTGCTGTTTGTGGAGTGTCCACTTGAGGCTGGCTCCAAAAGTACCAAAAAAAGAAAAAAAATACCCTGAAAGCCATTTTTAGAGCAGAAATGAATGTCTTTACAGCCTGGTTCAAAAAATGATTTTTTTTTTTTTTTTTTAAATCTAGCTCAGGCGCCCAATAACTGAGTTTGGGCACTCGTCACCGGTTCCATTTCCAATACGGCCACACCAGCCATTTTGTTTCAAAACTTTGCTGCAGAAATGGACAGGTGATGTCACAAAGACGATGTCTATACATGCATCCAGCTCCTGAATGCCCTGACAGGTTTTCTTATTTTGAAACTTGTACTAAGCTTGCATGATGAGCTGCAAGCTCATGAGGACAACCTTCAGAGCATGAGTTTCTCACACA
Source organism: Thalassoma bifasciatum (assembly GCA_008086565.1). Taxonomy (NCBI): domain Eukaryota; kingdom Metazoa; phylum Chordata; class Actinopteri; order Labriformes; family Labridae; genus Thalassoma; species Thalassoma bifasciatum. The sequence continues at coordinate 487,027 of RPOG01000030.1, forward strand.
AGCCTAGATAACTTGTTTTGCATACATGCATATATGCTTATTCAAGCAGATGCAATGTATACGTAACACTTTACCAAACGTGTTGTTTTCATGTTAGTTTGTTGATTGTGAAGAATGAGAAATGAGATGGAAATAGAAAATATGGGCTTAAAACTTGAGGCTTCAAACAGAAATGTGCAAAACTGAAGATGTTTTCTCCTCATCCCTGTTCTCTTCACCTTTCAGGCTCAATTTTACTTCAACAACCTGCTCACTATACACGATCCTTTTCATGTAGAATACTCCAGGTGTGGCTGTAATAAGGTCTCATCCACTCTTGTTTATTTTGATCACTTGCAGATAAAGATGTGATGGTGGAAATATTTGAGATACCTGCTCTTAGATGACTGACGAATGGGCAAAAGTGAAAAATTCAGCTTCAAGTCTGAGGTTAAACTTTTCCAACACTTCACGAAGAAATAGAAACATAAACATGCAGCAGATGGTTCAGATTGAATGCTAACTGCTCTGTTTGTTAGTGTTTGCATTGTGATGTGAGTCTTTGGTAGCTACTTTGCTGGCACATGCACCCCTCGGGAAAGAAAAACAGTTGTAGAAACCTCAGTAAGTCTCCTGAATAACTGATACTGGTGCGTTTCTTTTACCTGTGTGGCTCCACAGCTCAGCTCCGTCTCATTCATTTTCCTGCTGTGACAACACCTTTTTAATAATGATTATTAATTAGTGCTGTCTGAGCTGCTGTCAGCCTGACTATTATTTCATTCGGCACCATTAGGCCTTCCTGTTCTCACGAGGGCCGCTCTACCTACACCCTCATCGATAGGTTAGTCTGCTATGGATATAAATCTGCTCCGACAACGGCAGCCGGAGGAGTAGTTCTGGTTACCTGCTCTTTAACACACACACACACGCACACACACACACTGTTACACACACTCAACACTCATCTATTACCAGGGTTAGCACGCCCCACTGGTCACATAATCATTAAATAATAACATAACATCGGAAATATTCTGTTATAATACATTATGCAGCGTAAAATAGCCTCCATCTGTTGGCAGCATAATACAGTCATGAAATTAAACCCTCCCCTGCTAAAAAGACGCTAATTCTCCATTTGTGTTAATTATGGAGGAATGAGACGCTGCCGACGTGGAGGGAGAACACGGGAGGAGGGGAGAGGAAGGGAATGATCCAAAAGAGAGCAGAGCAGGTCTCTGAGGAGGAGAAGGAAACACAATATGTGTTTTTACAGGGTGGAAAAGCAAAGATTAGCCCAAACACACTCATCATCATCATCATCATCATCATCACCGTCATCATCATCACAATCATCATCATCATCATCATCACCATCAGCAGCAGCAGCAGCAACATCCCCAAAACGAGGACAACTCCAGCTCCACAAACTCACCGGCTTCCCCTCAGAACAGTCTGCTACTATGAATATCAGTGTGTGTGACAGTGACCCAGTCCCTGTGAGTGAGTTATGCTCAAGTGTGTAAGACACGCTCTCACACACATACAAATACACACACACACACACTCTCTCTCTCTCTCTCTCACACACACACACACACACACACAACTCTGACAGAGAGGCAACAGAATCTAATTTAACACTCGGCTGAGCAGAGATTGGCCGACACTCCCAGTCCCTCACCGGCCGAGCGGGGATACTCCACGACCCAACCCCTGTGTGCGTGTGTGTGTGTGTGTGTGTGTGTGTGTGTAAGTGTGTGATGATAGCTATAGAACAAGAAAGCCAGCAAGTGAGAGTAAGGGAGGGAGAGAGAGAGAGAGAGAGCAAGAGAGAGCGAGAAATCGTGTTCGTGGAGGAGTGGAGCAGTGAGGCTGAATGAGAGGGAGGACTGTTTAGGATTCAGAGTGTGTCGCAGGTCCGCTGGCTGCCGGCTCCCTCCAGGCCTGCTACATGATATTCACTAACCCCCGTAACAATGGCAAACATATGTAAATCTGCCGGTGTGCCCGATTCAATCAGGCCCCGGCACAAAGCTTCAGACACCACCGGCAAGACCGGGGGAAGAGGATAGGTTCAGGACAGAGACAGAGACACACACTCGGAGAGCGAGGGCAGCTCGGGAAGTGTTTGAGTGTGAGTCACTTTATTCACACACTCAGTCAAAACACACTGTCAACCTTGTCCTCTCAGGTAAAATGACATAATACCTTTTAAAAATTTGAAAAGTGTTTTTAAATCACCCTGAGTGAAAGTGGGACATTTAACTTCGTCCCCACTTTAATTTGAGCAGTTTATTTTATTAGAAAGTGCTCTAAAGCAGTGGAAGTCAGATTCATTTTCATTATTAGAATGCACGAAAAACCAATCTACCCACAGTGGTCTTTTTGTGTTTTTTAATCTCTTTTTTATGCAACATTTTTCGATGTAATTTCTTTTTTTTTTTTATAAGTTCTATTTCATATTGAAGTAGAAAAAAAAAACCACAATTGGTTGAAAACGGGTAAAATGCCAGGATTAAACAAGTTAACTTTGCATGTATTAGTTACAAGGACCATTTTGCAGTTTTGATACAAAGAAGTCAATTTTACTTCCTTTTGAAAAAACAATAATACATTAAAAATAGATGTTAAGATTGAGTTGTAAATATAAGTGATAATCCTGCTTTGGGCTGCATGTTACATGAAGGTGCCTTGAATCAGTCAATCCAATTGGGAACTACAAGGCTTAAACTACATCAAATTTGAAGATAAAAATCAACAATTCATGGATCAGTTTTCATTCTTAATGATGATTTTGGTCACTGTGCTTAGAAATGCTGAATAGAGCACCCATATGTATAAGATTTCTTTATGACTTTCAGTTTACATGTGTATATCAGAGTCACTATCTGAAGAGAGAATCATGGGAGAAAGAAATAGATTTGTTCACAGTTTGAGGAAAAACAAGGAGAGATGTTAATGCTGGATGACCAGACTGTTGCAGATGAATGCAGAGGCAGAAAAACACCAAAGTGCTCCGGAAGAGCCAACACTAGAACACTAAACTTAGAATCCAAAACCTACTGCTTCTCTTGTAGTTTTAAGAGCCCTTTTTGTTTAAGCAGGATCAACAAAATCCAGAGAAATCTGTTTCCTTGGTCCTCTGGCATTGAAACTGAAAATAAACATTTACGTTTTTTTAATGCAATTTGTCTGACTACAGCTTTTGGTACCTTGACTCTGCAACACTGAGTGTAGGAGTGATTTTGCATGCAAGTCTTTACGACTCCCTCCTGTCATTATGTCACCACAGGAGAAAAATTAAACCATCCTGCGGAAACAAAAACAATGCATAGGTTCTTTAGTTTCAAAGGTTGCTGGCCTAAATGATGACTAAAATATCTCTGTACGAGCAACGAAAAACACCACTGTTATTGTGTGGGACCTTAAAAACAACATTTCCAGTATTAAAACAAGCAAACACAGATTTTCTTTGTCTTATTTGTCGTGAAACAGATGTCCATGTTGTCCAAACCTTATGTTAAACTGATCCCAGTCTCTGCTAAGTCAAAAGTCAAGTGACGGGTTTACGTTGTGTCAGGTGAAGTCATAACTTTGACGTTACTGCTCGGTGCCACACTCAAAGTTTTGTGAGCAAGCCGTTTCCAATAAACTTTAAAGGTGAGTGAGCGAGTTGGGGTTTGCGGTGTAATAAAGGAACATGTCACCCAGTGCAACAGTGCAGTCCATTGATGTGTCTTTAATAGTTTTTGGCACAGAGGAGGAAGACACACACACAGCTTCAGCAACAATACTTAACTAGAAAATATGTTTGTGATGATCTGAATTAAACTCACATGTAAGAATAAGTCAAGACGTGATGAAATGAAAAGAACTGAATGCTTTATCACACACACACACAGACATGAGAGCACACACTGTCTGTCTCTGATCTCATTACAGGGAGGCAGTGAGAATCAGCAGGGCCCTAAGTGTATCATGATCAGAGATAACGGCAGCTAGAAAACTATTAGCAATCTACAGCTTCCCTTTGGGACTGGAGCAGATATCATCAGCCCTTATGAGCCACCACTCTCATCTCTGTAATGACCGGCTCATTCTGCTCGGATCTATGTGAAATGTGCTCAGGTAAATTGAAATGCTACCATATTTGTTTGCATTTGGATTATACATTTATATATTTATTTCTCTCTCTCCCCCTGCCTGTGTCTGTGCCTTAATAAGTGAAAAAGCCTCGAGGGTATGGGACCAAAGCAGTGCTCCTAAGATAGGATCAGACCACACACACACACACACACACACACACACGCACACGCACACAAAAAAAAACACACACACACACACACACACACACACACACACACACACACACACACAAACACTCACACATACATGCTGTATTGACTATCAGCCACGGCCACTGAAAACCATTAGGCTAAATGATTCTAACCTGGCTATAGAGATAGGCTGTGGCCAGCTCAATCAGAGGAGAGTGCCTGGGACAGAGCAGCTGCGTCGATAGTGAACAAGTGAAGCTCTGCTGATACAGTTGAATCAGTTGAATAAGAGAGCAAGGAGAGAAATCGAGCCCTCTTAATTCTAAACATTCAATTGAAAGCGGATAAGGACATGAAACGGCTAATACGTGTTTCATTTAAAGGGATGGGGGAGATAAGATTCACCAATGGGACTTTTATGTCTGATATTTCAGATGTTTGTGGGTATTAAAACCATCCTGAAGTCCAGATTATCACAGGGACTATTGTTCTATTGGGTTTATGTTAAGTAGCGTTTTCATTGGTTAACCTCATTTAAAATTAATGCCGGGGATGTAAACAATCCCTAATTTTACATAACTTTACACTTGCCTCCTAATTTTGTCTTGAATTACTCTGAAACTCCATTCAGATACATTAAATTTGACAAGAGTAGTACAAATAAGTATTAAAAAAACATGAAGCCTGTCTTAACATAGGAATAACTTTCAACTCATTCTAAAACAGCATTGACAATTCGCTTTTATAGTTGGTAATTTTTTTCTTTTTTTTTTTCATATTTAAAGCTTCGAACCAAATAAAAAGTTTTTGAAGCCTCTGACCTGCAGGCCCCCTTAGAAGCCTTTTTCTTTAATGGAAAGAGAAACCTCGCTAAATGTTTGATGATTTAAGACGGTTTCATTGTAGAAAGAACCACCCTACATTATTCATAGGGGCTATTCTATCACTGCACTCCTTCTGCCTGAGTCAGGGAGACAGCAAGACACGAGAGAGAGGGAACAAGAGAGAGAGAGAGAGAGAGAGAGAGAGAGAGAGACTGATGGTGAGTGGGGGAGACTGGAGAGACAGACACAGAGACAATGAGCTTGGGAGGGCAGCGAGGACTGACAGGGACAACATCCCACTTGACTTACAAATGAACAATCAATGTACGAATCAAAACGCATCAATATCACACACAGGAAACTGAACTCAACTCTCGAGGCTCCTAAAACGAAAGCTTGTTTGTTCTGAGTTGTAACCCAGGCACACATTGGGATCTGATCTAAATCACTCTCTAATCATTTAATTAGAATATATACCAGCTGTAACACAGAAGGTAAGAAAACCAGGTAATATTTACAAACCGATAAGGCGTCTAAAGTACATCAGGGATGTCAGTGCCTAAGAGCTCTGCCGGGTCAGTGAACTTGTCGCTAATCTAGAGAGACCAGATGTCAATCCAAATCACAGCCTGTGGATATGAAGAGGAGTCAGAAGCTGTCCTGTCACCAACTGCTCAATGGACAAGGCTAGAAGTGCTAACAGCTAACACTGGTGCCAACTTTGATTGAGATGTACAATTTTCATAAAATTGTTAATTTTTCTGCAACCAGCATGAGAAAATAGAGATTTTCTATGAGTACAGAGGACAAATGCAATGGAAAAGATACTTAGAGTGTGTTGACATCTTTCTGCATTGAATGTTAGAGATGTGTTGTCCGTATTTGAGATATGATAGACATCAACAATCCTTTGCTTTGTTCATCTTTAAAGATATAAAACAACATATTGCATCATATGAGAATCAAGTGGATGGGATTATCAGCTTCCATGAGTGAAGACATGATGAAGAATGGATCTACACCGCTACTACCGCAGTCTACTTCACAAAACATACTGCACTCATGATATCTAAGTGCATACAAACCTAAAAGGTTTCCTAGCTCTGCAGTTTGCTCTTGTTCTGCTTCTGACCTGTCAGCATCCCTCTACTGCACAGAGCTATGCTATGCACTCTAATCCTGATGGAGCCAGATCAGTCCAGATATACATGATGGGCTAAATGTGGAGGGGACACCAGACATGACAGATGAGACAGAATTTCATCATTTATAATGTAGCCTCCTCAGTGGAGTTAGGAAGCAAGCAATATATGCTTGTTTGAGTTTAAAAAAAAAGTGCATGGTCAGACAGCCTCCGTGTAGAAAAGTTTGCAAGTATTAATGAGGCTGAAAAGTTTTCTCAAGACTGAAGTCATGGAAAGATGTTTCATTTTTCAGTCATCCAGATGCAAAAATTTGAGGTTTGACTACATGCATGTGTGCACAATGGCTCATAGAAATACAAGCAAACAACATGGGTGCACTGGAACTTTTGTTCTGCAGACTTCATCAGAAGCACCAACAAACAGATCAACGTTGCCAAAGATTTGACCACCATCGACATGATGAAACCCTCATGAATCACCCAAGAACTGAGTCTAAAACTGAGAATTATTTCAACCACAGATTAAATGAGAGTGGAATTAACAGAAGTGAAGGTCAGTCCTGAAACCAGCTGATCTGGTGTGGTCAAAACAGGGTGGAGCAGCAGACGATGAAGTCCTCCACCCCAATGGGACTGCTTTAATTGGATGTTCTGGTTCACTTCTGTGCTCCACCCTGTGGTTCCACATCCATGGGCTTGATCAATGAGCCTACCCCCCGGGGTGCTGCTGGATATGGTGATCAATTAACAGTCTGGGTGCAAAGAGTGCATTGGTAAGCATGCAAATGAGGGGATTTGGGGAAAACAACCATCGGGGAAAGGAAGGTCCTTCATGATGGGATGAGATGGCTGCATGAAGGTGATCAGAATAAAGAGCTCTTTGTTAAGGATAACAGAAAACACATCAATATATGTTGAATCTGTGTCTCCTGGATTGAAGTTCAACCTTTTTGACCCTTGAATGCTTCTGACCAACTCCCAATTCAAGTGCAGTCCCTATATGTGGTGGTCTGGGGCAGTTGCACAAAGCATTAAACATTGTCTATGCAAAGTCTTGCATTGGAAATCCAATTAAAGATGAGAAACAAATAAACATGAGACATTTGTGCTTTACTGCAAAGTATAAATGCTCAGTGAGGGGACCATCCTTTCAGCCTTTGCAGCCTCATCCCTACGCTTCAGCCCCTCTGATGTATCATATAACCTTACATGCACCTCTGCCACCTGTATCTGACCCTGCTCAGTTTATGAGAGCTCCCGGTATTTACAGCGCTGACACTCAGTACCTAACCACCACTGGCCCCGAATGGCCCCTGCACCTTTTACCACGGAAATTAACGGGCACCAACACATCAGAGAGGTTTTCGATTGGGCAGAAAGCGTATATGCAATTGAAATAAAGAAATAAAAGACTGCAGAGAAACCCACATTTTAGCACAAACACATTCACACGCACACACAGGGTTAAAGTCTCTTCCACACGCAGTGACGCAGGCAGAGACCTGGCACAGTAAATAAAAATACAATTTCCCAAAGTGACACTTCCATTCTGTTCAGCGCCCACTCAAGTGCCTGTAATTATTTTAAGCATTCGCAGAGATGTGTCTGTGTGTGCACATCGAATCCTGCAGAGCCTCACCCTCGATCACACCCACCCACTCAGACTTCACCCCTTCATCTACACATTTCTTCAGAATGGCCCTTTACTTTAATAAAGGGCGAGTGGGACACCTGTTCAATCTCCATGTCATTCCCTCATTCGGCTCCCACAAAGCCACTCTGTCACACAAACACACTCACACACGGGTTTGTTATACACACCAGAAACAGGCTGGAGGTGGGAAAGAGGGGAACGGAGAAACCAAATAGCTGAGGCGGAAGAGTCTGGTATTACCAAAAGTGAAAATTTACCAAAGTTTCATGAAGCTAAGCATGATGCAGGGTAAGACCAAAATACTATAAGCATCATCAAAGATCTGAAGACATTTGAGTCACAGACAAAAAATAAGGTCTTGTCCACACAGGTCTTGTCTTGTAGTCGGGTATATTCGACAAAAAATCTCCGCCATTCATTTAAAAAAATACTTTAGACCATTTAGCGCCTCAAAAAGAGCCAGAAGTGTTTGCTTCAGAGTTCAAACAATGACTTTTTTCTATTCAAGATGTGATATTTGAGATCCAAAAACATTGTTCCCTGGCATATACACAAAATTATGAAACAATAGTTTTCCAAAATCTTTGCCTAGGCCGGAATTTTTCAGAAATGATTGTTTTCAGTGACATAAAAGTGCAGTTTTGTGTGCGACAGGCCTAAATGTATAAAAAAATTTACACAACTAAGGGTCACTTTTTATGAGACTAAAACTAGAATCCTACTCTTTTTTCAGCATTTTCAAAAAATTAAAAGAAAAATTGAATAAAAAGTGGAAGGAAATAATGTTGGTTAACTGTAGAAAGAATTAATTGTTATCACTTATATTTTACAAGGTGTGAATTTCAGTACATTAAAACATAATCAACATTTGTTTCTCTGTTTTTTTTTTTGCTTTTTGTTACAATCAAACTGGAGCTTTCTTCTTTTTACAGGGGATACAATGTCACATACTTCCAAGGTGCAAGAAGAGAAATAAAAAGTCTAAAATGGTTGAAGAGAAAGACTCAATTCCGTCACCGGTAATTCCTCAACACCAAAGATCAGGATGATGGATGAGCTTTAAAATTCTAATACTGCTACAAATTTATTTCAGGACTGAAAGTTTGTCCAAACATAATGATCTGTTTCAAAGTCCTTCAGTGCACAGTCTCGATGAATCTAACAAAACAGACATTATGATGGTATGAATGATGAGTAACAAGTTCTATAAAACTTCATTTAGAATTGAGGTCTAGCTGTAAACCAAGACCCTGCATCTTACTTCAACATTTACCTGATTTTCACTTATCTTCACATCAAACTTGAGTTTTTCTGGAGAAAGTAAAATTACATAAAAGCGTTCAAGGCTGCCATTAATCTCCCACATAGAGTTTTGTTGCAGGAGATAAAAATATAGATGATGCAAAATGGATCAAGTGCTGCATTGATTTTACCTTTATCTATTGACTTTTTAACCATAATAAAACACACAGAGGTAGTTTCTGTAGCTGTTCTTCTTTCCCTTCAGTTTTATTTTGGATTAATGTAAAAAAAACCAACTCCATCCACTCTGCCTAGGTGGCTTACATGGAGCCCCCCCGAGACCCCTTCAGGGAATGCCCTGAAAGCCCCCAAAGCAAAACCCAGAGTCCAGACCCCCATGTGGGGAAATCCCATCACTGAGAGAGTTTCTGTTACACTCCAGGACTCAGGTCAAGTGTGTTCAAATACAAACATCCTTTTTGCAACCAAACAAACCTCTCAGCAAAGTTTACCGCTTGAACTTTTCCATCATAGAGCGCAGGCTTTCTGTTACCCTTTTAAATTCCCCAAATATTTAATCAGCACCTCGGCTCCCGGAGGACCTATTTCTGGCCTCGCTACATCCCTCCTCCTGTCTGTCCCCACCTCCATCACACCCTTATTCTTGTTCTTCACCGCTGCCCCTGTCTGCCTGCCCTGACTAATGGGTACACAGTGCCCCAAATTGCCCCGGAGTCCCCTTCTGCATTCCATATTTCATCACATACACACACACACGTACATACACACACACCAGACAAAACACAACAGACACACACAGTCTGACGTCCTGAGATGCTTGTCTACTCAGGAATTCCTGCGGGCGAGGATGCGGGGTGAGGGTGGGGGCGGGGGTGTTTCCCACCTGCTGAATATCTTGCATAATGTGTTGTGAATAATGCAGGTGCTTATGCAGGCAGACGTCGGGTACAGCATGTTTCTCTGCCCCCAAAAGAGCAGAGTTTCAGGGTCAGACACCAAAGAGGTCATGAACTATTCATGTAGCAGAGAAAGAACAACGTGGGCTGGAAGTCTGCAACTTCAGACAGCTCCATTCCGCTCTGACATCCAAAACTGTTTCATAAGCTCGACCGTTTTTACAGGGAAGACAGTCTTACCGGTGCACAAAGTTAAGAATCAGAGTGTCCCGCTTCCGATGAAGGGAGACAACAATGCAATGTTTTTTAATCAAGCAGGAGACGTTTATCCTTTTATCAAGATAATCACCTTTCAAGTATTGTTTGGTTCCCATGGCAGATTATCTTCAATTTTCAGTTGGAGTTTTTCTTTTTAGACAGAGAATCTCCCCAACCAGGGCTTTTCTCACAAAAGATTCTAAATGTCCATGAAGGGTTTTATTGTTTATGGCAGTGTAAATGTTTCACTGGCCTTTAAGGACTAAAGGTGGCACTGTGTGTGGGGTATTTCAACACTTTTTTTTCTACATTTGACAAGTTAAACTGCAGTAAACTGTAGTCTTCATGCAAAAACCAAACACCTACCACTCCTGTAGGTAGTCACATCTAAACTATAGCATAATAATTTTAACGTCTGTAACATAAAATTGATTCTTATAGTTAATTTTTGCACAGGCCCAGCTTTCATCTTTGAAAATGTTAAGGAAACAAAACTACAATCCATCTTTGATTTAAACCTTCTTAGAAGTGATGTTAAAATATTAAGAAGAAAAAACTAACAAGATTTTCATTTTTAAACAACAGCATGTGGCAGTTGTGCTGAAAAAGCTGTGCTGATCTTTTAATGAGTTGATATTTTTTTGTCTTATAGCGCTCCTTTGTATCTCACTCCTCCTCTCTGGCCTCCTTGGTTATCATGCTGAGGGGTTAACAACACCAGCAGCAGTGGGTGCTTTCTGTCTGAGCTCCCACAGACCTCACAGACAGAGAGAAGAGATGAGGGAAGCAGCTGAGTGTCTGCTCAGCCTGAGAGAACAGAAACGAGGGACGACGTTGGGACTTCATTTCATTGGGGGGATTTTACAAGTTAGTCTGAACAATGATGCAGAGGAGAGCAGTGAAAGGTTAAACACACTCAGGGAGATTAAATATGCACCATGCCCGACTGTCTTGAGAGCACTGTCACAAATAAATATTTTAGTTATCATCTCTTAAGCTCAAAGAAGAGAGTTAATGGGCAACCTGTTCCAACTCTGCCCAAAATATGAGCCCACAGGTACAACAGTTTCTGTGTAAGTAGCTTTTACAGCGAAAGCATCATCTTAACCATTCAGGTTTGTTTTCAACACAACAGTATCTGACATTCCTAAACAGACAGCAGATTCCTTATATTAATGCTTAAATTGATTACAAAACTAGTCTCACTGCAGGAAGCAGGACCAGCATCCCTCACATGCATGATAATTAATGAAGCTGTCACCTCCTGACAAATTTTCATCGTCGATGCAGCATGTGAACACTTCTCCTCCTGCATGTCACGACTTCATGGCTCAATAACAGAGCTGCTGCGTCTGAATTAAGACCTGCCTGCAACAAACACAACTACAGGATGTGCATCAGAGATCCGAGTCCAAAGACTATTAAAAACGTATCAATGAGACACGATGTCGCTCTGGGTCGGATGTTTCTTAATTATCTGAAACACAAACACAGAGTAGTTTATTTTTACTCTGCCGCACACACACAGCATGCGGTCCACAAAAAGTGGATTAATCCTCTGCTTAAAATAGTCCCCACTTTAATCCTTCTATTAGCTGAATTATTTCTGTTTTTGTGGACAAACATGCAGCTTATCACACATCACTTCACTGACATCCAGACACAAACACCCAGCAGTGTGCTCGCTCACATACACACACATACAGCGGTGTTACACCAGAGAGGGTAGAAGGTCAGGCTTTAATTGAGTGTGCATATTGCAGTGTGTGCAGCCTTTGTAAATGTGTGAAGGTGTGTGTGTGTGTGAGTGTGAGTGTGTGTCAGAGGAGAAAGGCAGGGAGGGAGCTAATAGGACCCGAGACCCAGGAGTGCTGACGTGGACAAGATGAGGCTGAAGAGATGTGCTTTTCATTTTCATTCACACTCAAACTGTACGTCCTCTTTGTGTATCTGCTGTTTGAACACTATTATTTACCTATGGCCTGTGTTTGTGTGGGTAATTTTGTGTGTGTGTGAGTGTTAAAGGTGTCTTTATCTCCTCAAATCAAACCTCCCTAATGAAAAAAAAGTGCGATCCCGCTTTCTTCGTCCATTCATCCATCCCTCTCTCTCCTCTTTTCTTCTCTCACCGGCACTCGATTCATCATGTCAGATGTTAATATCCCTAAAGGTCAGAGGGAGTCATAAAAGAGGAAAATATGCTTTGTTAAACTTTTTCCTCGCCATTTTTCCCTGTCGTCTTCCCCCCCCTGCTAACCTTATCGCATCTGTGTGGGGGGGATGCAGTGACCCGGGTTACTGTTACCACGGCGATCTTTAGAGGATGATTGATAACAACAATAACGTGAGCTGGCGGTCGGCACAGCTCTGAAAAGGAAGTGTTTGGTATCAGCTTTAATGCATATACACACAGGGGTTTGCGGATGGAAGGTTGGAGGGATAAATTACAGAAGAATAAAGGAGTTTGATTTTTAAATGAGTCTCTCTGTCCTTTCACTTTCAGGTGAGAATAAGCGCAACCAGAAGTGAATCTCCTATAACCTGAGGTGAATATTTTCTGCTCTGAAGTTGAGCTGTATAGTATTGTTAATAAAACTGTTTCTAACCACTATGTCTCTTTTCAATGCAACAAACAGTACAAACTGAATAGTTCCTGTAGCCCAATGTCAAAGAAAAAATTGCTGCTAGCTGAAGGGTGAAAGGTGAAAGGGTGTTGTGGTAAAGCTGTGAACAGAGCACTGACATGCTTGACCAAAGAAAAACCACTGCAAAGAAGAAACAAAATGCTCGGCTGTTAATCTTATGAAACAAAAGAAAAAAAGTAAATTGTACTTTAAGCACTTTCTTTTGGGTTGGAGTGTGAGGCCACCTTCAAAGTAAGATACAATCCACAAGACATGGACTCCTCTTGACCTCTGCAGGTAAAAGTTCTGTTATGTACAAAACAGAGCATCCATAGGAACTTCAGTGACTGCTGTTATTGTCATTTAAAGCTGTAAATATTATGTTTAACACTCTGTTGGTATGTATTACAAGGTTCAAAAGACAAATTTCCCAAGATCGCTCTCTTCTGATCACTCAGTGAACAAGACAAAGTAGTGATGGTTGTTTTTGACGTCTTACTTTCAGAAAAAAAAACACAAAAAATAAAAAAGGATTATGAAAAAAAGTCATGGAGATGGCATGAATGTGGGTTGTAAGCATTACTAAGTTTTTGATTTTTTCTTCCTCTTCAATCAGTCAGGTGAGTAAACTCATGTCATGTGTGGCTTTTGTTCAGGCACACGTGATATTACGACACGCATGCCTGGTTCCTTTCGGACAGTCACAACTATTAAACATGTTTATTATTTCTGATCTCTCCTTCTGAGGCCTTCAGAGCAGATGGACCGAAAAAAAAATCACTCTGAACACACCCCACACCACAGCAAAACCTGAAACAAATTCTTATGCAACATCAGACAATTGGGCTTTTGTTGGCCTTGATCATATGGGGGAGATCAGACTAATAATCAGCCCAATTATCCTGTAGTGTGTACCTGCCTTTCAAAACAGCAGTCTAACCAACCTGAGATGAAGCCAATGCTCTAATCTGCTTTTCTCATGTCTTTGATGAAACTATAGCGTATTGGAACACAAATAATGTCAGTCTCTTTAGGTCAACCTGAAAACAGTCAGAGGAGGAGCTGAGGATGGTTTTTAGCTTCCAGGTAAGCAGGTAAGACTCATTTACCTGTCAGTCAAATCATGAACGCCAAGAATTGTGCAAACGTATGCATGACTTTGACCCAACATCTGCAAAATGGATGAGTTATGAAAAAAAATCACCCTGTGTAAAGTGTGTAGAAATAAACTAATGAGCTATTCAGACCAACACTGCTTCTAGCGCAATGCTCATGTTTATTTCAGCTGTTAAAAGGAGCATTTAACTGTGGATATCACTGGGACTTCCTTACGTTTTGGAGTTAGTCTCTGCAGACGACAAGGGAGCTAAGTTTACTGCACTTCTGTATTGGATTCATTATCAATGCTTGAAGTGGCTGATGGATAAACCAAACATTTCCTAACAAGTTAAACTCTTAGACAGCTCACCAGCTTGCAAGCTCTCATAACTGACAATGAGAAACATTAGTTTTATGCTGAATTGAAGCAAATTTGTTCCTGAATAAAACAGGAAACTGCACCTGACTCTCAAGCTGTTTCCTTCCTCTGATATCTTCAGGGTTAGATAACCGGCTCTATAGACTTGGTAAAGCATCCATTTAAACATGATCTCCACGTGAATCATTTCAGTAACGTTCCCCCCTCTGTGTCAGAGCTCCACCTCAGATCAGCCTGAGGGGCTCTCCAGCAGTTTGTGGATTTTCACTCAGCAGAAACGTTGTTCCTGTACTCCTCACAAATCCTCAGCGGCCGTCACGTTCTGACATATTTACAGACGTGAAGCACTGACACGCTGCAGTTTAATGCTGCACAGAAATGTAGATTCATACTCCCTGCTATGAGTTAGGGCTCTTAAATATGAAAAGAGCAGTGTGTGTGTGTGTGTGTGTGTGAATTTTCATGAATGTCCTCTCACCCTTTCATCTCCCATTCCATTTTATCATACATCTATACGTCCGCAGCCACATATCTGACAGGCTGAGGAGAGGCTGCCAACATGACCATCATGAATTAGAGATGAAATAAAAGCCTCTGGCCCTGCCCGATGAAAGACCGACACTTTGATTAAATGAACATTAAGACCTCATCTCACTGAAAACATGAGAACATGTGAGCGAGAGGAGTGAAAGTTACTGTTTAACTCTGCTACAAGAAGACAGGAGGCTGTTTCTCTAGTGTCTGTGTGTGTGTGTGTAGATGTGAGAGACGGTTTATGTCTGCTAAAAACACACACACGTTCCCGCTAATTAGCACTAATTTGACCACTTGTCTCTGAGGAGAGGAGCTGAATGAGAGCAAAAAAAGGAGGAGAGGAAATGAACACAGACACAAATCATCTGCAGAGTACAGAGACAGCTCTTTACCTCCACTCACACACACACACACACACACACACACACACACACACACATACTCACACACAGAAATTATTTCATTACCCTCCCTTGCATCCTGTGGTAAATCTTACAAATTGATGAAGCATTCATCTTGACGTTTAAGACATTTCTTCCAATTATGATTATTGCGCCTGACTCAGATTAAACCGCCGGGGTTTACCGCCCAAGATTTTGTTCTGGATTCTGTCGAGTCATCACTTTTTACTTCCTCCAGCAGTCACAACTATTTAGGAAAAACTATTGGCAAGAA
This sequence comes from Thalassoma bifasciatum, assembly GCA_008086565.1. NCBI lineage: Eukaryota > Metazoa > Chordata > Actinopteri > Labriformes > Labridae > Thalassoma > Thalassoma bifasciatum. The sequence continues at coordinate 502,638 of RPOG01000030.1, forward strand.
AAAAGTTGTGAATTTATGATTTTAAAAGTTATGGTTTCAGGCTTCAGTTTCATAACTTTGGTTAGCCCTACAGCTATTATAAAGGGAAGTACAATAGCAGTATTTTAACCCATCAGCACATTTTGTCAGGATTCTGAGTTGATGTCCATAAAACAGTCAATTTTGTAAGAGGTAGATATGATTGTCAGCCTGTGCACATGTCCTCTGTATCTTCTCATAACGATTCAGGATCCTCATTTTAAAGCTCTAAGCTGTTTTTCTCTGTTTGTACATTTGACCTCTGTTTAACAGACTAGTACACTTCAGACTTTTTTCTTGTGAAGCAATGGGTAAGAACTTTATCTTCAATCATTTTTTCCCATTCTTTTCTTTTTTCCTTTCCTTAACCTGCCTGAGGCCCAAGCTTTTGTATGGTGTGAACTTTTTATTCCACCTTGGGATAAGTATGACCTAATAGGAAAAATGCACACACTTGGTCTTTCTAAAGGAAGTTTGGTTATTAGTGTTATGAGTTCAATAAAAGGTCAAAAGTATGGATCAAATGTGAAAATAAGGAGATGAGAAGGCATAATTATGCATTAAAAATCCCAAACAGAGATTTAAAAAGTCAAAATTTGGAGATAAAAAGTCACAAGTATGGGTTTAAAGCCAAAATGGGAAATTAACAATGCAAAATTAAAAGATAAACAGTCAATATAAGGAGATAAAAAAGTAAAAATAAAGACAGAATGTTAAATCTAAGAGGTAAAACACACAATTTTGATCAAAAGTTTAAAACAAGGAGATGGAAAATTAAAACAAGGAGATTTCACAAGGTCTAAAATAGGGGATAAAAGTCACAAGAGTGAATTTAAAGACAAAATAATGATTCAATTTTTTAAGTCAAAGATAAAAAGTCAAAATAAGGAGATTAATAGTCTATTTAAGGAAAGAAAAAGTCAAATTGTGGAGATAAAAACTTGCAAGTATGGACAGAATGTCAAATTCAAGCAATAAAAATGGATTGTTATGGTTTGGTAAAGGTATGGTCAAAATTGAAAAACAAGGGCATGAAAATTCAAAATGAGGAGGTTTAAATCATCAAAATTCAGAGATCAACTGCACAAGTGTGGATTAAAAGTAAAATAAGAAATATTCACTTTTACTTAAAGGTCACAGTTTTAATAAATGCATCATCATGGGTCTAGGAGGCAGAAATGTAATATCCTCGTGTGTACGCAGGAGCTTACCTTTACTTTCATCCTCTTTGTGAAGCTAATGTACAATAAAAAAAACTTTACTGAGAGCAGCAAAAGTAACTTTCTCTGTCAAAGTGTGAATTATTCATGACTCTTTCCTTGAAACCCCAATAATATACCAAATTTCTCCAACATTAAGGGACTGAAATGAGAAAAAATAAAATTTATGATCTATACCTTTGATGTGGTTTGTAATAAATGTGAATTTGTTTTTTTGCTGGGGAGTTATTTACCTGATTATACTCACAAACACACACAGCTGCATGCACAAACACACATACTCATATAATATCGATTATTTATCCTCAATCTTCCAAAGCAATGCTGCACTTTTTGTGATATTTATTCCACATTTTATTGTTTTTCATTTAGTTACCTATTCCACTAGAGGAATCTTTTTACTCTAAAGTCTGTTGAGTCAACTTTTAAGGAGTGAGCTCATCCTTAAAACATGCTTCATTTAAAGCTGATGTGAAACTCTCAGGTTGAATCTTTGTTGGTGCCCCCAGTGGACAAAGATGCAAATGTTATTACTGACTAAACTGAATATCTCCTTCTGCTTCCCCTGAATGATGAAATATGTCAGTCTTTGCATATATTTGTGACTGAAATTGAAAAAATATGAAGTTTTGCTGTTGTAACTCATAAAAAGAGATCAGTATGAATCTCATTCTGTTTTACAAGTAGTCCTCACTCCTCACTCAAGCTTTAATGCTACAAAACTGTGCACAGGCAAAAATTATACAGTAACATCTCATGAAATAAGTCAAAGTGTGAGTTATTTAAAGCAGGCTATCCTCTGAGGCAGTGTGAAGGAGAGAAAACATTAAAGAGTAATTAATAAAAAATAAAAAGGATGAAATCAGAGAAGTCTATGTTACATAAAACCAGTTAAAATCAGCAGGTATTTCTCTCTCTGCTAACTAAATGGGTCATAATGCATGAGCAGGAGGAGAAATAGACTGGAGAACAGGCACACACACACACACACATACACACACACTTTCTCTCATACACACTCTGTAATGAGTGGGGGAGTTAGGGGCTGGAAAAAGTGCTGATCATTCAGTAACCGACATGAGAGGGAAGGGATGAAAAAAGCACAAAAACAGAAATACTGAGACATATTTGTAGTTTAAAGGTTAAAATTGATCAGAGGAGAAAACTAAAAATAATTAAGGGATCAAAACGACAATAAAGCGACAGATGACTTCCTGTTTTAAGATAGAAAAGACGAAGAAGTGTTCAGTATTCCTCCTCCTCCACCTCCTCTTTCACGACTTCTGCTTCTCCATAAATCTTAATGAGCTTCACTGGGCCCTATCATCACCAAGTGTGTGTGTATGGGTGTGTGTGTGTGTGTTGCAGAGGGCCGGTTTCAGGCAGAGATGGAGAGTGGGGTGGGGGGGGGTCTACCTCTCCCTCATAAGCAGCGCTTCATCAGCATGTAGAGCTGCAAATGAGGGAGTGAGTGCTCAAAGGATGGGTTCAATCAATTATTCAGCAGTGAACACTTTTCACTTATTACTTAACTAAATTCTCAACATCCACACCGTCTGTCGTCCAATTCATCATCCCCCTCCCACCTCCTGCCGGGGGGCTTTTTGCTACATGCGTCATGGCTTCTCTCTTCATGCCTCAAACACAAAACACATACAAATTCTCAAAAGAAACCCAATAGAAAGGCCCCATCATTGATATTATCAACGTGAAACAATTAACTTTAAAGCAGTGGCTCCCAAATTTGTTTGGGCTGTGACCCCATTTTTACATCACAAATTTCTGGCGTTTTCTTTCTAAAATCATTATCTCAGCAGTGGTATGAGGCTTCATGGCCATAGCAATGACGTAGCTCACCTCCGAGGGTGCTTGCAGTACCTGTTGAAAACCTTTCAGAAGTACACTCACTGCTTATCCAACTTAGCAAATTTCTTTTTAAATAAAAAACCTTGGCTCATCCAAGGTTTCTTTATCTCAAAGCATCTTTTGAGCTCATTGGTTTCATACTCTGGGCACACAGGACGTTACCATATAATAGATATCTCAGCCCCTGTCATCGCTTTCAGTGGCTTCAACGTTCAAGGTTTCTGTGTTATCCCGAAGGACGATTGGTTTTACAGTCAGTGATGGCAGATAAACAAACCACTGCAACATATTACACCGCAACATTAAAACATTAAGAAACCAATGACAAAAAGACTTGTAAGACTTTTGCTGATGAGTTATCAATCTGGGAAAGCTGAATCTGTGAATGTCTATACACTTGAAAAATTGTGACTTCATAAACTCAGGAATTTCAAGTTTTCTTTCTTGAAAATTTTTAATTAATTTTTCATGTTGCCCTAATATGCCATCCGAGTGTCTTGGCTCCTCTTGGAATTTTCTTAACAAAGTCAGTCAGGTGAAGAAATCTTTTCATCGTTTTTTCTGTTTTTCTGAAGTTTGTGTTAAGCAAGGGAATTCAAGTAGCGGTAACTGTGCAGTCACATGATTGAAGCAATCAATCAAGATGCACCAGCTCAGATAGTTTTATATGATGTATTTGATTTGAACTAGATTCATATTTATGACAGTGACAGTGTTTTAATTTTACAGAGAATAGTACTTTGTGGAAAAGAATATATCAGTCATTTATTTAATCAACCAGTAGACATTTCAAGGGACCCAGGGGTTGAAAAACACTGCTCGACAGACATCACATCATTAAGAAAAACAGAAAAGGAGCTTTTTAGGGTCAAAGTAGAGTAAACACAGAACATGATGGTTGATGGTTTCTGTCAGAACACCTGAACATTCATGAGGACATGTTACCCAATAAAACCCAGAGCATTAAACATGTACATGACAGTGACACACATGCAAATAGTGGGTATAAATAAACACATTCTAAATGTCCATTAACACACACACAAACACACACACACACACACACACACACACTTCCTCCAAACACACACAGCATGAAACCCCTCTCTGGTTGGTTTGCTCCTCTGTCACTCCGCCTCAGTAACATTCGTCAGCCCTTAAGCTCCCTGATGTGGAAAATGGACTTTATTTTTATGGTGTGACAAATTAAAAAAAAAAAAAAACTTCCAGCCTCACACCATTAAACCAGAAAAGGGTGAAGAGACATAGACAATGAATAGAAAGAGGGAGAGAGAGAGAGAGAGAGAGCGAGAGAGAGACGCAGACACCTCGGGCAAAACTAATCTCTGTGGCCTTCTGAGCAGCAGTAACCACCCGTCTCTGTTTCCTAACCGTGGTACTTATGACACACACATACGCACACACACACACACACACACACACACACACACACACACACACACACACACACACACACACACACACACACACACACACACAGGTTTCATTACTTCCTTTTCAGCTTTGATGACTTTGATGGCAAACTGTTGTTACGTAACTACTTTTTCTTCTTCAGCTCAGGCTGTTTCTTGGAAATCTTTTGAAACCTGCTTCCTTTTACTGAGAGCTTTCAAGGCTCGTCTCATGCTCGAAGAAAGAAATTCAACCCATAACTGCTGACCCTGCCATCATTGGACTCCTCGCTGTACCTCTGTGACCATGTCCACAGTGACAGACTGTTTCAAAATGACGCATGAGCAGCTCCACACACACTCCCATCTGTATTGTATTTTTATGCTGGTGTATTATAAAAAATAATAACCCGACTGAGTAACTGTGTGATTAATAAAAAGCGGCATCCATCGGGACATAAAACAACTCGAGTCATATCAAAAGTTATTGTTGGAGAATTCCCAAACAGTAAATCATGAACTATAAAATATTTTAAGGTCAGCGCACAGTCCCTGATCTCTCAGATGGGATGTTAAAGAGGAGGTTTGAATGTTCATTTTCAGGCTTTAAACTTTCCCTCTGATACCTCTTTTGTTGCTTTACACAATTTACAGCCTAGAAATCTTGTTATTTATCTCAAACTGCTGTCCTGACAAGCCCCCATCTTCTGATTGGCCAGTTTTTTGGAAGCCTCCACCACAAGTTTGCTTTTATTGAGTTAAAGGGTGTTTCACTTTCTGGAATGACTAATCCTGAATTATGACCGGATTTGGACCCAAATCTGTCCCTTTTTTATGCAAAGCATGCATTAAGATAGCATCAAGGGCAGACATTTGCATAAATAGGGTCATTTCTTGGTTGGAGGTGTAGTTGTTCGCCAAGGGAATGAAAATCTGCCTTAGCTTCACCTAATCAGAAGAAGTTAGGTTGAGTCTGCATTTATCAATAACATGTCTTAAGGAGCCAATGTGACTTCTCTAAGATTATGTCAGTTTTGAAAACAGTCCATGCTAATGATGGGTTTTTATTTTTTTGATTAAGATCTTAGTTGGAGGCACTAAAGGGTTGAGTTTGCAGAAAGTGTTTCCAGTGAGTAACGCTTCCATTAACTGAATGTGTGAGTGAGTCAGTGTGTTACAGTAAAACTCCAGGAATGTGAGTGATTAAATAAGTCAATAAGTGAGCTCATGTTTGTATGTTTGATAATTAAAGAAGTCAGTAAATATATATGAGTGAGTAAAACAGAGAGGCCGAGAGTGGTAACACATATAAAAGTACTTAAATAGGTGTTGGAAGTGAGTGAGTGATGAGTGTGTGTACACTTTAATAAGTCAGTAAACAGAGAGTGACTCAGAGTATGTGGGAACAGAGAAGCTTATCTAAAAGTCTTCAGTTCCTTTGCTCAACAACACATAATATGATATGAAAAGTCTCATGGAGGATATAAAGGAAGCAGATCAGCAGCTCCTCTTTCGCTGTCCGTGGTGCTGAAATGACAGAGGCTGGTTCTGCTGCATGTGCAGGCCTTCACATTCGTTTAAATTTCATTTACCAATAAATAAATAGATATTTCAAGCTTTATCAGGAAATAAAGTTTTCAGAATAGGTATAAAAAATTCATTTTGAGTCAAAAAGGGAACAAAACTTTTCATTTAATGGGGGCCATTGTGCATTTTTTTTTACTCTTTACTCTATATGATTGTTGCCCCCATAGTATTTTTCACGATTTACAACTCCAAAAAAACCCTTTTTTTCTCTCACTGGTGTTTTAGACAACACTTTTTTAAAACTCTGTCTGAAACACTTTGTTTTAGCTGCTGTCTCTTTAAAACTTTTCATTCCACAAACCCTATTCCCTTCTGATTGGCCCTGTACAGCCATGGCATGGCAGAGGCTGAGCTTTAAGTTGGATTTTGGAAAGATCTTGTGAAGAACTTGTGCTATTTCAAATGGATTTGGGGATTTCTCCAACTTATGAACAAGTAGAGGTTTGAAAATTTGCACTCAAACATCCAGCATTGTTACTTTACATCCATGTTAAAAATAGATATGAGAAAGCAGAACCTACACTTAATAAATGACTTTCACACACCCAAATAATCGTCCACTGTAACCTTCTGATGAGTGACCATCTGAATGATTTCTGCCTGGAAACAGGTTTATAATGAATAAGTATTACATAGCTCAAGAAGAAAGAGGAAATTCATCCATTAAAGTCAAACTAGTTCTCCAAAAGTCCCTCCCTGCAGGAAGCTGTGGGAGTGTGTTTTTTGGGTTTGCATTCTGAGGGAGCTGCTCTCAGACAGACAGACAGATAGACAGAAAGTTGACTGACAGAGGACTGACATGCTCCTGAGGATCCTGTCTCTGTAGATTGGCCATTACTGTACACATACACTCACTTATTTACACTCTCCACCTCCCATTCAGCTTGTGTGAAACCTCTCTAATGGGCACAGCCTCTGGATTCAATACGTGATGGAGCGGGAGGAGGCCAGCAGGTCCACACCATGAAAACCATTGTGTTCAAAAAGAATCAATCAGTGCTTTCCAGTGTAATTCGATTCATTCACAAAGGGCCGGGAAGCAATTTTAAAATGGAAATGCCACTTGACTTCAAGTGGAGGAGAAAGAGAGGAGGAGGAGGAGGAGGAGGAGGAGGAGGACTGAACCTATTCATTTCAGACTGCTGTGTGTTAAGGTATCTCTCTTTCAGCGTGCGGTGCTTACACACACACTCCACTGAACCAATCCCAACCAGGCACCAGCAGCCATGTCTATGTGTCTCTGTGTGAATGTGTGTGTGCATCTCTTAAAGCTAATTCTAGATGTCCTCCTTTGCTCAAATCTACATTTCTACTTCAGGCCTGTATTTGAAGAAATCAAAGTTGTGTTTTGGACTTTGTGTGTGTGTGTGTGTGTGTGTGTGTGTGTGTGTGTGTGTGTGTGTGTGTGTGTGTGTGTGAGAACTGAACCTACTATTTTCTCATAATTACCATCATCTCCACATTCTCACAGTGTTAGCCTCATCAATGAGTCTGTCTGTGGGAGTTATATCGGGTTCTCTCCTAAATCAAATCTGCAGATTTGTGCCAAACAGGCCGGGTTTGCTTCTGCAGCATTTGCCGAACGGAATCGATTATATGTGAGGCAAATAAAATGTCAATAGCAGAGTCTAGACGTGTTAATCTTTCACAGCAGCTGTCATGTCTGAGTATAAATAATAAATCTAATTTCAAAGCTGCTGAAATATTCAGGATTGACATTAAATAGAGTCACAAAGGCTGCACATACACAGTTTTCAGCTTATATAGATTTTGATTTTGGACATTACCATCTTGATTGTTTGAGCCAGACTTCAGTGACATGAAACTACATGAGAATCTTGTTGGCTGCTCTTCATTGTTTAATTAAAAATAGCCAGCTAGGACAGAACAAACTCACTCTGTCCTCAATATAAAAGTTTTTTATAACATCTATTTCCTGTAAGAGTTTATCAGACTAACTAATTTGAACAAAAACTGTTGGAGTAACACCTCCCCTGCCAAAGGATCTTCCTTGTTTGATTTCTCACATGGGCCTTTTTTTTATTAGAACTCTTCGAGCTGTGAACAAAACTTGACATCAACAAGTTTTTCACACTTGACAAAATTCCTCCAGAGCTGGAAAAGACACCCTGCAAACAAGCTGACAAAAAGAAGAGCTACACTAAGTGAACAACATTCATCCAACTTAGAAAAAAATGAGGATTTAATTCAGCCTGAGTACCTATATGGAGTTAAAGTGTAAACATTTTTTGATTTACCTTTTGTTAATAAACTCAAATAAAGTTATAAGTTATACAAGATCTGTAACATGTTGTCAAAGTCTATGTAATTTTCAGCTAATAAGATGAATTATCACAACAAGCCTAAAGTAAAGAGCACCTGTATGTGGCTGAAACAAAGACCCAGCAAGGTTTTACTCCTTAAGCTTCTGAGAGAAAAGATGGATACTTTTTGCAGTTTCCTGCCAATTAATAATTGATATGAAGTTATGAAATTGAGATGGAGTGTTATAAGAGGAATAAAAGGGTTTACAGCATTGTGAAGATGACATAAAAATAAGCTAAAGTCTTTGTCATTCAAAGAAGAATTCATGGTGAAAAACAACCAGACAGAGTATTATATCGTCCATTTATTGGTCCAACACTGACGCATGAAAGCTCTCTGGCTTCAGCCTCCGTCACAGCGATCTCACCTCACATACATTCATCTCTATGCCAACACCAGTGCCAGCCAAGCCTCTCCTAAAGCACATCGCCTCGCCCCAGGCACACACGCATACACGTACATTCACACACACATTCACACACATCCCAGTGGCGAGTGGTCCACTGTCCGGGATCAAGCCAAGGTCAGCTGTGTGATTAGCGCTTAGCGCCGGAGGCTAGCACTGGCAGGCAGTTTCCCCTTAATGAAGCCATCACTGCATGGAGAGAGTGAGAGAAATACTGCCAGGCGGCCCAACTGGACCCGTCTGATTTACAGCTGCAGCAGTCTACACATCAGCCGCGCTCAGAGAATATATGGAGACGTGGGGAGAAGAATAGTTAAAACGTCAGTGAGTGACAGGCGGATGATTTAACGCTAGCTTCATGTTCACTGGCATTTGGCAAGTGACACATCTTATGACGATTTCTCACTCTAAGTGTATAAATTCTGCTTTTTATTTGAGTTTTGCACAATGGCTCTGAAGTAAACAGTACAAACTGGCAGAAAACAATGAAAGGGGGGTAAAATAAGTTCGTTAAAGTTAAGGGAGATGTCAGCTGGTCACCTCAGGATCACTTGACTTCTGAGGTTGTCAGCATTAAAAGCCCATTCACACGTCTGCTTGACCCATATCTGACCCTTCTACACCATCCAACGTCTACTGCACACCAACATGCTGAGGAATTGCCACTAGATTAAGATTACAGAGATATACTGTCGGTTGGAATTTGTAGATTGAAGTCACTAAACAGTCACAAAAGAATAGTATTTCAATATACACGTGCAATTTCATAACCATTAATACAACCTGAACCAACCTGCTTTATTTCACACACTGGTGCAAAGAAAAGGCTGTTCAGTTTGAGTTAATTAGACTTCACAGTATCAATGCTTAATGACAATATGACTCAGGCATGCTGACATGAGCTTTTTAATGCACAGGAACCACCGACAGTCGATGCAGAAGCCCCTGATGCAGTGCTTCCTATATTCCAATGAATGTCATCTCAGATTCGTAACACCCTCGCTTTCCCTGAGAACAAACACTTCATCAGGTTTAATATGGCTTTCATAGCACAATGCCTTCCCTGTTACTGATCTCACCACAAGTCACTGCTGGCTGCAGCCTTGCCTGTGTGTTTGTGAGCCAGGAACACTCTAATCCTGGTATTAAAGCATTATTTATGAATGATTACACAGTTGTATTAGGCAGCAGGCTATAGGATCTGCTCTCTAAGGCATTGCATGTATGAGTCCTTGTGCATGGAAGAGATTCAGCTTAAACCCCCAGTGTATACAAGGGATGGCATTGCAAATATATATCCTGTAATATATACAGTATGTACAGTATATGAAATGCAGAGCAGGGAAACGCTGAGGGGGTGGAGGGAGAGAAATTGGCGCAACTCGTCACTTCAGCATGGAGAAGGCAGGGACAAAACAGTGAAGGGATACAAGGATTTTTAAATTATGCTGGGAGATGTGATGGCTCAAGAGAAGCAAGGTGCGTGGGAATCAAACATGTATGGAAACGATACAAGAAGAAAAAAAGAGCAGGACTGAAAGACAACATTTTCTCTTCATATTTTGTTTTTCCACCAATTAACAGACCAGTTGTTTACAGCCCCTGAATTTAAAATAAACGTGTTGTTCATTATTGGACTATCAGTTCATTCAAAGGAGCTGGAACGATATATTTGAGCTACAATTCTTTCACATATATTACTCACGCAGCTGAGCTTCCATTTATGAAAATGAAGGAAGTGCAGAAAAGATCCAGACCATTCTGGTGATGTCATTTTGGGACAAATGCTGAAGCTCTGAGTAATTAACCAAATGCTATGATTCTCTGAGAGCAGCTCTGAACTGATTCATTGCTGGATACTTTGCTGCATTTACATAAACTGAATTTCTATGCTCTGATTTTAGTTAAAGGGTTGAAGCAGCTGAATAATAAAGCCAGTGAGTGAGGGGCTCAGAGTGCAGTACCTGAAACGGCCATGAGAGGCTGGCCTGAAAGGTGAGTCAGTAGATTTTCAACCTGATACACTGTAAAAACACGTTTTAAACTGATTGCCTCTTTCATCCCTGCTGCTCATTGGCTGGATTTATTCTCTTTAAGATTCAAGCTCATATAAAGACAGGATCTACTTTAAGTGCTGCCATCTCTGTGGTTCTTTGTGGCGTTTGCATGTGTTTCTCTCTGACCTCCTAGCACATCTGGCGTGCTCTCCTGTTCTCTCTCCTGATCCAGAGACCAAGAGACGATTGCTCTCATAATTCTCTATAATGAAACAGCTCTACAGTCATCCTGGCACTTTGCACACTCTCTACACACATACATACACATACATAGACGTATCACTGATACACACGCAACACAGAGCTGATAACTGAGGTTGTCTAGAGAAAGTGTGTGGAAAAATGGTTTCATAAGGAAGACCAGGGGGTGAATATATCTATTGAAATGGAAACCAATGAGATAATGAATAAGAGTAGATCATGTTAGAGCAGGCAGCTCCAGCTCTGGTCCTTTAATGCAGCTTATACAGCCAGTGGGGAGACGAAAAGACCGGACCAAAGATGGCTTAAATCACACACTCACACACACCCGAGGGTGTGAGAGTGAGAGAAAGGCCAGGGCCGAGTCGGAGGAATTAATTGAGGTAGTTTGTTTCACAGCGGGGAGTCTATTAAATGCCATGTCACCACTGGGCCATGGGGAGTAACACACTAACACTGCAAGGGAGGGAGGAGGGAAGAAGGGGGGAGGGAGGGGGATGTAGTGAAGTCCGAAGCAAGTACGAGCCATTCCTCTAAAATCAGCACTCACATCTCACCTCATTCATCTCCCACTCCATCTCTCTCTCCCTCCTGCTCCTTTCCTTTTTCCTCTCCTCTCTTCTCCGTTGCTTTCTGCCCAGCACTATTTTCACCGTGTTTTCCTCCCTGCCACTTCCTCTTACCCTCACAGCCTTTTTCCTTAACTCCTTTTCTTATCCTTTATGTATTACATGCCTCCATCTGGTGTTCTTTCCAGGGTTTGATCCTGCTTGTTCAGTTTTTTCCTATTTCTTTCAGGATTTTTTCTTAACACCTTCTTGGCATATTTGTTCAGTAATATTTAGCATTAATCTTGGCTTGCTTCTGTCTTTAATTTTCGCTCATCTTCATCCCCTTCTTATCGCATCTGCTTGACTTATGTGTCATAAAGAACTTCTGCATCTCTCCATCATCATGCTCCTATTCAATTCTTGCATCAAGTTTGTTGGAATTCAGGAATAAAATAGAATAATCTATATTGTGATTGCACAAAAAAATGAAATGGAAACCTTGTAAGTGCAAGAAGATACTTTGAGACATTTTACACTGCAAAAAACTATAATATAATCAAGTGTCTTACTTACCAGAAACATGTCTTATTTCAAGAAATTAGGAGACTGAATAATACCCCAAATTCTTTTAGTGAGTAAAAATAATCTGCCAATTCGAAAATACACATCTAAAAATTCCTGTGGCAGGAAGCATGGGTAGTGCATTTTTGGTACTTTTATAAATGGCAAAGACAAACTGATGACAAGGAAGGAAAAAGACAGCTGGGAGAAGTTCCTGTATGCCAAAAAAGTTCTGTTCTGGCAACAGGTAAATTTAAGAAGTGATGGTATTGTGCAGAAATACTTCGATTTAGCTTAACCTCTATTCACCACCCCATCACTTAAGTATGTAGCATCCTACAAGTGAGCACATGTTCCACTTATTTGTCCCCAATGAAGCCCAGAGGAAATGAAAGATCCATACAGTCTGATGACTAAAGGATAATTATTTTTCCATTTCTGTGCAACACTTGAGTTCAAACACCCCAAACCAGATTTAACTCCACTTGGGTCTGTAGTCTGGACTCTCCCATTGGAAACATTGCACGTCTCTGCACCCAGAGCAGAGTGTTATTCTGCAGACCTAACACTGCATGGTTTATGTTGACTCGGTAGATGAGTGGGAGGGAAACCTGGACACACGCCCAGCACCTGTCTGGAGACTTACCCACAATCCCGCTCTCTCTCCCTCTTTGGAAATATTGACTGGCAAACACTCTGCCCAATCAAATTAATTTTCTGCAAGACATGCCAAAGGTGACGCCAGAGAAAATGGAGGTTACGCGGGGTGGGGATGAAGGGATGGAGGGGCATCGGGGGTTAGGGAGGATGGAGATTCAGGAGAGGAGAAGAAGTGCAGGCTGTCCCGGACAGAAAAGTGAGAGTGGAAGGATCTAGAAAGGGATCAAAGAGAGCCAGGACATAAAATTTGCTCTCTTGGAGCAGCAAAATGGATCCTAAAATCCCAAATGTCACGGTTTTAAAAAGCTAATCTGACTGAGTGAATGAGAAATGAAATAAAACACAGGTCAGTGAATCATCAGACTTCACTCTGGGTCTGACTCCAGCAGTAAGCAGCGCTGCTAGCCCAGAGAAAAGAAACCTGAGAACACAACAAAGCACTCGAAGGTAAAACTCTATTTCACACTGCTCACATATGAATGTAACTCGTACCAGACAGGTTGTGATTTGAGTATTTGCAGATAGGCAGAGATGTGAATGATCCTGGGGTGCTCTCTCACTCTCTTTCTGTGTGTGTGTGTGTGTGTGTGTGCGTGTGTGTGTGTGTGTGTTTGTGTCTGTGTATTTTGGTATTTGTCTATAGTGAATCAAGAAGAAGGCTACAGCAGCAGCTCATCAAAATTTTATACTCAACAAGTCAGGCAAGAAAAAAAGCAGCTCTGGAACCAGAGTTACTCACAGCTATGTTAGTGATGGACATGTTTGTAGGATAGATGTACAGGTCCTTATATGTGTGTACGTGTGTATAAGAAATGGACGTTCTAAATTCATGAATTTGACATGAAAAGTAGTCTGACTTATCTTCCACTCATATTTCCTCACGAAACAAGCCAGAACAGGATGTTAAAGCAATGAAATATACTTGTAAAGAATAACACAGGATGGATACAATGCAGGTGCAAAGCTAAAAGTAACACATAAATGTTTTTGTTGTACACATGCATTGAAAATTAGAGCTACACCAGGAAGAAAACTATTTTCAAAGTGTTTACATCACTGACTGTGTGCTAGAAAAAATGTGGAAGTAGATTTATTTACTTTTATCCTGGTTTATGGTCTAGAATAGCATCAACTATCAACGACACGTTGTCATGTTCTTTACACTGACAACAGTTCATGAGACTTTGATCCCAGCAAGTGACTGATGTCAAACCCAAGTCAGTTGCAGCAGCTTGAAGTCTTCAAACTACCGTTTAGCAGAGCATGATGTCAGTATTTCCACTGAAAACTCTGGCTTGCCATTTAGGCAGCAACGGTAAAATGGTGTTTCTGAAAAATTCCACCCTGTAAACTGTTTTCAAAAGTTTCCATTTCAGGTCAGCTAAAACGCTGTTTGTGTGTAAACAAGACCCTGAAACCCAACAATAACCTTGTGTTTCACCCTAAAACCATTCTTTTAAGTGACCCCTGAGATTGAGCTATGGTTATTAAAATTGAGATAATACTTAAGCCAACAACTCAAGTGGAATTGTAAGTTATCATTCTGCAATCAGAGGAGTCCCCTTCCTGCTGGTCATTGCAGAAAATGAGGGTTGAGGGCACTTTGGTATTGGTTTAATTTCCACAGGCAAAGGGTTTCATCCAATATTCTGCTTTGAGGTAGAGTTCTTTATACGAAGTTGCACCCATCACTGCAAAACCTATCGATCCTGTGCATGCCACCTAAACAAGTTTGTATCCACAGGTTTTTAATATATGTGGCTCATGACAAAAGACATGTTAAATACACCATATAAGATGTGCATATACGTCCAATTTAAAGCTATTGTGTCCACATGCATCTGGGTTGGGTTTGGCATCAGTCACTGGCTAGGAACAAGATTTCATGCACTGTTTCTTGTTTGAAAATTCCCTTCAAACATGGAGCAACAACCAATCAAAACCACCTGCACCAAAGACAAACAGCCTCCTCCTCTACCTTTTAGAGCACCCTACCTACAGCTCCTTTGGGGTCTGAATGCATATAGGAGTGTATGGGAGTGTTTGTAAATGCATGTGTGTGTATTCAGTCGTAAAGTCAGAGCAGTGACAGTCAGTCGGTGCTGGGCAGCCTGGAAGCACCCAGATGCTAGATGAGGTAAATAAAAGCTAGCTGAATGATAGATGCTCCGGATGCTGCCGACTTCCTCCCACTGCTGCCCAACTCTGTGTGGACACACACACACATACACAAAGAAAGAGAGAGAGAGCGAGAGGGGAGTGTGGACATGTGCATTGCTGCGGTCATTACTCATGTGCTTCTGCAGTCCTGCACACACACTGCATTACTTTGGTCATTTTATTGAAGGAGCAAATTATTTCTAAAACTGTGTGTGTGTGCATGTACCCACGTATGAGTGTGTGTGCCGATGTGTGTGTGTTTTCACAGCGCCATATGCAGGGACCGTTGTACCAGGCCAGTCCATGTAATTGATTTGGACATGTTGAGAAGAGACCATTAAAGTAAATAGAGGTGTGAAAAAATGGAATGGAGGGGAGGCATCTGTTCATCTCTAAACTGCAAAGCAATTACACAATTACAGACGACCCCACCCCCCACTGTGATAAAACCCACCCTCCTCCCCACCATCCCCACCCGGCATCCTCTGAAGAGAGTTTCAGCTCCTCATCTACGTCCACTTGAGACTAAAAGGAGCAGAAGATGGTCTCGAGTTGATAAGGAACTCTGTTCATGCTGTTACAGTCTTACCTCTTCACCCACATACTAAATACAAACACTTCCTCAGACCACAAGGAACCAATTAATGTGAACAGATGATGACAAGAGAGGAAGAAAGTAGATGCTGATTCCAAATCTGCCCAAGTATTCTGTATCCAAGATGTCAGATGTAACGGAACAGTTTCTATACTTTGGATTTATTGTGCTGGACTTGGATCAGTCTGTGGTCAAGCACATTTATAATCCAAACAAACACAAGGATGATGGTGATTTCCTGCTGTACCAAATCGATCCTTGGCTTCAAAAGAGATTTCCCAGGACCATTCTTACCAGTAATATCCTAATTAAGAAGTTCTAATTGTTTATTTCATAGTTCAAGGAGCATCTACAGTTTCTTAAATCAGGTATGTGTTGAAATATAAAGCTTGGATAAGTACAAACAGGACAATGCCAAGTCAAATGCCCAGCTGTTATAAGCTGACAAGCTGATATTTAATCATTGTTTCAAGCCAGATCAACCAATCACAGCTCAGTCTAAGGATAGCAGTGCATTTTTCCTCTTCTTTCCTCACATATTTCCTCTTCATCTGCTACTATCAAAACTATAAGTATGTGTTTACCCAAGTGAGGGATTTTGGCAATATGCTTCCTGGAAAGCCAAAAGAGGCTGTTTGGCAAATTCAGAAAGCAATGCCACTACATTTGGCCTTAAAAAGTTTAAATCTAAGGCGAGACTGTTGGTGCAGGTCTTGAGAAATGGGAAATAATAACAGCTTGCAGACACAGATGTGAGAGCAGTGTAAGAAGCTACCAGAACGGAAAATACCTAATTGAGGAAAGTGGAGCAACATCCTGTCCTGCAATCCAGACACAACAGCAGAGCTAGTGTGAGCATCTCTGAGCAGCTGACCTCTACAAAGAAAACTCAACCAGAAGAAGTGATAACAGCAACAATGTTCATGGCTGAGATCCATTCTTGTTTGACAGTGAGTCAAGGTCAGAGATCTGAGTAAGGACAGAATGTCAACATTAATAATCCTGGAAAAAGTCTTGATCAACAATGCATTTGATGGACATGATCAAGTAAAGGTGAATTAAGTAAGTACGCTGATATAAATTTGTCACCATCTGGGTGGAAATGAAGTCTCAATATTGTCTCAGAGTCCAGTAAGCTTAACAGAAAGTTTGTCATAAAGCACGTTTTTTAAAATTTCAGTCAGGTGACTTGCAGAGAATCAGTTCAGCTTACAGATGCCAGCGGTTACCAGCTGTTACCTTCCTCAACTCTTCTTCCTCATCTCCCTCCCTGACTTCATCAGAGTGTAATCCCTGACCCCTTTATGGAGGGGATGATATACATCTCAGGTACTGGTCAGGGCATCTATTATGAATGAGAGGCACACACTGCTGCTGCTAGCACTGGTAATGGATGGGCTGGACACACACCTACACACACACACAAGCACACACACACATATACTTAAGGGCTGGAGAGAGCCACACTAAGTCATGTTTGGGGCTATAGCATAGCTGACAGCTGCTGCATATTCAGCAGCGCCTGTCCAATGTGTTTCTCACTAATGGAAGGAAAATGTAAGAGAGGTGGGGAGGTGCTTAGCCAGGTTTTCAAAAAGTCTTTGCACTTTTGCTGCTCTCTACTTACATAACAACTTTTTTTCGATGTGTGTAAAAAAAAGAGCACTTTTTACAATCACAACTTTTGCATCTGTGGCACAACGAGTTGAAAAATCATATCTACCAGTGATGCATTAATCAGACAGATATCTGGATTAGTTTGTTTCTGCACATCTCACCAAAGAGTTCCTCACAGGTCAAAACAGAAGCTGAAAAATCTGACTGATCATGAACCCACTGAGATGCGAGGTGTGTCTGAGTGTGAGCGTGACATCTCCCATCAGTCAGCTCGCCATTCAGGCAGCTGGATAAAGAGTCATGAATCAATTTTGTGCAGAATATGACACAATAATACGAGGATGCACACACTCTCTCTTGAATAGTAGCGTAGTATCAGGTTGTCACGGTCAAATCGATTGTTACGGTGAGACAGACAGGAAAGAAGAGGAGCTGATAAAGAGGTTTATTCAAAGAGAGGATGTCTGGAAAGAGAAGAGGTGTAAAAATGGAGAGATACCGGTAAAGTGAGGATGAAAGTCAACGCCTCCTCTCCTCCCCCTATTCCTGATCATTTATCTATAAAACCTCTGCATGATCTATTTCCTATGAAAAGATGTGATTTAATCCTTGAGTGCCTTCTGACCCCCTCCTCCCCTCCCTTTGACCCTGGTTGGGTCACGACCCCTGATACAAGCTTGAAAAGGAGAGCATGTCATTTCGGGGGGGGGGGGTTGGGAAATCATGAATAGAGACCGAATCAACCTTTGGAATTCCATGGAGACTCATTTGATTCAGACAGTCCTTGGGATCGAAGGGGTTGGGGGCTTTGAAGGACTCTACATACTCCATCTGGAGGGCTGGTGAAATGTTTAACAGCATAAAAAATCACCTCTACAGTCAACTCTCAGATTTCGGCTTTTGTGGAGAGGCTGTGTTTGACTTTTTTGTGGTAACTTTTTCACTAAATGCATGATCACAGCTGGTTTAATGATGCCAAGGCTTGCACAGGAAATACACAATTGAAACACAATGTCACGAGGCAGGCTAATCAATGTGATAGCCTTAGTTAACCAATTATTGCTGACTGTTATGATCTATTAGCTTCAAACTACAGTGGCCGGTAGGGGTCAGGTGATTTGCAAAAGCCACATCACCGATTCAAATGGAATGATACAAAATACAATATAGTCATAATGGATGTGAAAAATTTCAAATTTTAGCAGTTGCCTCACAGATGGTTTCCCCAATGGACCATTCTATGCAAAAGAAATGAGAGTAAGTGAGACATTGATTTCATTTTTAACTACAGTTGATAAATATAGGTTTTCTTTGTCTATCGCATAGACTGGACTGTTGGAATAACAGTGGGGAAACCGCTAAAGCTGAACTCTTTTACCTTCCGTTGTGGCCATATATCTGTTGTGTTGTGGTGTTTTCATTCATGTTGTGGCTTTTGAAAATTGACATCTACTAGCAATCATAGAAAAGCTACGTCTGTGGGGTCAGAGTTCGAGGGGAAACTTCTACAAAAATTAGGTTGAGTGCAAACTTAGCAAAATTAAAATATATAGACCCTATCTAGGCATCTAACCAGAAACCAACAATTTTGCACAATTATTTACTGGGCAAGGAGCCGTTTGTATAACAATTGATTAGTTAACAGAGATTATCGAACTGTCCTTTTTGCGTGTGGTACATGTGGAAGTACTCAATGTTTGCCAAGTTCATATGGCTTTATGCCAACTTCCAATAGATTGATTAAGTTTCCATTTCAGTCATTTAAGAATCTGAAATGAACTTCAGCTTCTTTTTTCTCTCTCATCACTCAGACATCAGTAAAAATAAAAAAGTGAGATCTAAAACTCACACCACTTCAGCAGAAAGAAAATTCAATGCAAGACCTGAATATAGTTAAAAATAGGGTTGTTAAGTTGAAATTTAATATACAGAGTCCACGACGTATATAAGTAAATGACGCAAAGATCTGCTGATGGCAGAGATGAAAGCTGTGTCCGAGCCTTTAAAGAGGAGCAAGGACAGAAATGCTGAAAAGCCAGCTGTGGTTTCTAAAGTAAGAATGAGAGAAATGTAAAGAATGTAAAAGGAGTTTGTATTTCAGTTTGAAATGTTAGATATGCAGGACAAAGGAGTGTGTCTTTTTTTTTAACTTTGGTTTGTAACGTATGGAGAAATTTATATTCCACAAGGGTTGAGGACTTCAGTCTGAAGAGAGTTTTTGTGAAACAGTGGTGCAGGAGTAAAGATTCATATCATGCCCTTATAGGTTGGTACATGAAATACTGCATGGCAGGTTTCATATGCAGCGGAGCATCAACTGGCACGGGAGAGAAAACGTAAGTGAAGAAAGTGAGGGGATGCATACACACACATGGAAAAGAAAAAGAGATCAACAGATAGATCTTCAGTAGTTGAAAGAGCATATCTCTCTGTGCTGTAATTCACATATATAATTCATCTGTCACAACATGGGAAAGGAGAGCGAGTCAGAGCGCACTTCAGACGGGAGATAACATAACACATTCCTCACATCACGGAGAGCAGCCATGAGGTGGAGAACAGAGGGAAGTCTTCAGCGCCAGGGAACAAATGACACAGTATGAACCCTGACAAACAGCCGAGATGGGGAATGGAGAGATGTGAGAGGTGACAGGATCAGAGAGGGAATCACAAGAGAGGTTTTATGGAGTAACAGACTGTCTGAACACAAAAGGGAGGAAAAAGGCCAGGAGGAGAGAGAGAAAGAGAGAGCGACAGAGTAAAGAGATTTATTTCAAATGTGGAACACCTGGAAATGTCTTCTTCCAAAAGCTCTGTGATGCAAATCAGCTAGTGTGATCCAAAGCAGCCAAAGGAAACAACCTCAAAAGAACATGTTCCAGCTAAAAGCATCAAAACACAACATCCCACGCATGTGCACCGCTGCTCAGACTCAGCTTTTCATGTTCCCAGGATCTCACAGACCACATAAGTAAATTACAACAAAGCACTTGGATAAGTTCATCACGCTCAGCTACGTTTGCAGGGACTGGAATTGGATTTGGTACCAACCAAACACGCCCTACCCAATTTAGTAATTTTATTGGCCTGACATATTGATGCATAATAGCAATCCCTCACTCCTTCAAGCCATGGATATTGATCACAGTCTGCCATCCATTAGGAAGGTGAGGGAACAAAAACCCATTTCAAATCTATTGAATCCATAAAATAAGGGCAGTAGTTATCCAGCATGAAATGAGGAGGTGGACCTTTCACTCCTGGTTTGTAACTCCTTTTATTCTGCTGCTGCTTCTCTCCATTCTCACACTAATAATCTTTATTCTCAGCCGCAAAATGTCTTCTTAGTTAATCCTGCACCGTGCCTCTGCAGTAAGAATGGTACGCCTGTGTCTTCATTTATTGTATTTGCTGGCTTAATAGACTCCGCTTTATGAGCTCCATTGAAGCTCAGGCTACTGCAGTCTGAACCTGCAATAACCCACCAATTAAACAGCTGATAATCAACTTTAGTCTCATTTTAGAGCATGTAGTCTGTGAGTCTGGCAATTTGAGTTTTGTTCACACTTCAAAGCAAAGAGCTCAATGCACTGACACATGTAGAAGATCTTGAAAAATGTAGAAAAAGCTGAATACCTGTGATCTTTTAAGACTGATACTGGATCCTATTTTAGAGAAAAATCACCAAAACCTTGGCTGCAATTTTTTTTTTTTCAGACAAAGGAAGGACAGTTTATCTGAATTGCACCAATTTGACCTTCCAGAAAGTACTCAGAAAGCTGTTCTCTTCAACAAATGATTCTAAGGATGTTTCACTTTTTTTCTTTGTTAACCAGTTCCCATGTCCACCAACATTTAGAAACAGTGCTGAATGATGTGGATAATGAAATCTGAGCTTTTGCTTTGGTTGTTTCATAAATAAGTGTGTTTTGTCATACGTTTCTATTTGCATGGATTTATCTTTGCATGCCTGTTTGTTCATATCTGCAGGTAGAGCAGGATCAGTGGCTGGTTTGGACTCTTATACTAATTTTTTCCTTCTCATTCATGTAAAGAGAGACGTGTAGCGAACACCAGTTATTAGTGGTACTTTGCACGAGTGACTTGGCAGCTCTGAAGCTTGAAAAAGTTAAATAAAGGGATTCAAGACTGACTTAATGTTCATCATGAGTGGGTAATTTGGTGAAGAAGTGAGAGGATAAAGTTAACTGTGACTGTTCTATTATGAATGGGGAGTGTGTAGTGAGTTATGGGCAGCTCATTATTAGAGATTTTTATAAGAAATACACTTAAGTTCATAGTCTTTGAGTCTCTTTCTGCAGATATGCAGATTATTGTTTTGTGCATTGCACCAAAAACTGTTTCTCAAAAAAGCAGCGGATCAATGCAGTATTCACACATTCACATTTTTGTTTTTATGAACTAGCCATAAAATGATACTTCTTCATGCTCTTTTGCTTGAAGAGAGTCTTAGAGCTCCTCTGTTTTTATTAAAACTACCTCAAACCAAACAGTGCAACGAGCAAATCAGCTGCATCGTTGTGTATTAAGGCCCCAACAGAAACAAGGTCAGCCTCCTGCCTTTAAACTTTAAGTGCCGTAGCTTTGCCCCTTTATGAGGGTCTATCTATTTATCCATACAGTCCCTGTAGTGAGGAAATTAAACCTTTAGATCATCACAGTTGCTCTGCTCTTTACATCTTCACAGTATAGGAGCAGGTCTGCAGGGAGGGGGGAGTACACAGAGAGGAGGGCCAACAATCTCTTCCTTTCTTTAAACACTTAAAGAATAGAAAAATAGCTCAAAGTGGTAAGCAGCGGCATTTTATGACTGCTGACACATTCATGAATGTTTAAAGCAGAATAGAGTAAGTTAAAGTCCTTATTTCCTGCACAGTACCAGACGTCGTGTTTCTGTATTGTGTTTCAGAGATCTGATCGTCTCTGTGATAGACCACCGGTGAAGTGGAGCCCTAATATTATCAGATGAATTCAATTAATATAATCTCATTTCCTCTTAAGTGCTGCTCCTCTAATTAAGTACGAGGAGACGCAGGGCACGGACCTCCTACTGGTTAGCAAAGCATGACAGAGTGCTTAAGCTTTTTGTGTGTGCGTGCATGTGTCTGAGCAAATGCATGTTTATATGTGTGCTCATATTGGAGCCAGTGTGTAAAGCATGTGTACCACTTACACACACTCTCACACACTTTCACACATTGATAGGAGAGGTACAGATGAAGCAATATCTGCAGGCTGGTGTAATTAGGGCCAATTCAATTGGACTCTGATACTTCATTATACACCTGCCAACAACACCAGCGATTGATAGCCATATTTTCCTTCTCCATTTCGTTTTCCCGCTCATTAATGGCGCGGAATTAATGAAAATGGCTGTGAGTAGCCCCGCTCACTGCTGGAGGACAGCATCCCAGCTGCATGGTCGGCATGTCAGCACGTGTGTGCGGGTGTGAACTTTTTACCCTTAGGGTTTTAATCATGCTGTTTTTTAATGACAAAGAAGGCTTTACAACACATGTACACACAAACGGTCACTAAGTCTCAACACACACACACATGCACAGGTAATGTGTTGAACAAGGCTTTGTGAAAACCTGCAGTAAGGGAGAAATGTTCAACATGGCGGCAGATCAGGATGTGTTTCCAGTCCTCACACACTGGAGGTAATTAAAGAGCCATTTACAGAAACATTGATGCATTATGTCCTCGGGTCAGTGAAGCATACATTCAGTTTTGTCGGCACTATTGAAGAACAAAGGAATTAAGAGAATTCATTCAGAAGTAAGTTGATGCACAGTTTGTCATTTCTGGTTGGTTCTGCAGACACATCAGCCTGCTCAGGTCACACATATTCACAACTAAATTTAATTTCTTGTTTCAACATAAATAGATGACGTAAAGGGCTGCCTTGAATTTTGTTTGGTCTAAAAACTTATTTTGTTTTTTCCTCCACCAACATAACCTGTCTTGATGAAATAGGATGTCAAGTGTCAACCCTTGTCTTAGTTTGTTTCATTTATACTCATTAGTTAAGTTAAACCGTTAAACTATTTCAACCCAATTAAACCTTTTAGTTATGCTAACCTTTTTTTTAAAAACTATATTTGTTGGTTAACTTTACATCTCTAGGTAGTTGTTTGAAATAACTGGTCAATTTCAGCTCAATTTACAAAGGCATTCTGGGTATTACTTGTAAGCTGTGACTTTACTAAATAGCTGGGAGGGGCTTAGGTGATAGTCAAGTTGACAAACATTACTGAATTATTTTGACATAGAATTTCAAGCCGATGAAGCCAACTTATAATTATGTGTTATCACAACAATCTCAGTAAACATTTGTCATATTGACAGAATTATAAGTTGGAATAACAAATTTCACAAAATCACATTTTACAGTACAGGGAAATGAGCAGTTGTATTCTTACTCATTGTCTTTTTGCAGTTGAGGAAAAAGTCTTTACAACATATTCTGTATCTGATCTTACTATTCTCATCCAAAAAGGCTGCTCAGTTATTGGCCTCAATCTTCAGAGTGTAACAAGTCAGAGACAACAATACCAGTCACTTGATATGGTTAAGTGTTAAACTGTAGGTTATCAAGTGTCCACTGGGAACGCTCTCATTCACAAAATCTTCATTGCTTTATTATTTTCCTGTATTTGAGTGTGCGCTGCATCTCGGCTCTTTCTAACTGCCTTGTCATGGCTCGTGCATCACCAAACTTGAACTCATGACTGAATATCTTGAGGAAGTTGAGCTTTAGCTGCTGGTGTGACTCCATTTTAAGCATGATATGTGTGCTGCATGTTTTTATGTTATCGCTCCACATATGGTAACCTGAGTGCCAAGCCCTCGAGGGAAGCTCTCCAATCCTATACCCTGGAAGCCTTTAAGACACTCTCCAGGGGATATTTGCTCTGCACGCACATTGAATAACATCCAACCAGCTTCAATTATTCAGCTTCTGGTTCACTGAGAGTTTCTGAAGTATGTTTGAGCATCACTACATTTAACATGCTAACAACTCTTCCTTAATTTTTTCTGGGGAAGTGAACTTCACTTACTCTTCAAAGGAAGTTATTTTTGGATTATATGTTTATCTTAACCTCTCTTTGGATGATACCATGCTTGAAACTTCGCTCAATAAACTGCAGCGTCCATCTATATGGTATAACATTTCTGCACACAATCATAGGTGGACATGAGGAATTATGAGGGACTGGGTCAGGGAGGTTCAGCTTTTTATCTCCAGTATTTCACAATTTGTAAAGATTAGATAATGTTGCAGGGAAAATTGTGAATTATTTACCTTGTTATCTATCTCTTCATTGGCCGGGATTATCAGATTTCACACTTTGACACGATCACTTTTCAGTTTATTTGCACCCTCCCCTTGCATGCTGTGCTCACTACCTCTGTGTTTGTATGTGTGTGTGTGCGCGTGTGTGTATGTGTGTGTGCATGTGTGTAGGTGAAATCTTCGAGTTGCAAGTCCCACTGTGCCACCTGTCTATGTTCCAGTAATCTGACAGCTTGCAGTTTTATTTTGCATCTCACACACACACACACACGCTCACACTCACACGCACGCATAGACAGCAGCAGCTAGCGACGAGGCTGGGCTAGCAATCATCATATTACCTAATTGTCACTGAATAATCTATGCAAATGAGGGTTAATGAGAAGCTAGCGGAGGCATTTCAGGGGGACAACAGCTCCTAAAAACATCTCTGTCAATTAATATCAATATTTGTCTTCCTCTCGTGATTCAATTTACACCTTGTTCTCGTGCTAATGGACACAATTAACACTAATTAGGAGGGGAAGGACGAGGAGAAAGGGAGACGTGCTTGATTAGACTGAAACGTGTGTAAATATCAAAGATGGACGAGTGTGTGTGTGTGTGTGTGTGTGTATGTGTATGTGTGTGTGTGTGTGTGTGTGTGTGTGAAGGAGCGAAAGAAATGACACTACTGTAAATAAAAACCTGTCAAAGAGAAATATTAGAGGCCCAGACTTTAAAAAACATTGCGCTAAGAGTTACGATCATATCCATGTCTAAGGCTTGGGTACGTTGGAAAATATGACACACTGAGCACCATTTTGTCAAATTTAGCAGAAAAGCTCCTAAAATTTTCTAGAAATTTCCTGGAAAGCATGTCTAAAAACACTCAAAGGCATTCTCCCCCAGTCAGGCTGCCCCTCATCCCTTCCTCCTGTCAGTCAGCTGAGTGAATTCAGGGGTAAACACTCAGGGTATTTACTCCAGCCTCCCGGCAGCACCGTTAATAAAAGCCCCAGGACTCCCTGCAAAAGTGTGTAACCTTAAACAAATGACAGCAGGGTCCTCCCCGGACGTCTCGGGGTCATGCCCTGTGACCCGGTGACCTCTCTTCATACTGTACGCTGTCATATCAGCGCTGCACTAACAAGCTCCTCTCGATAACCTTTAACGCTACAGCCGTCCGGCTTCTCAGAGACCTTTAGCTAACATGATACCTGGAACCTGGAGCGTGTCAAACTGTGACCCCCCTATTTCATCCTCCTCAGACAGACCTGTCTCCTCTTTCTCCTTTTCTGTAGTTTACTCTGTTTTCACTCCTGTTGAATTAATTTCTCATGTTCCTTTCTGTCAGTGATGTTCTGTTTTTCAAAGCACACAGACAAGTTTTCTAACCTTTACTCAAGAAAACAAAAGCTTCGGGGCTTTTTCCACATCATTTAATGTGTTTATCTGTCAATGGCTGCACATAAAAACAAACACAACACATAACAAAGCAAGGATGTATAGGAAGAAAATATCCTACATGGGAAAGAGAGAGAGAAACGACTGTGAGTGCTCTCGTGGCTAGGTCATCAAAAAGGATGATATACAGTAAGTACATATCTATTTCTATTTCTCTCCTTAAGTAATAATTAATTAAAATACGAGGTATGGTTGGACTTGCAAAACAACAAGAAGCAGCTTATAGTCTAAAAATATGAGGCCCCAGCAGATTTGTTATAAACTGCAGTTCCTTATGCCTCCACTTGAGGCTGGCTGCAGAACATCAGAAACCACACACACCAAGACAAAAAGCATTTTTTTTTTTAAGAGCAAAATAAAAATAAATTTTATGATTTTTTTTCCATATGGAGACATGTCTGACTTGACTGGCTGGCTGGCACCTTGTAGTTGTCTTCAAATAGGACAAAGTTCTGCCTCTTTACCTTGTCCAAACTGAGACAAAACTAGGTTGAGTTCAGCAGTTTCCCACTTTAAAAATCTTAAAATCTTTGTATTGAACACAGATGGGTTATGTCCCAGAGAAAATGTCCATATGTTATACAAATTTTCAAAACACAGAGAATAACGCAACTAAAGCAACAAGACGATGGTAATCAGTGCAAACTATTGCAACACTGATACAACGGTCTGACACAAATTCTACATCCTGGAGCTTTTACTTTTTAATATTTTGTTGACATTGAAAAAATGTAAAAATACTCGTGGTTTTTTTTGTGTTTATGATTCACCCTATTCATAGACTTTTACTTCCATCACAGGCAATTTAATTGATGGTTGTAAATGCTGGAGCATATGATCTTCAAGATGTCAGGCCAGAGAAGTGGCCTATCTCCTAAATTACTTACCACTCCCACCGTTTCACAAAAACACAGTTGAAAAGTGACAATTGAAGATGCTTCATCTTAATTAAACATCTGAATGGTTCACTCTCACATTGTGAACTCATTTCCTGAGAGACACCTAAAACACCCAAAGTGCACCTGAACTTGCCATAATTTTTGGCCTTCATTACACCTCTTCAGAAACCAATAACTGGTGTCACTCAGACCATCATGTTTGATACAGTTTGTTGTTTCTGAGCAGGAATCAGAAAATGTTTCTTTGAACAATCTAACACCCAGGATCAGGAACTCTGAGAAGCCTTCACAGAATTCACACATCACCCGACCTCACTGGTACATCTGTATATGGAGCTAATGTCTTAACTATAACTCAGGCTGAAGACAGAGTAAACCTTACATGAAGTCATCTCAAAAAGGTTTCTGTTTGTTTACTAACCTAGTAAACAGAAGTTGTTGAGGGAATTAAAGATACAGTGAGTAAGTACGTACAGATTTTTTCACCGCTCTCTTCATGAAGTTTTGTGTTTTAGTTTTATGGTAAACTGGTGAATGTTGTTTACAGCTTTGGCTGTGTTGTTTTCCTCTTATTACAATGAGCCCAATGAATCAAACTGAGGAGGAAGAAGGATGGAGCTAAAGCAAACTTGCAGCGGCGTCTGACTCGTAGCGTATTAGAATTCATTGCAGACTGAGCCCTGTAATCCTAACTGCAGTATCATTAGTTGTCTGCTGTTTATAAGGGAGCAACACCAAGGTCAAATGTATATTTCCTCATCCAACAGAGAGGGAATACAGGCAAAGAAGAAGAAGGAGGCAGAGGAGATGAAATGAGAGGGAGTGAAGCTCACAATAAAGACAGGAGAGGAGAGGGGAAGGAGGGATGAAGAGGAGAGAAGAACAAAGGCCTCTGCTCCGTCCAATTACATTGTTCTTGTTTTATAAATTGGGACATGGGTGAGGAAGGCTAATGAGAGGCAGAACACACCGTCTGATGGAGACGCACCGGTGTGTGTGTGTGAGAAAGCAGTGTGTGTGTGTGTATATGTGTATGTGAGAGTGTGTTTAAACCAGGTGAGAGAGTGACATTAGCAATTCAGCTCTAACTTTGAGAGATGTAAAACATGTTCAGCGTGAACTTGGCCTCGGAACAGACGGGCTTATCAAGGCTTAGGAGAGATGTGATGCAGCGGGGGAGAGGGTGGAGGGAGAGATGGAGACGGACAGAGAAACAGAGAGATATAGAAAACAGGAAGAGTTTTTTTTTTGTTGGACATATCAGGAAGGTGTCAAGACTGTAGGTTCATCCTTGAGAGGTGTGTTTGTGCAAAACGTTAACAAATCATTTGTTTTGCTCTTCTTTTCTCTGTGGGCAGAGCTGTATGTTCAAGTACACAACAACAAACACCTGACTTTACATTTTATGCTGATTGTTTCTCATACATCTGTGTGTTTGCGACTCTGGATAATCTTTGCAGTGTCTTTCCTCTGCTTCCTGCAGATAATTTCCCTCTTAAGAGTAAAATGATCCTTTTCTTTTGTTTTTGAAAGCAGCCTTTTTTTTCAGAGTGCACATTTATTTGTTTTCCCATTTCGAGACGTGCCATAAAGCCAAACTTCTGCCAGGATTATCCTCTCAGAAAACGTCTCCTGGAGCAGAGGAGGCACTGCATCAAAAGTTTAGAAAACAAATCAAACGCTTTGTGGAGAACATTTTCCTGAGACATTGAGCGTCTCTGTTTTGTTTCCTGATTATGTTCATTCAGAAAGAAACAATCCATGTGGCGTAACCTTTCCTGCAGAATGTGCTTGTTGTTGCAAATCAGCTGTTGCACTCTGACTCTTTCAGCACTGAAATAAAAAATCTCCATCTTTTCTCTGACAGAAAACTTAATGTGAGTCTGAGTAAGAAAGTTCTGAAATCAACAGAAACTGTTTCTGAACTTTAAAATTCACAGCCTGCAGTCATCTTTGTTAGAATTTATTCAAACAGTTGCATGCATAATTTCAAATGTTCAACCTTTTTTTTCCGTAGTAGGTCCTTTTGTGATAAAGCTTAGTGCAGATTTAATTTAAACAGGTTTCACAGAAAAGTGTTGAAAGGTACTAACTGTCGCAGCAACTTCAAAATTACATCCAACAAACACAAGTTAGGCCTTTTTTTACAAGCCTCAGCTGATTAAACAAACTTCACATTGGAATTTTGCTCCTTTTTTTTGCTACTAAGAGTCAAAGTCCTTCTTAAACCCCCAGTCCATGGCATGAAACTTACAATAGTGTCTCGTCTTCAGTATAAATAAAACAGTCATTGCCTGCTGTGCCAACATCTGATGTTGTCTTGCTTGTGTTTCTATAACCTCTTAATGCAAAGTGAAATCACACACCAGGCCCCAGTTACACCATCCAGGGATCAATATGAAAGTTTAACACATCAGTGTTAAGGGCTCACAATACAGAAATAATTGAAGTCTATAGTCCTGAGTGCAGGTACAGCTCCATATGAAAAGCAGGTGTCATCCTAAGTGCACTGCAGATCAAAATACCAATCCCCTCTCTTTTTTGGAGTCAAAAACAGAAAAAAAACTTAGCCATCTTCAAAAGACCTGCAGCAGGTTGAATGTGCAGAATCAGCAGGTGGTGCTGCACTGATGCCTGTAAATGCATACATTTGACTTGGACTAAGTAACTGTTTTCATTTCATGGAATTTACTATTCTGGCTATCATCAGTTATTACATGAGGGGAACAAACAGCACAGAGAGTTCAACATACTATGAGCAAAGATGTGTTTATGTAGTAACACTATGTACTTGAAGATAATGTGCATCTGCGTCCACTGAACTCTTATTCTTGAATCTGTTTCTCTTTTTCCAGCCTCTCTCTCTCTGTCCTGCCTTTCATTTCTCCCTCATCTCCCCATCGCTGCAGCTCTCTGCTTCTGTTGGGTCTCTCGGCTGCTGCTGAACTCATTAACTTCATTTCTGTCTTACAGGGATCACAGAAAAAGATGCCGGTTCAAACGGATTACAAAATGCATACAACAGACATACAGTAGTGCAGCAGCAACAGAAAATTCTCTTTTTTGGGTGTGTGTATGTGTGTGTATGCAGACTGTGTGTGTGCGGATTGTGTGAGCAGGTGAGTCTAAAAGCAGATAAAAGTGCTAAAACTGCAGCGGTACGAGATGTTGATGATTTTAGGGTGCTGAGTCTTTTGAAGTCTGCGGCTCAGATGGAAAGATCAGACTCTCCTCCAGCAGGAACAACCGCATCACTTCAACATTTCTCATCAACAGCAGCTCCAACCCACGGGAACACACACACACACACGCACGCACACACACACAGATATGTGCAGGGGAGTTTGAATGAGGGAGGAGGTAAAAGCAAATGGGAGTCATGCCAAATCCTCAAACTGTGTTGGTGAAATTCTTGAGCTGCCTCTGAAACTGAAGCTGCTCAATCAGCGGCTCACCTTTTTCTTTTCTTCTCCTGCATATTATACGCTTACTCAATACATCCTGCTTTTGTTATTTAGTTATACAACCTTGATACTTGTTGTTACATCTCAGTGGAGCCGTTTTAGAAATAAATAAAGGATGAATAAACAAATTGAAAACAGATTCTTAACTTTAAAGAAGATAGATCAGTCCTTCACTGCAGGTTGACTTTGACTGTAGGCTAGAATTTAACTGATTCTGTCTTCAAACACTTTGACTGAGCATCTGAAAGCTTAAAATGTTCAGTTATCTATTCTATGTTTGTTGATCTAATTTCATTTTGTCTAAATTAAACATTTACACCAATAGTAGACTCAGCCTCATATACTTGACAGAATATTTTTCGTCATCAAACACAAAAAAAACCTTTTTCCTCAGACTTCCAACCATATTTTCAGAACTTTGTAATCTATCCCACACCAACCAGAGCAAGTGTGAGAGATAAACTTGGATGTCTAAGCAGCTGGTGATGATCATGAATGTCACCAAAATGCTGCCTAAAAATCCACAGCAGGTAAAAAAAAAATGTTGCAAAACCATGACGGAGTCGCTACAATAAATTAGGAGAGTGATAAAGAGATATACACACAGGTTTGAACATAAGTTTCTACTGCTCTATTGCCCTCATTATGTTTCCTCTTCCTCTTCAAGATGCTTTTAAACTTTTACACTAAGCAAGACTTTAATTTCACAAGTGTTAGAAACACAAGGAGCCACTTGCCTCGCTTTCTGCTTCACAATCAGCTTTGAAAGAAGCTACAGAGCCATGTCTTCTTGATCTGATAACTGTTTCTTCAGGTTTAAAGGGTTGCTGTGTAATGCTCTGATTAAGAAAAAAAAAAGGAAACACACACACCTCTGATATTGCGCTGTGAGAAAATAAAACATGAATTTGGGTTTGAGTTTGGTTACATGATCTTATTTGTGTGTCTTGAGAAAAGAATCCACGCTGTGAGTCTGTGAGACAAATAAAACCCACTTGAGATAAACGCTGCTACACAACAACACACGGCCGACAAAAGAGACAGAAAAGAAAACACGCAGCGAGAAGACGAGAGGGACAAGAGAGAGAAAAAGAGCAGAGAATAAAGCCAGCAGTGGGGGGTTTATTCCTCCACAGTCCTCTGTGGATTCCAACCGGTACAGACAGGAAGTGTTTAACTATTAGGTGAGCCTTGGTAAAGATTCCTCCCCCTCTTTCCTCCCCCCTACATCTCCCCCTCCCTCCCCAGGGAGAGCAGAGAAGCTTGCACAAGCAGATTTAGCACATGGTATTGACTTAAGAAGATGTTTTTTTCTCAAGGCAACGCCTTGGAAAGAGAAAAAAAACCGAAGAAAGAGAGACAAAGAGGAGGATGGAAGAGAGAGAGAGAAGGAGAGAATGGAAATTCGATACATGGGACGGAGGAGATGAATGTGTTTCAGGGGGCTGCTTGGCTGTGATCCGTGGTGTTGGTTCAAATGGATGGGATGAGGAAGAGCAGGAGATGAAGAGCGGGATCTTACTGAGGGTTTAAAGACAGACTGTCAGAAAAACACAAAGTCAGGAGTCACGCTCCACAGATATGAGCCGCAAGAGGCCGATACTGAAGGAAAAATCCTGCAAAAGAGAGGCTTTTCGCTCATTTTCACACAAAGAGTGATAAAAAACTTGAGCAAAGACAAGTTTTATTTCATATCATCAACTAAAAGAAGGCACACAGCACCACAGTCTTCCTTCTCCCCATCTTGATTCCCACTGAATACCTTTCATGAAAAATGCTGTAAGTCGATATTATATCTTTGCAGCATCATCAGCATCTTTCTAGAACCAGGTCTTGCTTTTCCTTGACTTTAGAGTGGATATCCTTCATATTGCAACACCATAATTTCTTCCCAGCCAAATGAAAGGAGTAAAAAAAATGAAAAGCATCAAAATCTCCTTCATGATGGAGAGAAAGCCATGTTTTAAACTCAAAAACCCAAGTTCTCATGTACAAAGTGAGACATTAATGTGACACCTACAGTAAATTTATATTGTTCAGGATTAAATATTCTGTGTAAAAGTCTTTCTTTCAAGGCTTTGTGAGGTTGAAATCATGCATTTTGCTGACAGAGAACAAAAGTGTCCCTCCTCTCACAGAAAGCAGAAACAGACACACACACACAAAATGCTGACTGCAGGTTTTAGACACAAGAACAAACTTTTAAATTGAATCAAATTGCAGAAAAAAGGCACATCTAAAAGAGAATCTTTCCTCTGTTCAATAAAAAAAATGAAAAAACATGCGAGCTGGATCCCGTCTGTGTGCTGTAAAATTCACTGTTCCTGCCGCCTCAGAGGAAAACCCGCAGTGCAAAGAGAAGCAGCAGAAACTTCAGAATCAAAGCGTGCAACGAGACGGGCTGATCTGCACACTTTGATTCCTCTTCTTTCAGACTAAAATGTGTCTAAACTAAAGTTTGCAGAATGTGTCGTCCCACATGTGTCATTAAAGATGAAAGCAAACACACAGACTTGAACACACAGTGTGAGCGGCTAACAGACTGCCTCCCTGAAGACTTGTGGTGTTAGAAATGTGTGTGTGCATCATATGTGTGTTTGTGGATCCCAGCTGGTGCATGCTCTGTGTGCATGCATGCATGTATGTGTGTGAGTGTGTGTTGCCAGCAGGCGGGTGGTCTGGATCGCCCTGTAAAGGTGATGTGTGGCGGCTATTTGGAGTCTGGACGTGGCAGGTTAGCTCACCGCAGCCCGCTCATATTTTATATGGCAGCTCTCTCCAGTCTTATCATATTTTATACGGCTGCAATAACAAAGTGTCTAGAGGAAAAAGGCACCGCCTGCCACCGCACATGCTGCCAGTAGTAAAATCGGCACAAACACACACACACACACACACACACACACACACACACACACACACACAGAGGCATAGTTAAATGTTCTGGCAACCCAACACGGCAATTGACCGACGTGGTGTCAATTGAGTACTTTTACAGTAAACAAACAGAACGAGCACGCAGAGCGATAACTGCACAAACGAGGAACAATTAATAGAAACACAGGCGGCTAAGTGACAGGCACACAGCCACTCCACAAACCCAGCCAGCACTCATTCCCTTCTATTGTCTAATTCATCTCTGAGCCGACATCTGTCCCTGTCCTGCTGCCCACTCAACACACACACTCACACACACACTCTAACACACTCACAGGGGGGTGGGGTGGGTTTACTCCATGTGTTCATCAATTAAATCTCTCTGAGAGTGATGATGAAGAGTGGACAAGGGATGAAGATGAAAATGAAGACATGAAAATAAGTTCTGAAGTAAAGAAAAGAAGATTCATCAAAATGTTTTGAGTGTTGAGGAAGTAAAGTCTGAGTTTGAGGCTCATTCTGAAATTAAAGTAGAAACAGAAATACGTGGAAAGAGCTGAGACATTAAATTTTGAATCAAGAAATTCATTGCAAACTATTCTGAAAAATCCATTAATCATCAAAGCTTCTGCAAGAAGAAATGGAAAGCAATTCAGCTTGTAGCTTTTGGAATTTTCAGATTTCTCGCTTTGCTTTTTTTGTGAAATTGAAATTTCACATTGCTTGTTTTCCAAAAAAAAACAACAACTGAAAGACTTTGTTTTTCCTTTTTCACACGTTTTTACACTTCACACTAAAAGGTTGATTCATGAATCTCTGAAATATGAGCAATAAAAGTAAATGTGAGCTGCAGTCCTGATGCAAAAACAAAACAAAACAAAACAAAAAAAGCTGGGAAAAGTTTCCGATATCTGTGCTTGGGAATAAAAGGAGATAAGTGCAAACTGGTGATGTTATGTTGCAGGAAGTGGGAGTAATATGGAGTCATTTTAATTAGCGAGAAATAAGAAATGAGCGATAGCAGCAGAAGAAAAAAGTGGAAGAAGCATGCAAGAGAGAGGAGGGAAGAAGAAATGACAGGCGGTGAGCTCAGAGGTGTGTGTGTGTGTGTGTGTGCGTGTGTGTGTGTGTGTGTGTGTGTGTGTGTGAAGCTCTCTTACCTGGGGCAGATAGAGGAAAGCAGGGGGGCACTGCAGAGAGTGGGGTAACATCCCGGAGCCGGACAGTAGCATACAGCCGGAGTTTGCCATGGAGCACAGCATGTGGAGACGGGACACCTTACTCATAGAGACTCACTTACACCCCTTTTTACCGAAGCTCTGCTCTGTCTGTCCTCTCACCTCTCTCAACCTCTCTTTACCTCTCTCTCTCTCTTTCTTTCTTTATCCTCTCCTTCTACCTCTGCTTCTCCTCTCCTTCCTTTCTTTACTTCTGCCAGCGGCCGAGGCGAGCACTCAGAGTTACTACTTCAGAGGATGCAGGAGGGACGAGGGATGCCCGCGAGTACACACACTACACACACACACACACTCACACACACTGCTACAGCTGCTGCACACACACACTGAGAAGCATCAGACGGATCGTGCGTGTGGGTGCGAGGAAGAGTGTGTGTGGGAATCTAATGTGTGCAGACAGGCAAAGTGATGCTTCTGCCTCTGTCGCTCTCTCCTCTGTTTACTTTGAGAAAGAGGTGGAGGAGCAGAGGCACGCGAAGGGGTACGGAGGGAGGAGGAGGAGGGATGGATGGAGGAGGAAGGCGGAGGCGGGGCTTAAGGAGGCTTGGGAGGTCCTTGAAGGAAAGGGAAGGAGTGATTGGAGGGAGCGAGGAGGGATGAGAAGGAGGGATTGGAGGGGAGAGGTGTGGCTGGGAGAGAGAGGATGAGGAGGAGGAGGGAGGGATTCTCTGGGGTATTCTAACATCAAATGGGCAAGCATGAGAGAAACCAAGGGAGAACGAGTGTGTGCATGCTCACACACACCCACACACACACACACACACACAGCAGTAAGAGAGCAGCTGATCCACGCCATTAACCCTTTCCAAAGAGGAGCAGGACAGACTCGTAACTAATAGGTCCCTGGTAATGGGAACAACGGCCTTTCTGCAGCTGAGGCAGAAAACTCAAAGAAATCACATCCTGCAGAGGAGGCAGCTTCTGCACGTTCTTCATGCAAAAATGAAACAAAAAAAGAGTAAAAAGAAATCCCCAAACACATTACTCTTCCCGTTAAATCAATTTTAAAAGTGTAACTCCCGCATTTTCACGCTCCCTGTGCTCTAAAAAAGCATTAAAGCAGCTGCTGTTTTCACCCCCAATACATCTCACTCCCACATGATTTGGATGAAAAGCAGGATTATTACAAGGTGGAATACTTCTCCACCAAAATAATTTCATTTTATTTAAGAAACAATTAAGGACGGAAACAATTACAGCATGCATTTAATGCTTTTTGCGGAAAATCACAGAGCTGATGCAACGGCTTAATTTAATTTATAGCAGAGCTGTAGGGAGGATATTTTCTTTAAGCGTAGCATTTCCCTAGAAAGAACAGAGCTAATGGCTGAATAATGAGATACAGTAAAATATACATCCCCCTCTGCCCTACACCTCCCTCCCTCGCTCCCTCCTCCCTTCATTTTGTGCCTCTGTGGGGCCTTGGAGGAGGGAAGGCGAGTAGGAGTTTATTTATATTTTGGCGTTATATTTGTTGTTTGATGTACTACAACAACGACATGAATGATTTAGTTTAATCTGAGGCTGCAGGAGGGATGTAAGGTTTATACAATGAGAGGAGGAGGGAGGGAAGGAGGGAGGAAGGGGAGGGAAACGCACACTGCAAAAAGTGAAATCCAAGTGAGATGTAAATTCCTTCACAGTGCAGTTTTAAATATTTAATTTTTTATCTATGATTTGACTTTTCTCGAGGTTTCATTACCTCATATGATCTTTCATCTTTGTACTCATCTTTGCTCAAATCAGGAGATTAACCACATCACAGCACAACAATCAAATCTTTCTATAAATAGATGACAACAGTATTTCTCTTTCCAGGTTGAAGGAAAACACCATAAGTCACTGTTTGATCACTTATTCATCCCTGCCAAGATGTACTCTTAAAGAAAGAAAGGCCTTTTTCCTGCCTTCCTATCTGATTTGAAATGCTTCACTTTCAAATTAAGATTAAAATCTCTCAGTGGTTTCTTTGTGGTAGAAAACATTAATAGAATTTTAGTCTGCAAACATTGGCACAGAGATAATAAATATTTTTCTGTAGGCTTCTTGACACAAAATATTTTATATTGGCTATGAGGATCTTGTTGAGACACCATCCTGCTCCGTCCAGGGAGATTTTTGCACCTCTCCAGACACCTTTTTACAGTGTGTTAAATGTAAACAGAGATTCCTCTGCTCCATCCTCATCTCATCCAATCTTCTCTCTCTCTCTCTCTCTCTCTCTCTCTCTCTTTCTCTCTCTCTCTCTCTCTCACACACACACACACACACTGATAAGACATATTAATCAGATCTGTATCACCGCAGTATTACAGTTTTCAGTGTTTTCCTCTATGAATAAAATTGTCATTAGAGGGTTTCTCCTCAGCTAACATGTTATCTGTTAAAGCTTTTTGCAACCATGAGAAATAAGATGAATGTAATAATGTAAAAAACAATGAAAATAAGTGTAAGGTGACTTAAAACAAAAGTGGAAACATTTGTTTTGAATCCAATGCCTTCCAAATACTAAATTAAAACTATCCCAGTATTGGTATATCAGCGACATATATGCTGTGTTATGATAGCAGTATGTGCAAAATCAATGTTTCAAGTTTGAAAATCAAACAAATAATTCACAAGTTTCCTGTCACATGACCTCTGAGCTGTTCGAGCAGCATACCCATGTGTGTGTTATGTTGATTATTTCATGAATAATGTGAATATCATACCAATTCATCACAGCCTCATCATCATAATGAGCTGTGTACTCGTGCACAGACACACGGCTTCATCTGCTGTGGTGAATCCTGACTAGGATCCTCCTGAAGGCAGATCTCAGAGAAGGCCTCAACGTGTGAGGATGAATGAGAAGGTGTTTCCTGTTTGATACTGTTTCACTGTGCTGTAGTGATGTTTCTATTTTGCATTATTTCTGACTGTGTTGTAGATTTTAATGCTTTGAAGGCCGATCTGAGAAGAGACGGGACAGCACAACTGAGGTTATACATTAAACCTTCACTGTGTGATACTATATCACATGCTACAAGAAGTCTGAATAGGAACCATTATTAATGTTTTGTCTTTCCTTTTTTTGTAAGAAAACGCTCATAAAAAATATACTGTATTTGAAGATACAGGCTCATAAACACATACACACACTAACTGCCTCTCTATCTAATCTCCCATCTGGCTGTACTGTTTCATTATCTTAAGATATTAGCAGATTCCTGCGTGTGTGTGTGCTCATGTGTATATTTTATACATGTAGAATCAAAATAAACTGAGTGCTACATTACGTCTGACTTCTCTTTAATGGGAAAATAAATATATCTTGATGTACCTCCATGAGCTCATTAAAATATTTGTTCTCAGTGAAATGAGGAGTTATGAGTTTTATATTTGGAGCAAATAAAGCTGAAAAGAAGAAATAAGAGTCTTCCTTTTATACCAAACATATCTCTTGAAGAGCTTTGGAATAGAAAAAAACACCAATGACTGTCTCATTTACTCATCTCAGTTACTTGATGTCCTGAATGATTTAAGAGGAAATAATTATATCAACCATGTACAAACAATGAAACCCACTCATAGAAGATTTACATTAACTTGTCAACACAGGACATGTTTTTAGACATCTATGGTGATGTCATCTGCGTACTGAGGCAGTGGCATGTTGATGAGCATCCCCTCTGAAATGTAAAGCAGAGCAAAGACAACATCACTCGCTCCATCTTCATGTAAACCAATGCAAATGACACCGACTGTTGTTGTTGTTGTTGTCTATTATCACCTGTTATTGATCTCCCTCTCTGCAGTCACACCTTTCAAGGAGCTTTGGCAGCCTAAAGTTTCTCTGCGGCGTTTAATATTTATTTATTTATTCACTCTTTCTTTGAGTGTTACCTGAGCCTGATGAAAACTTAAAAGGCCGGTGACATTGAGGCTTCAAAGCCACGCCTCGGCATCAAAGCCAGTTTGAACATATTGAAATATTTATCGTTTTTATTCTCACCGCAGATGGATCTGTGAGGAGAGGGGGAGGGGAGGATAAGAGGTCAGTGTGTTCAGGAAAGTGTGTGTATTCGACTTAACTGCTTTATAAAAGGCAGACAAACCAACCCAAAGCAAAAACAAACAGCAAGAGCACAAAAGTGCTTTAAAATAAGGGCAGTGAGTTAATGAAAATGAGTTACGGCAGAACAAGAGAGAGAGAGAGAGAGAGATAGTGCCAGCAGCAGAGACACAGCAGCCCCTCGTGCAAAGTGCACGCAGGTTGACTCGGCAGGAAAAGTGACTTTGAAAGTGGCGGCCGGTCCCTGCTGGCGAGGTGAGGTTGTGTTTAGAAAAAGAGCGAGGATTGTTGCAGAGAAATCAAAGCGGCCTGAGAGACTTGACAGGGCGACGACATTAGGCATTCTCCTCCCTTCATCCCCTAAGGTGCTCGTCCTCTGCAAGGTGGAACCACACTCACAAAGTCAAGGAAGAAACACAAAAACAGACCTGTCTCTTTCTCCTCATTTGCTTCACACACACTCACCTCTCCTTCACTTTGTTCTTCTCTTGTTTTTTAAATTCTGCCTCATTTTCCTTCATTCCCCCTCTCCTCCTCCTCCTCCTCCTCCTCCTCCTCCTCCTTCTCTCCACTTCTCTCTTCTGTCTGGCTTTTAATGTCTTTACAAGGAGAGCTGAGGCTCTGTTGGTGAAATTCTAAGTTACTTATTGAACATTCATGAGCAGTACACACTGTGTTGATCATTTTTAAACACTTTACAGGTGATGTTAGAGAAAGTCTAAGAACATTTTAAAGTCACGGGAAAAAAAAACGATTGACAGTTTAACATGAAACATTTCTGTCGACTCTACTTAGTGTTCCATATCTACTCTGTCCTCTATCATATTTTCCTCTTTCAAAAAATAATCATCATTTTTAAGTGTGCTAGTTGCGTGGCCTTATTTACACTTTCCATGGCTTGGAACAAATTTTTTAGGCTGTTTTCGAAGTCCAAGATCAAATATGTGTACAAATCTAACGACAGATTCACTCATATTTCATGACTGATGAACTGCTTGATACATGTGCACGTATGCTAAATCTGTTGTTTTCATTTAGCATTCATGTAAACACTGAAGTTAGAACCTCTAATGTGAACAGTCTTAATCAAACTGAAGAAATCACTCCATCTTTCTCTTTTGATTCCTATTGGTCACTTTAAAGCTGCAAAGATGACAGAGAGTTAAAACGTGCCTCACATTTTAAACCCTGCTGAGCTGCAGGTGAAGGCATCAGTGACTCGACTCAACTGTTTTAAAGTTTTCCTGCAAAGTTTCAAAGGTTTTTTTTTTTGCGTTTTAACTAAACTTTTCACAACCTCATCTTTGGATGTCTCAGGGGGCTCTTCAAACATGACGTGTGCAGCTAAAACTGAAACCTTAGCAAGTGTATTTGAATGTTTCGAGTAAAGAATTCTTTCTTTTATCTCATTAAACTTGATCTGAACCATATTAACCTGTCAACTCCTGATGTAACATCTTATTCTGAGACATCAGCAGAAGGAAAAAAAAGGCCTGAGATGCTTGTAATGAAAAAGATATACATTTGCTAGAACAGTAAGCAAAATTTACTGGTTACATTTCTTGAGGTAAGATGTTATTCTGATTTAAAGTGACTACAATAGATTTTGCATACTGTACCTGCAGGACTTTTACCCATTACAAGCTTCTCAGACCAGTGTTTGTGTATTCCATTCAGAATTTAATGTTTTTATGTGTGTTTGTGTTTGAAAATGGTTCAGATGTGGGTAAGGGAATACATCAACTTAACTCATGGATTATCTCAGAGTGTGTGATCAGTCATATTAAAACCATCAGCCCGTCAGAGATTATCTGTTGGCATCTATAAGATATGCATTAATATTAAACTGTTTGAGAATGAGGCCTTTGAGTCCGTCTCTGAGGAAAGAAAAAATAATTTCTGTTTTAATTTCTCTGGCCTGATTTGACTTCGCTAAACCAAACTGACCTCACACCGAGCACGACTCAAACGTATGATTACCGCTTCAGCCGGTTATTAGAGGATAATAGTTCATCTAATTGGGAGGTAATTAGTGTGGGAGAGCTCGCCGTGCAGGGCTGGGTGTGTGTGTGTGGGTGAGTGTGTGTGTGTCCAGTGCTGATTAGAAAAAGATGGAAGAAAATTTGTACCAAAACGGACTCATTATTACAGAGACAATAACTGTGCGTGTGAATCTTTGGAAGAAGAAAGCAGAAGAGCATCTAATCCAACTTAGTCCTGAGTTTTTTTTAATTTCAAGACGTCAAATTCAGTCAAAATTCACACTTAAATGAGTTTGTCTTTAATGCCATGCCTGCTTTTCAAGTCTTTCACACGCGAACAGATTATATGCATGTAATCACATCATAAATGCTATTTTTACAGGACACTAGTTGTGACTAGTGCTTAAGTTGTGCACCCTGTAAAAGGAGGCTTTAGCCCACAAGCTGGTGTCATGAATTCATTTCCCAACTGAGGCCTTTTTTCTTGCATGTGGATCCCCAATTTCTCTGTCATTAACCATTGTTGCCGTCCATAGTCCTACCCCCACAAAATTTAAAACCATAAGCCAGAAATATCTGCTTTTAGAAATGTTCTCAATTAGTTTTAGCAGTGTTCTTTTTCAGATTTAACCAAAGAAACAAAAACAATTTTTTTACCATTACATGATCATCAAACTGTTGATCATTTTCAGAAGGCAGGGACTTGATGAAAGAGAAAATCAGACAGCTGGTTGTCTGAGGTGATAATCTGTCTAACTCCAGCAAACTAAGAAGCTGAATATTCTCCTCTTCTCTTCTTCTCTGAGGCGTAATCGAGGCCCTGACATGGCACTATTTCATCCACAGCTCGCTGACACAAGGGCTCCACGCAGGGGAGAAGCCCCGGACAGAGGCCCTGTCGGTGGGCCACGAGGCAGGGAGGACTCCCCAGAGGACAGCGAAGGGATGGAGCCTTTAATGTTCAGCAAATCTGTTCAAGGAGCATCCATCATTCGGGCCCCGGCTGCCAGGCCAAGAGGCCAGAGCGCATGTCACTTTCACCTCACCTTTTTCAGATAAATTCTCTCATGCATGTGCAGGATCATCCCTTTCTTTCTCCTTAACACACACATCCACATTCACACACACTGAAGGTAAAGCAGAATGCAACACACACACATACATAGAGGATTTATTCCCAGTCAAACAGGATGAATTGCTGCAGGAGACAAGAGAAAAGGAAGAAATGGAGGAAAATTTGCTTCAATCTTTATGCATTCAGACACAAAATAAGTCCCCGGTCCTCAGGACGCAGTCCACTGCCTTTTTATATTTTGACGTCACAGAAATGCAATTCTCAATCCGCCCCGTTCTGCTTTAGCACTCCCAATGGTCGACTGCAATATATCTCTTACCCATACACACACAAACATACACACACACACACTGAACACATACACACACACATACACACGAGGCAAGAGGCAGTAATATATCTCTGGGAGAGTTTAAGTGCACCACCACCAACATTTGC
Organism: Thalassoma bifasciatum; assembly: GCA_008086565.1. Classification (NCBI taxonomy): domain Eukaryota; kingdom Metazoa; phylum Chordata; class Actinopteri; order Labriformes; family Labridae; genus Thalassoma; species Thalassoma bifasciatum. Next base: position 544,668 of record RPOG01000030.1, read on the forward strand.
ATTTCTGTGGAACGAGTGCATCTGATTTATAGGAGCCGAGGCCTGAAGCATCTTGGGAAATGAGGCGGGTGGATGGAAACTACGTTTCCCAGAGGCAGGACATTTTGGCCATGTCAGCAGCAGGCATTTCAGAGATGTTGTTTTGCAGTGCTGGTACATTTCCAAAACAAGGGAGAGGAAAAAGGAAAATGAACAAGCAGCAAAACAACTTTTTCTGTGAGCATGAATTTTCAAGAGGCACCATTTTTTTTTCATTCCACGAAAGCAAAGTTTGAGCGCCGGGAAGTTATGCTGCTTTCCTTAAGCAGAATGATTTGTTCTTTGGAGCATCAAAGCCTGCTTCCCATTGAGCAAATTAAGTTGTTTTGTGAAGGGTCTAGAAAGAACAGAGCAGCGAGTAAAAAGAGGACAGGGGAAGAAGCAACCAGCTAAAGCAATATTGAGATGGTGTAAAAGTGGGAACAGAGAGTGGGAAATAATGAGAAAAGAGAGGCCCAGGAGGAAACCAGAGCGAGATAATACAGAGTGGTGAGCCGACAAAGAAACAACAAACCTTTTTTGTCATGCTATCATTACCGCTCCTGTTTTCCTGTTCTCCGCTCAGTAAATAAGAAAAGGGGATGAGTGGGGGAACAAACTGACTCTGCAGAGAGGAAATTACAGACCTGATGGATTTAACTGAGTTGGAGGACTGAGTGGGAACGAGAGATGAGATAGAAAAGTGAAAAAGTAAAGGAAGACAGCCAAATTAGTGGACATAAGCGGATGGAGGAATGAGGGGAAGAGGGATGACAAGAGGGGGGGAGAGAATCCCCGTCAACTTGCTCTCTGTATTATCTATCAAGTGTGACTCGTAAATTTCCTGAGCGCGCTGCGAGCTGATTTATCCGCAGTCAGACGGGTAATTCTGCCTCCCTAGGGACTCAAAGCCCCGCCGCCGTCCCTCCCACCACACCCTCTGTCTGCTGCACCAGTCCAGCTTCCACAGCTCAGGGGAGTTCAACTCACACTCCAAAGGATCAAATCCTTCTTCTGTGACTCATCAGCTTTCATTAGGAATGTCTTAGCTCCTTTTAGAGACGTCCCACATGAGATCTGTGAGCTTATTTTAACAATCAGTGGGATCCATCTCTTCAAAGCAGAGTAAATCTTTGCTGTTCTGCAGGATTCTTCTGACTATCCCTACTCTTAAGTTAACGGATTCTGATGCTTTGTATTTCCTTTAATACCTTATATGAACAAATGCAGCTGCATGGTGTGTGGAGGTAAAAACAGAGATGGGTACATTTTGGTAGACTGCCAGGGGACGATTGGTCAATGAGAGACACAGAACAGGTTCCATGCCCCAAAAAGAGATGTTTCAACACAAGCAATACTGTGATTTCTAAACTTAACTTTTGTGTGTGTGTGTGTGTGTGTGTGTGTTGACTTTCCAATTCAATTTGAGACCACAAAAGAAGAAAACAGAACTTAAGAGGGAAAGAAACAAACCCAAAGAAGAATAATACTACCTCACCTTAAAAAGACTAAATGATGCACACAGCCACTAGAAATATTGGCAAGATATCATGAGTAAGGTCAAAAAATCTATTTATTTATTTTTTAATGAAAGTACTGAAGGGTCTGTTAGATACTCTAAAAGATAACTACAACATCAACACTAGAGATGTTTTTGCATAAATTGATCATTTTGTGTATTTATATGGTTCTGTTTTAATTTTAAGAGCCTCAACAGCGACAGGGATTGCAATTAATGATGTCTAGACACCTGTATGCATGTACAGCATCTACTTTGTATTCTTTACGGAGCATTTCATGCATTTGTCCCAGCCAAATAAATGAGCAAAAAAACAATTGGTATATTTTGAATAGGGCTGATTTGCCTTGGTGCAAAGAGTTGAAAGTTTCGATCTCCTGAGATCTTTAACTAGCTGCCAGGATTTCCTGTCCTCTCCAACAGCTCCAAACCAAATTACCCACACATTGCACGAAATGACCCATGCTTCCTTTTTATGGGCGCAACTTGTGATCAGAATGAAAATGTAAATGCATAAACAGAGATGCTTTTTCATTTTCAGAATATGGGCGTATTATGTGACTCAAAAATTAAATTATAATTAACATACCTAATTTGCATTTTAGTTTTCAACTTTAAAACTGCACATTCTTTGACCAAATTAAAATGAAGGAAATTACTTTTCCTGTTTATTTTCACAAAACGCCACACTCAATTTGTATTGCAATTCAAAGGAAAGTCCTAATTTTGAAATGAAAATGCAATAACAGTAATGCATTTTCATTTTGAGAATATAGGTGCCTCTGCTCTCTATGTATGGATATTGTACAACATATCTTTTTGTTTTCTATCTTACCATGCCAAAAAGTTAATTCAAATCAACTTGAAAATCAGGAAAGTGACGTCAGACTTCAGCTCATAGGCTGACCATGCTACACATTGAGTTTGATAGGTAGTGGTGTGTGTCTCAAATGCAAAGGCAAGTGGTTAGCCAGGAATCCATGGAGTGGCTACGGTCAGTGCATGAGTCTGACCCCTGTAAAGTCCAGTTTGGATGAAATGAGCAGTAAACACGGAAAAGTCCATTACAAAACTTCTGTGGGAGGCAGCCAGAACAGTCACAAGTCAGCATCACCACTCAAGACCTGCATTTTTCTGAACGCTACACTTCCTGAAAAGTACGTTGGTGATCAGGAGCAGTAAATGTAGCTTTTGGAGAAGTGTGGTCCATGGGTGGTGGTGGTGGTGACTGTCACTGCTGTCAATCATTCATAATCAATCAAGGGTTCATACAAACTAAATGCAAGTCAAAGTGTTTTTTGATGATTGAAGTCCAAAAACTATTAAAAGATAATGACATTCAGAAAGCATAAGTCAACATGACACTAATGTGTCTCCAAAGATGCTGGATAAGAGAGAAAATCCAAGAGAAAGGGAAAACTACTACATAAACTGAACCGGAGCAGGATGAATACAGATCTTTGATAATAATAATAATTCATTTTATTTAAAGGTCACCCAAGGACGCCCAGAACAGATTTAAAAACACACTCCAATTCAAATTTAAAGTTTAAAAGAAATACAAAGTTTAGAAACAGTCATAATGAGAAAGCTTGGCGGAAAATATGGGTTTTGAGGTGGGATGTGAAAGAAGTTAAAGAGTCAATGTCACGGATATTGGGTGGGAGGGAGTTCCAGGGACGTGGGGCAGAGCAACTGAAGTCCCTGGAACCCGTGGTGGTCAAGCAGGCTGGGGGGATGTTGAGGCTGAGGGAGGATGAAGACCTTTGGCTTGGTTTGTTGATGAGAAGGAGATCAGTGAGGTATGGAGGGGCGAGATTGTGGGGGCTTTGAAGGTGAGGAGCAGGATCTTATAAGTGATGCGATGGGTGATGGGAAGCTGGTGCAGTTGCTAAAGAACAGGGGTGATGTGAATTTGTGATTTGAATGGGTTTGTAATGTTTACCAACATTAGCTACATTACACACCAGCAAAAATGAGAGTATAAGCAGGATCAGCTCATATTTTTGTCCACTCAGAGCTCTGTGCAGTTCAGAAAAACAAGAAGAATGAAAGAACAAATGTGAAGATGTTTCCCTGCAGAAACATTGTGCAGTATTATCCAAATGATGCTTCCTGCTCCATGATATAATGTTAAAACGTTTTCTATCAGTGTAAAATGAAAGTAGGTCTACGTCGTTTGAATAAACTGAACATGATAACAAGCCATTTTCATTTGTTGGGGTGGTAAGAGTGGATTTAAGTGACTGTCATTTATTACAGCAGGTTTTTAAAGTGTAATCTTAAAAAGGCAGAAAAAAGAAATCTGCACACAGAGTGAAGTCAGAGAGGGGGTGTTCGAGCTGACAGAGCGAGCACTCCTCTCTGTGTTATCGCTGTGCTTTGACCTGAAGTCTTGCTGATAAACTGATACACTTCATCTTTCACGGCTCTGCAGTATCATTAAAGTGTTCAGGGAGGAAAAAAAACTACACATTGTCAAATCACTGCTCTGCTGAGAGGAATATTAGACTCTGACTTTAACTCAGCGGTGTCTTTTTTTTCTTTTGATGAAGAATACTTTGGACATATTTCCTTTCATTTCTTACATCTGATTGGATTTTGCTGTACACTCTGTATTTATCAGTTTTCAGGCTCGTCCTTTGACATCTCATCCCTTTGATTCATTACTGGATTGATTTGTAGGGAACTTCCCTGTGACAGCACGGCTGTTAAAGGTTGATTAGATATGTTTATCCTGTGTCTCGGTCTGTTTTGACTCTGATGAAGATACAGTGGTGTTGAAATGTTGCTCTGTTTGCAATATTAAAGGCAGGAAATCAATCAGTGTGTTTCAGTCCCTTGAAAGTTTGCTGCCCTTGAACTGAGGAGTGCCTGGTTCAACTGCAGCCTGCTGGAAGAGTCAGAGAGGAGACCCTGTGACTCCACTTCATCTCTTATTTGCCCTGATGGGTGAAACATGTCCTTAAATAAACCCCTAAAATACTACTGGACTGATTCATCCTCACACATTTCTCAATGTCCAGGCTGAGTCTGTCACAAGAGACTTTTACCTTACAACAGACCAAAAAGCAGAACATTATCGTTATGAAACAGATACAGACTTTGAGTTTGAACGAGATGAACTGTATTTTCAAACTGTTCAGAATATAACTCTTATTGTATCATATAGTGAGGCTCATCTCTCATTGCAACTCTTTTATCCTGAGGCAGATGTTACCCAAATTAAAAATTGGTTCCTGAAATCAGATTAAAATGATATGAAAATAATTAAAGTGTGTTTTGAAATCAATCAGACTTGAAGAATTAAACTCAGTTTAATTGTTATCATCCTTTGGGATTCAGGTTTTTGTTGGTGTGCAATTTTTTTCTCAGTCTATAACTTTTTACTTGATTAGTAGGATGCAATTAAATAAAAAGTAAGTATTATTTTTGTACAGAAAAATAGATTTTAAATGTATTGATATCAAGAATGACTTGATTCTGTTGCACCCATGCAACATATTTAATAGATTAAAATGCACAGAGAAGCACTTTGGTGTAAGGAAGCAAGCAACTAATGTAACTCACAAAACTTATTGGATGCACAGACACTTTTTGATGGTCGTAAAGAAATAAGAGCTACACCATGAGGAAAACAAACTTTGAATGGTGGTGGCTGGTTTGATTAACCAAGACTCCTCAACTGATGATAAGATGAGCTGGTGCGACAACAATAACTGAGGATACTCAAGAATATGCCTCAAAACTGCATAGAAACTACACATTTCTGGCTGCACTGAAAGCATTCATGAAGAAAAACAGTAAAAACTTTTCTTTTTTTCCCCCCTCTTACCGATTCATACAGGGAACATCTTATCCAGATTTACAGGTAGTTACTCTTTGTTTTGCACACTTGTTGTGACTTTATGACAGCACCTTTAAGTTTCACGGGGATATTGAGAAGTCCTAATTCTACCAAGCTATCAGGAGCTTTAAAATTGCATTACGGGTCATGAATGTTTTTAAATGTGTCCCATCTAAATGCCAGAAGAAATTTAACATGTGACAAGGCATTATTGAATCAGGATACTACATCAGAAGGTGATTTAGGATGTAGAAAAACAAAGTGTAACAGGACTAAGCTGAATATCTACCCAGATTAACTCCTCTTTTTTGTTTTTGTCAAAAAGTTGAAAGTTTCGCCTGAACAGTTGAAATATTGCAAGCTTTTGGACTCATTAATATCAATAATTTAAATAAATATTTATCCAGCTCTGATGATCTTTTTATGCAGTGTAAGGAGTGTAAGGAGCAGGTTACTGGCACACAGAGTTCCCCCCTCAGCCAATGACATTTAGAGTTACTACCTTAAGTGTTTTTAAGGTGGAGGTTAATTGGACAGCTCGCTGCTGCGCATGTGAAACAGCTTTCTCTGCATTAGATGCAAAATAAACCCTGAGTGGAAACAAACCTATGGGATAAATCTGGAGTCCCTGGAAAAATAAATCTTGACGTTTTTACTGCACTTCTTATAAAACTTCTGCGTGTTTACAGACTTACTATCACTACACCGACTCAAACACAGCATGAGGGAGAGATCCATCCATTCCACTTGCACCTGAATCCATCTTCAGAGCGAGTCTTCAGGCCAGATCAATGCACTTCAGGACTGCTGAGGGAGTGATCACTCCATGTTGAAGGATCTCCAAAACCTCCAGCTTTTTAACATTTAATCACTCTGACGCTGAATTGGTCAGTCTGATCAGGACCACACTGCCCAAACTAAGTTAAACACAGCAGCAGAATCTCATGAAAGAAACATATCGGCCTGGTAGGAGACCCCACAGCACCTGTATTGGAGTGAGGCTCTATTCTAAAATCAGATCACATTCAAAGCCTGAGAGAAGCCGTTCTTCTTCTGTGTCAGCTCACCTGAGTGACCCCAGTCTGACCTCTGTCAACAAAACCTTTGCAGAGCTTCTTCCTCACTGATGACTTTTATTTGTAAGAAGTTGTGACACAAAGAATGACAACTTTGTGTAGACATCAGTTATGTCATAGCTCGACCATTGTGTCAACGTTTAAAAGTGTTTGTCCTTTTAATGTTTTATGATTCTTCGGATAAACAGCTACCTGTGGACCCAAATCTGGAACCAGTTGATGCCAGATGGACACATGACAGCTGGATGTTCCCTGACACTTAGGTAAAATCTCATTTAACAATATAGCTGTGTGTGTGTGTGTATGTGAGAGAGAGAGAGAGAGAGAGAGAGAGGCCTCCCCCCTCTGCTGAGGTGTTTATGTGGTCATGTTAAACCGACTGTACAGTACTCTGGGCCGACACAAACCACAGGTTGTGTATTCCCTGTTGTTCACCTCAGCAGCGGCAGGCTGGCACTGTTTGGCACCGGCTCACAGGCGCAATATGTGGCCAGTCTGCCGGCATCAGGGACAGGTGTGTGCGTGTGTGTGTGTAACTGCAAAAGTGCATGTCTGAACAAGGTGTGTGTTTGTGTGTGTGTGTGTCAGCCTGGCACTGTTCACAGCCCTGATGCCCACTGGCATCAGCGCAGCGCCCCCATTGCAGTTGTTGAAGAGAAAGGGAACAGCTGGCACTGCTGGGAGAGGGACAGGGTGTGGGCCGAGAGAGCAAGACACTGGAAGACAGACTATGCGTGTGTGTGTGTGTGTGTTTGCTTTTGTCTGTGTCTGCGAGAGGGAGGGAGAGGATGTTTAGAGGTTGTCTCACTGAAACAGACGCATGGAGTAGTAAAAGTTTTGAATTTGCGTCACCATTTTTGATACAGCAAGGGATTTAAAAATTGATATTTATGAAAAAAACATTGCATAAAAATTCCAGTCATTCTTTTGGATTTCTAAGGATCTAAAATAATAATTAATAGGAACATTGATAATTAATTTGATCACCAAATGATTTTATAATGATTAACAAAGGTCAAAACTTAGAATTTTTGTCACAAATTTTCCCCCTTTCAAAGATATGTTCATTCGCCATAATAATCTGGAAGGCAGTAGAAGTGATTCTTGAATTTGGGACCTAGGTTTCAGAGATACTATTGTAGGAGAAGAAATACCCAAATTTTTGCATGTGTTTTTCTGGAACATCATTCAGAAGTTGATGAACAATTTGCTTTCGCTATTAAAATAGATTTCTTATTTTGTCTGTGAAACATGCAAACAAGGTGACCACACACATAATGACTGTCAAATGCAGAGGTCAGTGAAATATTTGAGTAACTTTAAAAAATAGTTTTTCCTTCCTTTTCCCTTTTTAAAGCAGCACACTCCCCCTCTTTCTCCCCCTCTCCCTCCTCCCAGTATTTGTTACTAATCAGGGGCGGGTGAGGAGAGCAGGGCCGATAGCATCTCGTTATGTGCTGAGGAGTAAATGACTTTCCGCCTGGCGAATATTAAAAACACACAGCACTGTTTTCTGTGAGCCTTATCTCTGCCTGGGACAACACACAGTTGTCATCTTCTGCAAAATGATCATGAGAATGAGAGCAGATAGCAGCTGTTTGATCCCCTGCCGCGTTACTGCTACAACGCTCAAATTACAGCTACTGTGTGAGTGTGCGTGTGTATGTGAGAGAGAAAGAGAGTGTGTGCGTGTGTGTTTCTAGTACACGTTAATAAGCAGAGGAGAAATAGTTTCACTGACAGTGTACACAGAGGGAAGATACTGACAGAGGTCATTTGTGGACAGCTGTCCTCATCATCGCTGCTGTTTAAAACATTATGCTTCATTTGGATGTGTGTTTAAAGTTTTACCGTGGAGGTTTTGGTGTTTTCAGGAATTTAGGTGAACTTTAAGCTTTTCAAGCTACATATTTGTTGTGTTTTTATGCTTATATTTTTGAGACCAGGGCAGTAGACAGAGAAACAAGGAACAGGGTGATAGTGGGAATGATAGGCAGGAAAGAGGCTGTGAGCTGAACTTTGACCATCTGCTTTGAGGGCTAAACTCTAAAAGGTATTATTGTGTTTTCCTTAATTAGTAAAACATTTTTACACTTAAAAATATTCAGTACAATGTAAAGCTTTGAAAGTAAGTCAAACAAACCTTCAACAATGAGTAGAAGTAAGTAGGCCTTACCATGATTTACAGCCATATATTGTAATCCAAAACAGGACATGACCGTCCGCTACAAATACCAAACAAAAAAAACACAAAATTAAAGTGAACTATCCAAGTTCAAAGTAAAAGCTAACGAATTATATTCACATACAGAGTTCTACAGGGAAAAAAACACCATTATTTACTGATATCATTGACATCCTGTCTATGCCGTGGAGCTTAGATATCCTGTCTTCACTGTGGAGCGTAGTCAGGCTCCTCACTCAAGGTATATTAAGTAATTTAGTTTAGTTTCATTATTTCTACTTTTTTTTTTCAATGCTTTCAACACATTTTCTCTACAATTAATTTTACCATGTATTTCAGTTAGATCGACTCAACTTTTTTCAAATGAATCTACTGAATATTTTCATTCAGACCAAATTAGACATTACTGACTTCTACTCATTGTTGAAGTTTTTTTTACCCTAATTTCTAAACTTTCAATTCCTACTCTACATTTTCAAGTCTGAAGATGTTACTATTTAAATGAAGTAAAAGGCAGGAATACTTTTTAGAGTGTATGAGCCTCGCAGGGCACCTGACCCAACAGAAATTAAGGTACATTGTTCACTAAACAGTGCAACTGCAAGTTACACTGTCAATAAGTCTGGGAAAAGATCAAGCACAAAACAAGGGTGGTGTCATGATGGTCAGTTTCTCGGGGTAACACACACTTGTGCAAAGTGTGTCCACATGCATCAGCTTTTATGATGAAAGGTAAGGAGACCTCCATAAATGCAGAACATGCATCTGTTTCATGTGTGTGTGTGGTTGTGTGTGTGTGAGTGGGTGAGTGTGTAAACCCTGTAATCTACAAATAGTGATTCGCTATTAAATGGCTAATTCCCCCGGATTAAAGGATCCACATAAACGCAATCCCCACATTCCTCTCTCTCTCTCCTCTCTCTCTTTGTCTCTTGCTCTATCTCCACCATTGGGGTGAGTGAGTTTGCTCAAGGTGTGGCTTGAAATATTAATGGCAGGATGAAGGGATGGAGGAGTGAAATTTAGAGGCATGTAATTTCAATTTAGGAGTAGAGAAGGATGGAGAAGAAAAGCTGCGAGGGGCAGGGGGCGGGATGGCCGGCTTGCTGGCACACACACACTGACACACACACATGCACACACGCACACAGAGTCGTGCAATGTAAGAGCTGCACACAGGCTGTAAATTAAAGCCTTAAACTCCTGCTGAGAAATGCAGACATCGATGTTCCTACACACTGAAAATGATTGCCCTTGCTCATACGAATATTCATCGAACTGTTGAAGACCTGATTGGATCATTAGAGTCTCAAGTTTTTCATAAAAGCCTCCAAGCAAACAACTTCCTCTCCTCAGATGTATCTGACTGTGTGTCACTTAGCAAAAACATGACAATTATCCTTTTTTTGCACTCTGAGAGCAACAATTCCTCCAGTTTAAATATCATATTTAGCTACCCTCTAGCCTCTCGTCTGTGCCATTACTTACTTAGCTCTGCCTTGAAACCCAATTACTGTGGCTGATATTAATTCTGCTGTAATTACATACGAGGTGAAAAGTAACCGACTCATCTGTGAAATCAAATGAATGTGAAACTAGCTCTAATTGGGTCATAATTTTGGCTAAACCCCCATTATTGAACGAATGTCGCGGGCATTATTTGCAGCAGAGTGAAACAGCGGGGAGCCACGTTCCTAATTGCATTAGCCGCCTCTTCAGTAATAAAACGGATTAACTAATAAGAGATTTACAGATAATTTGAAAACAAAACCGGCAGGTGACACAACACCCAGGGGCTGAGAAAAGATTGTTTTGTGTTTGAATGCCAAAACCGTTTTCAGGATATGAATCGTTCCCACAGCCTGAGACGACGCTGAGATCACCCTCATGAAGCAGAACAAGAGAAGGGACATTTTACTCCCCTGGAAGGAATTCATGGCCTCTTAAAATATTTAAAAAAACCTTCACAAATTCATGAGTCAGATTTAAAACTCAGGAAAAGTCCCTTGTAGTAAAATTAAAATGATGCAATGGCTGCAGACACACAGCAGCGCTGCAGTGTGCTTCCTCAGATCAGATAAACAGCGCAGACACTCTGGCTGTCAAATTAAGCTGTCAGATGCCTCACGTCTTCTGGTCAAAAAGTGATAGCACGAAGCGGCATTTACATAGGCCTGACAGCACAATCAATACTGCTCTGGACATTTCTAAGGGAATATTAGGTTATGGTATTAGGTTTAGAGCCATCTGATTAATGCTGCATGGGATGAGCTGAATCTGACTCAGTATTTTGTCTGCAGAAAGTTTGGAGCTGATACTTGCAAACTCTCTGACGGCTGTGAAACTTTTTGGATGCGTGGCTTTAGCTCAATTAAAGCAGCAGGAAGCTCTCGTCCCACTAAAAGACTCTCCAGGAACAGGTACGGATTTCTACCTGCTTGTGCAAGAGCCCCAAGATGAGCTGCCTCTCCCAAAAATTAAAAATATCTTATCATGGTTTGACGCCTCTGTGGGCTAATCAAATCCTGAATTGAATGACCAAAAGAAAACAACAGATGGAAATGTCTTTGCTCCAAGAGTTCAGCCGCTACATTCATGGTAATGAGAGAGATATGAGGTCCCAAAGACTCAAGCACTTGATCTATGACAACCACAGTCAAACCTAGGCCTTCTTTACCGAGCTACGATGATGATTTATGATGCTGGTTTGCTCTGCAATGACAGCACGCCTTGTGCAGAAGATTGACCCCTTGGAGCAGATGGCGAGGGTTATAACCCAACTCTCAGTCACATATCAAATGTCACCTCCAACTCTATTTTCCTCAACTATGCACCGTCTTCTTTAAGAAAAGGACGGACAAGCCTTCATGGTCTGAGAGAGAAACAAAAGGATGAATCAACAACCCTTGAACATGATATTTAGGTCACGAGGTACCAAAACGTTAACAGTTACTGAAGGCACAGTGGTTTTAAGATATTTCATGACTTTCAATAACAAATCACAGAGAAAGACAAAGAGGAACGGATCAACAACTCTGAAACATAAAGAATTTTTGGTCAAATTCAGTTCATCTCCACCTATTAGTGCACACATACCAACTGTCTTGATATCCTGTCTTAACAACATGTGCTCTAGGTTCGTTCATGATGTAGTTTTATGCGAAAGTGGAAAAGTAGGGATGGTGTAGGATGTCGGCTGCAGGAACCAACTGCATATAGCTCATAAGTAATACAAGACACTGCATTTCATCTGGGCATCAACAGGTGGACCTTTGCTCACCAGCAGAGACAAATTTTAGCGAAAGCAAACTGTCCGCCCACCCAGGAACGTAAATCTCAGTGTGGAATTACAGACAATTTAATATCAACATCAAATTTGCAGAAATAATCCAGTTCATTGATAAGATCTAACATTAAAAGTTTTTCACTTGTAACAAGTGACGCGATGCACATTTTTTAATCCAGCTTCATAGACAGATCTTGTGTCTTTATCATCATTGTCTGTATTACTGTCTCTCTTGAGACTATAAGTCAGGATATCCAAGCCAGATCATTGCCTAGACTCCACTCTGCAGCAGATCAGCTCTAACCCAGTCGTGATTAACCTCTAAGATCGCCTTTCTGCATCCAGCTGCTCTGAGAGCGCCACTGGAGGCTGGCTCTGAGAGCGAGGGGCCCCCAGTCTGGGGAGTCACCTTTGTTAGCATAATGAGACACAAGTAATGTCAGAGGAACAAGCAGAAAATGATAATGCAGTGAAGATCACACATTCGTTTTCCTCCAGAGGAACCATCACGCGATCGATACTGACTCTGACCTGCGACCTCCAAACGTTGTGACAGCAGAACGGCGAAGCTGAAGGCCTCACAATCCTCTGGTGTGCGAGAGTGTTGCTGCTGTGAAATATGTTCTCATTAAAGAGCAGATACAATCATACGCACACCAGAGCACCCTGCTGCAGCACATGTGCTCTGTAGGTACTGTGTGTTAGAGTACATGTTGCAAACATGCTACAACACTACGCAATCTCAGCATATACACACACACACACACACACAAACAGTTGTGAATTCTAATTCTCAACCAACATAAAGCTCTCCTCGTGCTGCACGTCAATAGAGCATGTGTACAGAATCACAAAGTGTGAGAGGCTGAAGAGAAATAGAAGAGCTCAGGTAAACACAATTTACTCAAGCATGTGTGAGTGTGTTCGTACAAAGAAGGGAGGTCTATCTTTTTCCCTTATGCTGTGTTTATTCACATGAAGTCCACTGGGACAGACGATGCATTCAGACAAGTGTTCAGGTATGAAGATGAAAGTTTAGGCTTCCACAAATACACACTTTAAGACTGTGAACCAAGACTTTCTCTGAAGCTCTCGTTTTAATCCCTATATCTGAATCTAACATGAGAACAAACTCAAGTTTCTGTTGACTTTATGGAGGACAGGGGAATAAAAAAAGAGCTGCTGAATAGATAAGAAGACAGTTGATAAGGAGGGAGAAAGAGAGAGAGAGAGAGAGAGAGAGAGAGAGAGCGATGCTGTTGGATGTAAAAGAGAAAAGTGCCTTTTTTGTCTCTCTCCATCCCACAGCTCCCTTCAATCCTCGCCATTTCCCAGAAAGCTGTTGTGCAAGTCCAAGGAAAGCCCACTAAAAAGGCTTTTAGAGAATGTTAGTCAAACCATCCCATCCAAGCACATACACACACACACGCACCCACCCACACACACACTCATCATTAACTAGTGTGAGAGTCTGACAGTCAAATGCAGACAGCCCCAGAGGGCCCCTGAACACCAGAAAGCAAATGTCCTCCAGAATCATGGAGACAGTCTAATAGATGATATTCTCATGATATCCTCTGTGCTTTGGAACTGCTGAATGCTTCAGAGAAATACTTTTACTTCAGATGAAAAAAGAATAATTTAGAGTTTTCCTTCCCTGTTCTGGCATTATTTTAAGTGCCTGCTTTTATGTCTTAAATTTGTCATGAAAACAGCGACAGCTGATGACGGAGCAGGTCACGAACCTCCCAACTTCAACCGTCGGAAACTACTTTAATAAGTCCAAGACTATAAAAATGTCTTCTGAGCACATTTAACAGCTTGACTAGATACTGTTCAATGCATATTAGTAGGATTTCGTTAATCATACATTTAAGTCTCAAGCCTGCTCTGTATTAGATCTTGTAAAGAACTTGGCATTGTAACATCTTTAAAACTATAATCTACACATACCAGACCAAGAACTACCTTTCTTCACAAGTAGCTCTTAATAAGACTGAGAAAATCATGTCACGATTCTTAATCATGTACAACAACTCCCAGGCCTTCTATTAATAATAAGCAATAAGGAGAGTTAAAGTGATATTTCACAATAAAAGCCTGTGAGTTGTGAGATAGTTAAGCATACATAAAATTAATGAGTGTTTCAGGTAAGGAAAGATGTATTGTGAAAAAGAGGTTATTCAAATTAGAGTATTAAGCGTATTTATGTGAACATTTCAGCTGAAGGTAAGGTTTAAAAAGACTAAGTGGCAGGGAGTTGAAGACTCCAGTATTTCAAAAGTATTAAAAAGTATTTACGTTGGTGCTTTGAAATTCATGTTCAACATTTTGTGAGAAATTCACTTAAAACATGCTAACTAACCTAAAACATAGACAAAATGTGGAAAATGAACTTCATTTCTGCATTTGAAGAGGTCCCTGAAGCAAACCAAACCCCAAAAAGCGTCTGACTGTCCTTTATTTTGAAATACATGTATGGATGCAGCTTCAGGTTTTGAGTGTTGACAAATGCTGATATGTACACACACAAAAAAAAGAAAGAAAATAACCCACACACACATACACGCAGGACACACATTCACAGGCCGTGGGTGTTCAGCTTCTGAATTTGGAGAACAAAAGGAGGAGACGTGAAAGCTACAGACAACTTCAAACAGCAGATTTTTCCCACACTGACCGAGAACACCGGGCGAGAGAGAGAGAGAGAGAGAGAGGTGGAAGAAAAAACACAGAGAGGGAAATAGTCCATGTTGAGAGGTATAAAACTCTCTGGTAATTTATATGAGCAGCGGTGCGGCTCCTGAGTCCCGCACAGGGATCTGTGTGTGTGTGTGTGTGTGTGTGTGTGTTTGTGTGTGTGTGTGTGTGTGTGTGTGTGTGCGTGTGTGCGTGTGTTTCTTATTTCTACCACGTGTTCTCCCTGCCACAGTCTCTCACCCAACCCTATAAATCCTTTAAAATCATTCAATAACCTATAACATTAATGTCAGTGGGCTGCTGTACCATTTACTGTACCCCTGTGTGCACATCTGTGTGAGTGTGTGCATGTGTGTGTTTGTGTGTGTACAAAACAAGCTGTTAATGAGTCATGCTGGTCACTCAGAGTGTGTTTCAGTGTGTGAAAATAGAAAGACTGCAGTGTGTCTCAGATGGTGGAATATGTCAGCAAACAAGTTCTTGGATTTAATTATTCCACCTTTAGGTCATCGCTGACATTTGAGCTATCTGATAAAATGTCTTCACCACATTTGGCATGAAAGATTTTCTGAGAGGCGGATATCAGGAACTATTTTGGTAAACAAAAAGAAGCATAAAACAAGAAGATTTGCTGATGTGGAGGCCTTCAGTGCTGATGCGTGCATTTTCTGTCTCTAATTTTGGCAAACTTTTTGTGAGACAGCAGAACAATCCTGTAAACTCTCACTCAGCGTAGTTGCTTTTTTGAATATTTGTCTTCCACATTCACATAGTGTAAGTTAGAGAGCTGCAGAAAGTTTAGCAGAGACAATCAAAAGGTAAAATAGGAAAGACAAAATCCCTGGTTTGCAGTAACTGATGGTCCACTCTGTTTCAAAGAGGTTTTAGCAGCTAATGCTGGATCAACATTCTGAGTCACTGCAGACATTTCCCTTTTCAGCTCTGTATGATGTGATCCCTGCAGACATTCACAGTCTGGCTCTTGGATGTGTGTTTGTCCACTGTATTTAATTCAATTGAGGAGTGGGGTTGTTTAACTGAACAACCGACACTTTAGAAAAGAGTAACAGCCTCTGAGTCTTGTGCTTGCTCCTTCCTTTGAGCCACGTGAGAGGGATTTTCAGATCAATAAAGCAAATATTAACTTGTGGAGGTAACTGTCTGTGAGGTCACGTGATGAGTGCTCAAACAAGACAGAAAAAAAGGTAGTCAATGCAGACAGACTTTACTTTGAAAGGCTGATAGAACAATTTTGATTGGGTTGTGCTAAAGGGGTCGAGCAGCTGCAGGACTCCAGAGGAATGTGGATTTGTTTAAGCAGGTGAACAAGAAGTGGTTTAAACATGTGCATCGACCAGCATCAACAGGAAGCTTGGATAATCCCCCATCCAGACCTCCAGCTCTGAGAAGCTGACATGCCGCTGGGTTCTGCCAGGCGAGAGTGCCTGCAGGGTGGATACCCTTCAGGGAAATGCCCCTTTCTGTTTCCTTTATGCTTTGCACACTTGGATTGCTTCTGCTCTAAGAAAATGGACATTTTCCTCGTACATTTCTGTCTCTAAGCGGTTTGATTTTTCACAATATTTTAGAATTTCTCCTCGACCATGAAAAAACATGAATACAGGAAGTCAACAACAACTTCTTTTTTTATTATTTTTGATACCTGTCTCAGTGAGGAAAATCCAAGGACCAAAGGATTCACTGACTAAAAATGCACTCATGGTCAAAGCAGCTGCGGGATGAGATGATTTTGACCTGAATTTTGTCATTTTAATGGAGAGAGGAAGAGTTTGTCTGTGAACATTTGCGAAGAGGGGATTTTTTTGCCTGATTTATTGCTCAAGTTGAATTTGAAGATACAATTCTGCTCTAAGCCTCTCTCACTTCTTCCAATCCTCATTCTTGGCCCTGCATGAGCTAGTTTTTTTTTTGTATAACTGTATGCTTCACACGCAGAAAATCAGGTCAATTAAAAGTTTCATATATGACATTTTGAAAGTTTAATGATTATTTTAGGTAACAGATTCACACTTTGTCTCTGAATAATTTATCACACAGTTATCAAAAGTTGCTCTGTCTTGGAGAAGATGATTTAAAGGTATCTCAGACTCTCAGCCCCTCCTCGTGTCCCAATTCTGCTGAAACATAGCGTCAGATTTTTGACGTGAATCTGCTCCACTCAGAGTTTATCACTCAGTCAGGTTGTACAGAGGAGGAGCTCAATCCTTATGAAAGATACAAACTTAAGTTGGAGTTTGGACTTAATGCAGAGAGGTCTCTGGATGTTGCTTTAAGACTCTCTCTCAGCTGCTTGAGTTTGCTTGTGTGTTACTGAAGCATCTTACTCTCCTGGTGCTTAAACTCATTGCTTGTCCTTCTTTAATTGTTCATTTCATGCTCAGCCTCCCTCTGCCCACTGCTGCTGCTGCTCTCTGCTCCCTGCAGCCTCGCCCACGTCCAGCCCAGGCGCAGGGTGTGGACCCCGGAGCTGACCTTGTGCTGCCTGCTGGAGAGGCAGAGGAGGGTGTGGTGAGGAGGGGACAAGAGGTGGTGGCAGAGTATTGATCGATAGCTAACTTTATTGCCTTTAAGCCCAGAGCTCCTGTGTGCTACAACCTGTGTTTTATGTCTGTGTATATGTGTGCCGGTGTGTGTGTGTGCGTGTGTGTGTGTGTGTGTGTGTGTGTGTGTGTGTGTGTGTGAAACAGAGAAGGAGAAAGATAGAGGTTTTGCAGAAAGAGAAGGAGTCAGTCTGATATCGACGTGGACTTGAACATGAAATCATTACAGTCATTAAATTCACAGCAGACCAGTGGTGGCTGCTTTCGTTCTGAAGTCTTCTCCACATCCCGACACCTCGTGACCAAACACTTGAGTGTTTCTGTGATGTGTAGCAGCTTTACAATGCTACTCACAGCACTATCTGTTCTCAAATATCACACAATATACACTTTAAACACCTGCTACAACCATCCTATAGTTTGTTTATTTCCCTCATTTTTGTTAGTCCTTCAATTCTAACATGGTGGTCATGTGACTTGTGCAGCAGTTTCCTGTCACACAGTTGTGAAAATGCACGGCTCAAGATCAGCAGCAGTCTGTCTGCGCTGCCGAGAGGAGGAAGTGCTGCGTCAGGGCTTCCGTCGAGTACCCGGAGACTGAGTCACAGCATTAAGAGATGGAGGGATCAATCACTGGATGAATCAACAAATAAAAAGCCATCCAGTTTAGTTTCTAAACAAATGGAAAAAAAAAATTTAAACCTCAGACTTGAAAATTTGCCTGAATCAAATCTGAATTCAGCCTGTTTTGTATTCATCATGTTCTCCTTCAAACTACTGGAGCTATCAGAGAAAGCTTGTGTGGCTTCATGAACAGGGGTACTTAAGACGAAACAACTTCTACGTTACCACAGATGAAAATCTGGTCTTGACTTCTGAAAAGATGAAAAGGTTAGAGTTGACAACTAAATAAAAGATGGATTCCCAGTTTGAGACCCTGTTATTTCTGATGTTGACTTTGTTATGCAAGAGAAAATAGAGATAATGTAAGAGAAGGAGTAATACGACATGACAAATAAGGTTTTTTTTCTCAATTCACCTTAATGAGTTTTAACCACCTCCTCATGATACATCACCTTGTTCCTCAAATGAATATTTATTGAAAAGATCATAAATTGTGCACCAAATGTTCTTTTGAAAACTACATAGATGATTAAAATATTGATATACACTTAAGTATGATTGTACACACTAGAATCAATGGCAAAACAGGCTGTTTGGCATTGGAAGAGAAAATTTGGCAATTCTTTGAAGGATGCAACTCACAACCTCAGATCTGCTGCTCATCCTAATAAAGGCATATTCCCTAAAAATGTGGTTCCCCATTTTAAAGTGAACTAATTTGGCTCCCAACAAAGCATTTTCAAATCAAAGAAAAAAAACAACAATTATACTGAACGCATCTTTTTTTTCCTAACTTTTAGTGGCAAGTTTAGTTAACATGATCATATCTACTCAAAATTTCAGCTGCATGCATGGTAGAGACTAACTTTATAGAAGTGAAAAGTGTCCTAAAGTTCCCTGTTTTTGCTAATTTGAAACTGAACATTACAGTTGATGGTGACAGAAGACAGCATTAGTCAGTGCAGCACCTGATTGATATCTTTGCCTTGTTACTGTCTGAGTTTTGGTTATTTTGTTTACACATAACTGTTTTTAAGAATCCATTCTACTACATGTCAAGCACCATCTCCGATTCAAAACCTTCTGTTGTCCTCTGCAGTTTTTGTGCCTTACACCTTTCTTACCTTCCTATTTGTACCTTTTCTTTTCCCTCAGGTTACCCATTTTATAGCGACGGTGTGCTGTTGAATAGTTACCGACCTTTGCACTGAAGTAGTGACCAATCAGCATCAGGTATTTAACTTAAAGAAACACAGATTTTTGTATTTGCAGTGACTGTTTCTGTTGTATGTAATGTGTTCAGTGCAAAATGCCCAGCAAGGCTCATACTCAGACTAAACTGTTCAGTTAAAGGCACATGAAGAGTAATCCCATCTTTCTGGATTTAAACCAACAACATCCCGCCCTACTCGTCCCCGTGTATCTGGCTTTCTGCCCACACTTCATGAAGTGAGTGGCTGTCTGCAGTTAAACACTGATCTGGGGTCAGAGATACGGAGCAGGCAACATTCAGCACTGTCGAGGTGGTGATAGCATACTGTCGCTGAGGTGATAAGAGAGTGACGGGGACTGACCTTTCCCTGGTGGTCCTTCTATAAACACCGCTAATGATGGCTCCAGGTGATAACACCTAGCCCCCCCACCTTCTTTCTCTCTCTCTCTCCATCTACTGCTGTCCTGCGCTCGCTCCTCACTCTCCCTGCACCGTGCTAAAGCCCAGGGTAATATCCCTCCCTCCCACTGATATCCTTTTGTACTCACAGGAGAAATCCTAGAAATCCCCTCTCCTGCTCGCCTGTTTAATCTCCTTATCGCTGTGGAGATTACAGCACCCGCTGAATAGAAGAATGAGCAGCAAAGAGCAGAGAGTGAAAACTGCTGCACTGTGATACGGTGGGAGTCGACAGATTACAAGGATCTGTGGTGAACAACGGTTCAGAGGTCCTCGAGGGCTTGACCGAAACAAATGTTACGAGTTTGCTCAAGATTTAGTAACAGAAACTCCTTGCTCTCTGATTTAGAACCACCATGTTGAAGCTTAGATAGTCATGTTTTCCAAGCTCGAGGAAGGGAACACTTAATGCGCCTTTGAAAGAAAATATCATAAAGAGCTCATTTAATCGCTAGAGCTTCAGTCATCAATGCTTCGTCTCAGCTTTTAGTCGTTCCCATGATGAGAGGCTGCAAACATGCATCAATTAAAGAATTACTGAGTGGACACTAGCAGCACTTTGGCCATTTAACGCTCTGACACTGTTCTCCCAGAGCAGAATTACATGGATTACACGGCTGATTGCCAGCACCTCGTGGCCACGCCGCCTCTGAAATGAATATGGAGAGGCGCAGAGATTCACACAGACACTGCAGCTCGTCCAAGACTAGTAGTAAAAGGACAACCCCACATCCTGCCTGCTAGCTTGTCACTGAGCCAAATGAAGTGTATAGGCCTCAACTGAGTAATGTCAGGGGTGGAGATGGGGAAGTTTATCAAGGAAGCATGTGGAGGATGTGGCTTTCCAGTCCTCTAAACTCATAAAAGAGGGTGCATAAATAAGGCCTCAGTGTCTGCATTAGGGTGACTTTACCGCACTTTTGTATTTTAGGAATAATAAAATTATCATCACGTCGGCAGCCTCTAAAGTGTGAGAGAAGGGCAGACCACAGCCTAGAGTGTTTTGGACTTAACCAGAAAGATTGACCACTAATAAAACTAATGTTGACATATTCAAACAAAGTAAATTTAGTGACAAAAAGCAAACTGTCAATAATCCTTTCCACAGAGATTCTGAGACCCTTTAACAGGTTTTTCCTCTGCATTATTCGCTTATCACTATTGTCGATTTTGGACAACACTCCTGCCAAATTATTACATAATTAATGTTGAGAGCATAAAAATGAAAAGAAAAAAAAAATCCTGATTTGGATGTGTCATTCATAATCAACTGACCTCTGATGTTCTTGTCATTGTTTGTAACTTAGACGTTGATATCTTCCAAAAAGGCTAAAGGTCAAAGTTTACTTTGAAGTTAAAATCTGAATGGCTGACTTCCTCTTGGGTTTAAGGCATAAGCACAAGAGGCTTTATCCTAAGGTCTTTACATGGGTCTTTACATGCTTCGTGTGTACACCATTTTTTTTTCTTAAACAGGTAGGTGAAATTATCCACTTAGGCAGTGGTTCCTAAAGTGGGGTTTCGCTTGATGCTATTCAAGGTCAAAAACTATTGGAAATTTATATTTCATTGGTCGTTGTAAATAATTCAGATAAAAAAAAATGGTGTTAACTTTGATACAAAACTATGCAAACTCAAAATGTTTAATCTGTTTTCCCACATTTTTTCCACTTGACCAGTGTAATAAGGTATGACTTATTAGGAAAACACAGCCACATACACATACACATAGTGATGGTCTGATTTCATAACAATGAGCTAGAATCTTTGGACTCTTTTTTAGGAGTCGTCGATCAGTTTATACTCACAGCAGGGTGTCACAGTGACAATTTGGGGGTCGCAGGCTGGAAGTTTTGGAGAACTTGCTCTTTATAAAGGATAAGTGCCACATTTTACTTTGTAAATCAAACAGTATTGGCTGACTTCCAGTTGGGTTTAAGGTACAGAGCAAAACACTTTCTTGTAGGACTTAGAATGCTAATTAATGTGTCAAAGAAAAGTTGTTTTGAAAGTAAAAATGTTGGATGGATTTGGTGCATGTGCAAAGTTTTGTGAGTTCTGGAGCATGTTGCACTGTTTGGCTGAATCCAGTCCCATCATGGATCAAGAATTATAGACTACCTGAGTTAAGTTTTTGAAAAACACAAGGAACAGAAAGAGTTTGAACCTGCACTACTGCTTCAGTCTCAGTCACCACCGCACACTGCTGTACGATTAGGCCTCAGAAAGCCAGGCTACGTCCGCGAGCTTGTTGCATCATGCACTTTGTGAGGCTCTTTAAAATACGGACCAAAAGAAGATGTTCAACCTCTGAAAACCAGAGAGAAGTTTGAGGTTTAACCCTTAATCTGTGCCCAGCTCGAGTTCGCTCTGCAGCAGCAGGATCGAGCAGAGCTTCATCCCAAACAGCCTCAGATCAGAGCGAGCACCGAGGATCAAAACTGAGACAAGCCGATGACGAAGACGAGGAGTTTAAAGGATGCAATCTCTATTCTGGAGCAGGTCCTCATTTCACTGTCTAGCGCTCTGGCAGACCTCCCCCCTTTCCCCCCTCTCTCTCCTCTCTAACCCATGCAGTCCCCTGCTCGGCACACTCAATTATTTATCAGCTTACAGACGCACTGAGCAGAGAGGAGAGGAGGGAGGAGGCAGCTGCAGACCTCCTCGCTTCTGCTTTTCACTGTTGCACCTTTCTCTCCATGGTCCTCCTCTTCAAAAGTGACCATCCCTCCTCCTCCTCCTTCCTCTTCTTCTCTTTCGATGTCCTGAGTGACAGCCTGAGTCTAGCTCTCCTTCTTTCACTATGTTTTTTCCTGTTCCTCTTTCTCCTTTCTTCCTCTGCTTTTCGATGTACCTGTTCATTAGTTCAGGCTACTTGTTTTGTTTCCTCTCTTCCAACCTCCGTTATTGTTCCCTTGCTCCGGAGGTCTTTGTTCTCTCTGAGAGTCTCTGAAGGGACAGATGGTAGTACTTTAACTCTGTTACTGTTGTCTGAGCAGCATCAAGGAGATCACTGCAACCTCAGCACTGTGTGTGTGTGTGTGTGTGTGTGAGTCGAGCAGCACTGCAGCACATGAAGCTTATCACATGTTAGTCCAAACGCATTTTACAGTTTGGAAAACAAAAATTTTGATTAAAAAGAAGAGAATGCATCTAATTTGTAAAATTTGTGCAGATGTGAATGTGCAAAAACTCTGCATCAATATGGTTTTTGGCACATCAATTCCTTATGTACAGTGGATTTGTGTCTCTATGAAGAAGAGAAAGAAAGAGGAGGAGAGAATCAGTAAGCAGCGGTGATAAAGAGGAATAGCTAATGTCAACTGCAGTGGCTGCTGCCTCTGTATCAAAGCCCCCTGCTCGCTTCATATCTGCAGACAGCCACCAGCAACAGACTCCCCATCATTAACTACTGTACAGCACACCGGACTGGGAGAAAGAGAGAGAGAGAGTAGAGAGGGAGGGAAGGGAGGAGGAGACTCCAAGACAACAGGAGGAAGACATAATGAAGTGAGAAAGAAAGACTAAAACAGGCTGAAAAGAGGGAGGAGGAGGATACAAGTGAACAGCTTGACAGAGGAGGCAGAGATCGACTGAGGTCACCGTGATGTTTGTTACATCACCTCCAGCAGCAGCGTGGGCTGGTTGGTGTTAAACTCCTCCGTAAAAAGGCTGAACCTCCACTGAGAACACCCCTCTCTCTGAGTCCAGCTTTGTTTGCGAACTTTGTGATGAAAGACGTATGAAAAGAGACATTGATAGTTGTGTAAATAAACAACTTCAATCATATATTTGGTGACTTGTTGACTTTGGTGTCGGCTTTTGGCCTTCATGTGGAAACGTGACACTAAACTTGTTCAGATTAACCCTGTTTGTATGGAAGCAGATGCTCTTCTGCCAGCAGCCAGTTAAAGGCAGAGTGATGTGGGCGGACCAGGAGGGACAAGGCTCGCTGATCTGATAACACCTTTTTTTTCTCTTCATTTTGCATCTTTTGAGCACTTTAATCTGAACAAAGCTGCAGCAGCTCACAATTAGAGCTCTTAAAACAATTACTGCACACTGAACCCAGGAGTCCTGCACACTAAACAGGGTAAACTAAGCCTGAGGGGGAGAGAATATCCATTCTTCTACCCAGAATGCATAGTGCTGAGTTCTGAAACTCAGAAAGCTTGAAAGCAACCCTCAGCTATGGGTTATATTGAATCACAATGCAAAGCTAGTCCCCGATCGATGAGTAGGAGCCTTAAGGTTTGCTGTTTAACAACACACGCCAGCCGGCTTCAGCAGTTAAACCGGAGCAGCGAAAAGTTGAAAACACGCCTGATGGGCGTCTCTGGGAGTACGCGCTTGAAGCCTCCTGTAGGTCTGCAGCACAGAACAGAGGGCTTCTCTAGACGAAGGTCAGAACACGCTGCAGCGCCGTGTGTTTCTTGCTCTACACTGCACGTCAATAAAAAGCCTCCTTTACCCACTTTCAGCTGAATCTCCCGAATCCCCTGATCAGGCCCGAGTCCCAGAGCACAAGCACTGCGCAAACACACACACACTCTCACTGACACACATGCTCAAAGAGTGTGATGGGGGATGTAATCCACAAGATATGATACTGTTCTGCTCTTTAATAAAACCTGACATGAGGAAAGAAAGTGATTTAGTATCATTCTGAAGGTTTGAAAGTGTGTGCATCTGCAGAGGAGCAACATGCTGTGTGTATGTGTATGTGCATGTGTGTGTGCGTGTGTGTGTGTGAGTGTGTGTGTGCATAGTTTTAACTAAAACAGCCATAAACGGAAACAGGAAACTCAACTTTGGCCATTTAATGTCAAATACTCATCACTACTTCTTGTATAAACCTCCAAAGTGGTACAGAGGCAAGAAAACATTTTCAGGGGTTATAGTTTATCTTAAAATACATTTTCTATAGTTAACCCACCACAAGAATCATTGGTAACACCAAACCCCCAAAGATTGATTAAACATTCTTTTTGGAAATCATGGGCTCTGAAGAGGAAAAGGAGGTACCGCAGCAGCTTCTTCTTAGCTCACAGCTCAAATTAATCATCCCTGATAGTCTGGTAAACAGATGAGTCCACAGTAGGGGGAGCTTACACATATGGAGGCTCCATAAATGCCGAACAACATCTATAGCTTTAGGAGCAACATATGCTGCCAACCGGACAATAACCATGTTGATAAGTCTCTTCTACAAAGGTTACAACAGCATGGCTCGGAAGTTGAGGAGTCCAGGTCATAAACTGACCTGCCCCCAGCCTTGACAGGTCAGCCGGTGAACATTTTTGGTGCATCATGTATCACAGAAACAATGTGGATGAACTAATGCACATATGTATCCTTAAAATGAATAAAAATAAAGACTGTATTTGACCGAATGAGCACTTTGAAGCTGCATCCTCCCTCTGAGTAACAGTTTCAGACCTCACTGGTGCGGCAGAGCCTCATTTCTTTAAATAATACATCTCTTGCTCTGAAATGCAGAATAATGACATTTGAAACATGTAAGGAAAAACTGAAATGAATTGCGGCCCCTGTAGAAAATAATTCAAGCAGAATTAAATGAAGCAGTTAATTGCAGTCCAAAATTGACATGACAAATAAGAAAATGAGTGCACGAGTCCAATTGTGGTATTTTCCCTGCATTTGTCCAGCCTACCATGTAAATGATGATGAGTGTAACAACAAAAACAACACAGTTTGTGAACTTTTCTGATAAATAACTGCACAAAGATTTGGTTTATATAATAAAATATTTTTGCAGTTATTTATCAGAATTTGTATTTGTAACTCAAAGCTGTTTCTAAATTTGTTTCAAAATTTTTAGACATCTACATTCATACTACTCTGTGCTTTACCTTATGCAGTTGAGGCTTTGGATGTATGACTGTCTGCTGGAGACAGTTACAGAAAAACATACTGCTTGAATTGGTTTATTTCAAAATTTCTGAAATGCTACTTAAATTACAAAAAAAATAAAGCAGAGAAAGCAAAGATGTTTCACTATCATGTTCAAGACTTATCAGAAACTTTGTCAAATTTACAAATTATAATTCAGCCTTTGGAAGAAGAATCAAACGCTTTATTCTATCTAAAGTTAGCAAGGACATATCACGAGGGAGGTTTTGTTTTCAGTAAATAAAACTAGAAAAAACAGTGTTGATAATAGAGTGTATGTTTGAAAATGAAAGTCATGTCCCTGAGTGGTTAACCTTAAATGTTGAAAACTGAATCAGAGCCTGGGATGAATTTCAATAAAGTGGCTGATCATCAAACCTGAAAGCAAACTGACCCCTCAGTGAAACAAGCTTCCCTTGGTTCCTTTATGAAAAAGCAATTAATCACTGTTATCATCGCTCCCATCTCTCCATAACGTCTCTTTAATGCGCTTGTTTTGATTTTGTGCAGGAGTTTCAGAAATTGAAGCTGCTGCTTGTTTGCTGCAGGTGACAGTTCTAATTATAGCAGCCTGTTTTCTAAATGAATATTTAGTTTAATAAATCAAACAGACTGAACCTCTGTTGCCCTTTAATAAGGGACTGGAGAGAAACTTGTTTGTAGCTGGCACTGGAGGCTTTTTTTTTTTGCTTGTTTCTTTTCAGAGATTTCAGTCCAAGACAGTGTCAGAGGATCTTTCTGGAGGGGGATTAAAAGCACTGAGAGATCACACAACCAAATCAGGACGAACACAAATACCAAACAGCAGAGAGATGTGAGAGGAGTAAACTGACACTCTGAGCTCACAGAGGAGAAGGAGAAACAGTGTCAGACTCTTTAGCCCAAAGCTTTCTGACTGTAGAAATAATGTCAAACATACATCTGTCTCTACAAATAACTCTGAAGTGTCAGCGCCCAGTTTTGTGGCCCTTTCAGATGTTTAACTTCCTTTAATAGGTCTTGTATTTGAAATAATATGTCTTTGTGTCATCTTCATTTGAAACTTCATACAATGGCTGATGAAATAAAAAGCAAAATATGCCTTTTTTGTTTAAATGCAAGAAAACAGAGGCTTTTCTTTCTTTTTCACGAAACTTGGGCTGCAAATGTCACAAATTTTCTTGGCTAAGAATTAAAAATCTGGTGACAAATGTAGAAAATACAGACAGAATGACTCTAAAATTAATCATGAGTGCATAAAGATTAAGAGATGGAAATGCATAAAGATAATTTTCTCTCCTTTTGCAGATAAAACACAGTATTCATTTTCTCTTTAGAAGCTGCACATTACATACAGTAAAATAAATTCCTTCCAACCATACTAGCAATTCCAAGCTCTTAACTAATGCAACACACACTCATACACACTCACACACATAGGAGTTCCCAGGAGTGCAACCACTGCAAAGCCACAACAGCATAACATCACATACAACGTACTGCATTAAACAGGAGAGTGTGTGCAGAGTTTCAAATCCCTTTCACAAAGACATCCAAGCCGTGCAAAACTTCATAAATCTGATCTCAGAGATTAAGTGTTGAATAACAGATTAAAAACCTGTTGTATGTTATGAATAATCCGCTGTATCTTAAAGACAAACACAGCTTCAAACACCACATCTCAGTGTGCATGTTCAGCATCCCACATTCTCCTCTTAATGATAGCTGCAGCATATGATGTACCAGCCATAATAAACTTCCTAAGATCACACTCACACACATAAGACGTCCTGCTCCTGCTCACAACAGCTGCAGAGTGGAAAGTATCGCAGTGATCAAAGTTTATCAATACTAATAAAATGCCTGATCATAAGTGAGGCCCGTTTGAACGCTTTTGTGCTCAGTCACAGAGTTCAAAGAAAACCTTATCTCCACACTTAGTGGTGTTGGTAAAAAAATGAAAGGATCTATTAGCAAAGATGTGTTTGATCACAGAGGAACAATGAGCCGTGGATTAAAGAACAGGCGTAGAAATGCTCAGTCACACGCCATGTGTCAGTGCAGTGTTTCCTCTCATGTGTGGCTCCCTCAGAAGTGTTCAGGAGCCCCACAGGGCCTCGGTACTCACCCAGAAATACATCATCATCTCGGCTGAGAGGGGGTGGGAGACCAGGGGGTGGAAGATGGGGGTATGCAAGGACACCAGAGAGGCCAGCGCTCTTCCCCTTTAGTCTCTCTAATGCTTCTTCAGTATGTCTGTCCGGGTGTTGTGCACTGCTTGTCTTTCTCTTCAGTCACTCTCTTCTCTCTTTCTGGGAAGTTTTTAATACTCTGTGTCTTCTGTAATTGCTCTTTGCAGTTGTAAAGTCCACTTTTCTTCACTCAGTCCCTCAGATTCCTCTGAAGCGTAACTTCGTCTCTGAGAGTCGCCACGCGGCTTTCTCAGAGAACTCTTCCGTTGCTTGTTTGCTGGTGGAGAAAAGGCAAAGAAAGAGAGGATGGAAAGTACCTCTTCTCCTAGTTCTTCCTCTATCTCCTATTCTCCAACAGGGCACCCTTTCTTGCCCACTCAGCTCTTCCTGCCTTCTCTTTTCTCTCTTTCTTGACGCTGTAAAGTGTCCGACTCTCCTCTCTTACTGTGAGCACACTCTCTCCTTTTGTTTCTTCTTCTTGGTCTCTAGTTCCGGGTAGTCCCAGGTTTCAGGCAGACCTCTTCTACAGTATTTCTGGATGAGGAGCGCCGGAGTGGCTGAGGGTAGGAGGGTGAGAAAAGCTGAAGATCACCACAAGGTACAGTAGCACAGAAGCTTTCAACCGGGGAAAGACAAGTGCAGAGGGGAAGGGGGGTGAGAGAGAGGAGGGAGGAGGGAGGGAGGGAGGAAGGGATGCTGGTGTTGCAGATACACGCTGGGTTGGAGAGAACAGCGAGCGGCTGCACAGAAGTTGACGACGGAGAAAGAAAGAAGAAACGAGAAAGCGAGAAGATGAGAGAGAAAGGAGGTGACATGCACGGAGATGGGAGGAAAAGAGAGAAAGAGGGAGCAGCATGCCTTGTTGTTGCTTATGCTAAAGAGCCAACGATACCAGCCGGTTTCATTAAGTTGCGCTGGGAGTGTCGGGAGGAGGAGGAGAAGGAGGAGGAGGTTCGGTTGGTGGTGCATGTGGGGGGGTAAGAAGCAAGAGAGCCGTCAAAACAAAATACAATTTAGAGCGCTTGTGTAACCAGAGAAGAAGAGAAGGAGGGAGAAGTGAGAGAGATGTAAACAGCTAAACTGGAACCACTGATTCTTTTCTTGTCGTTCTTTTGTTCCCTCTGTTTGTTCCTCCTCTGCAGAAAGTGTGTGTGCTTGTGTTAATGTGTGTGTATGTATGTGTGTGTGTATTGACTGGGTTCGCCAAGCTAGTCTGGCCCACTGTATTGCAAGGGGAATACTGCAGGTTGCCATGATCAAGCTGTGTGTGTGTGTGTGTGTGTGTGTGTGTTTGAGATGAGTGATTTTTTTCATATGTTTGTGAATTTTAAAGTCAGTCTTCAAATGAGTGCTACATCTCTAACACATATGCAAAGACCTGTTTTTATTGCACACACAGGAGGATCAGAGTGAATGTGTGTGTGTGTTCATGTGTGTATGGGTGTGTTTGCAATATGGCTTGGTCAGAGAGACAGGCAGAGAAGGAGGTGCTGGATGTAGTAGCCTGCCTCAGCACATTTACACCCATCACCCCTCCCTCTCTCCCTCCCTCCACCAGTACAGTCGATACACCGCTGAGGCAAGCTGCCATGTTAACCCTTCACTTCAGATACTTTCCTACACACACACACATGCACGCACACACACACACAGACTGGGAGCAGTGGGCCACTCCTGCCTCACTCTCTGCGTCTCCGTGTGGTACTGCAGACCAACGACAAAGAACTCTCCATCTTGTTAGAGAATCATAAATAGCGTCGCTGCTCAGAAGTTAAATCTCATTTGATTCACACTGGCAGCATGAAAAATAAACACAATTAAAATTGACGTCTGAAATGAAACAAGATTCATCAGCTGAATTAAACTCAAAGTTTCTCTCCCTGCCAGGTTCGGAAACATAAATAAGTTTGTATGAAAACACTCTGCACTTCGTATCACAATGCATTTTTACACAGCTCAGACCAAAGCTGTTTTCTTCGTGCTTTATTCCATTGAGGAAGATCCGTTCTTTGAGCAACATCTTTGATCAAATTAAGAGGAGGTTAGACTGTGAGGTGGACACATCATGCAAAAAGTGAACACTAACTGAAACATGAGAGATCAGCAACATCTAAACAGACCTCAATTTTGACTTCAATCAAGTCATTGGAAGCATTCATCTATTCACCTCGTCTCACCTCACCATCAGTGAAAATTTGTTTGACTGAGTAAAAAGAGCTGCGTGGTTCACCTTTAACTCACTTCATGTTAAACTTCAATGGATTCAGAAAGATAAAAACAAATTCAATCTTGTTAAGAACGGAAAAATAAATAAGTGTTTTGTGAAATATTTGATTCTTCAGAGGCAGCAGAAGAAAACAAGGAAAAATGTGCCCTGTTCACCAACCATTCCCAAGAAGAAATGCGCTCTTAAAACTCACTTATGCAGTTAGTGAGAAAGTTATGGCACTCACCAGCGTTTTGCCCATACTAAGTATACTTTATAAGAGTTGAAATAACTCTGAAAATCAAATACTTTTGATTTTTGCTGTGTGCAACACTTATTAAATGAAAGAAAGCACAACATCCAGTATTTTTCTTTACTTAGATATGAGCACTTTTGAATGCTCATCTACGAAGTCAGGTTACATTTGCTCTGCTTGGTATGAGCACTGACAGGACATAACCAGGATTTACTAGCGTTACATGTTATGCCCATAGACTGTATGATCAGTAGACGTACTGACGTTGGCTCAAACTGAAGCTTCCAGCAGATGCCCCGATCCCTGGTGTCTGGCTGCAGTATAGGTCATAAGCCCCGCCTCCCCATGCACCTGGGTATGAGCTGGGAAAACTTTAAGAAATTACGATACCTGGTAGAAACGTTTCCCTCATCCTTACACTAAGGTGGTATGATGATGTAATTTGGCTGCATTGTGTTCAAGTGTTTTTTCAATGAGAAGTTGGTTTTTCATTAGTTCTTGGACGTTAAAAACCGTGTTATAAGTTTCTTTTTATGATCGCTGACAGCTGCCGTTCGTGAGTAGTTTTTATAAGGGATCTAAGAAACTTTGGGAAAGAAAGCCAAAAGGAGACTAAACCTTCTAAAGAAGAAGACATAAATATTTTTATTTATCTTTTTTATTTGGCTCCACCAGAAATTCTCTACTGCGCAGACTCTGGCTGCACAATGGCAGAGTCTTTATGGCCAGCACTAACACTAGTTTCTCCAGAAAGTCCTCACAGCTACTTGAAGTGATGACTTGAATAATGACATGTGTTTAAAGAAGTGTTCTCGTCACTTATCACCGAAGGCTACATGTGATATTTAATGACTCATCTGTCATATTATGACTTCTTTCACAGCAGCAGCTCAAAGAATACCCATACTAATACGCATAGATCTCTGCTATTATGAGATATATTTCACTTTGGTGTCAGGTAATAAGCTCACAACTGGAACAAACTTCACACTCAGGTGCATGTGAGTAGAGGTCAGAACATACAGAGTTCTGCAGAGTCCGAATCCATATTCTCAACGTGTACCAGGTTGGATCTGAAGTCTACAGGGTGGATTCACAGAGCTGATTTATGCACATTAGCTCTTTTTTAACTATTCCACTTCAAATGTAGAAGAACTTATTTTAAGATCTGCATTGGGGGAATACACTCCATATTAAAGTTGCATCAAACACTCTCAGTGTGGTGGGTTCATTTTTTAAAACTTCAATCCAGCTTCTGGAGGGTTATGTGCATCATTTCACCATCAATAAAACATCAGCACATTAATTTAAAAGGACTGCGATAACTATTCGAAACAAACAAGCTTGGGCTTCATCAGCACATCGGGTTTCACACTGCTGAGCAAAGCTGGATGCTTCACCGTAGCAAGAACGCTACCCTTCAACACAGGAGAAAAAAGTTTTCAAGTTTGACATATGGACATTAACAAAAGTAAGAAAATAATGAGCTTATTCGTAGTTAGAATAGATTATGAATACCAAATTATCTGCAGCCATTTGTACTGAAATTGGTTTTTAAGACTAGCTTGAAATGAGGCCATTTACATACATGTATGCATGCCTGGTGTGCAGCCTCAGCTCTCCCTCTCCCTCACCGCTCACACTGCTCTTTTTTTCCCCAGCAACGACCGTTTGAAAGAGAACATTTTCCTATCAAATGTGGGTGTCATGCTATTTCAGGTCTGGGTCATGAATAAGTTAGGCCCGACTCGGCATGTGAGTGAGCTAATACAAAAATAACGACAGACTGCTGGAGGGTGGGTGGGTGGTGTCGGAGGAAAGGAGCAACATCAGGTCAACAGAGACTCAGAGGGCGAGTTAGACGTACGGAGTGACGGCTGCGTCCATCACGCTCAGTGTGTCGAGCTGACACAGGCAGAGATTCAGCCAAGCGAGAAGCATTTTCCAGTTAATGGGTGATAACTCATCTATAAAGGATGAGTAAATGATGTATTAACCATTCATGAAGCTGTTAGTTACAACTGATAAACCTTTTATTAAGACTGACTTGGTAGAAAACTGACTGAGCATGGACTTGTTCGCTGAACTTTTCATGGTCGACAGGACGCTTTGAAGGAGGACATCAGGCTTCAGAAATACAACTTCTATATCCATCGCATAACATCTGGAATATAATCCAGATTTAATCTCGATGAAAAACTGAAACAGCAAAGATAAACAGCTGAATGCAAGCACAAAACACCTCTCTGTCTCACTCTCTCTCTCTCTGCTACAGTCTGCCTTTTGCCGAGTGCTGCCAGCAGAGCCTCCATCAGGCCTCAGAGAGCCCTGCTGCCAGCTCTACCTGATCTCAATCCTCCTGCTGGGGTTCCTCTCATTGACTCTCTGTCTGCTGCCAGGCACGCCGAGCTATCTCTCACCTGGTAAAAGTCGGCAGGCTGCTTTGGCTCCACCACTGTTTACTCTTCCCTCTCCAGGAGGGGAAACAGACAGGTTCACGGCGTGTTTGTGCTGGAATGTGTTGCATCTTAATAACAGGTGTCCTTCCGGTGTGTAAGTGGGCAGAAACTGGCATCCCCTTGACTCTCTTTCCCTCCAGCTGGGAACAAAACTGACTGCTCTGTGTCCACTACAAGAATAGAGAGAAAGGACAAGTGAGAACAAGGAGAAATGTTGAGTCCAAGACTGAGACGCGTCCAAAAGAGAAACTCAGTGATCAAAACCAGTTTCAGTTAAGAGCCAGACAGTGTCATGGACGAGAGAATAAAATCTAATTCTCAATATTTAATTGCTGTAAATTAAGGCTGAAACTGTCTTTGCTGTTGTGTTCTAAACACTCATCTCTCAGTAATTAGAGGGCGTACTGATATCAGGCAGAGGATATACGAGAAGGATTTCATAGAGAAACAATATGCTCTACTTTTTTCTATTTTTCAAGTAAACAAGGAGGTACATGATTTTGCCTCGCACATCCTTGAAAAGTCATACATAGCCAGGGTTACATGGTGGGTCAATGTAAGTCATCCTGAACCAGTCAGGCAACTGGAGACAAGCCAAGTAGCAACTTAATGAATGTTAAAGTATTGCAATGTATAATATCATAACCAAACCCAAACAGATTCTGAAAAACAGGTTAACATTGACAAGAGATGGTTGGTATTCTGCAGACCTCTCAAATCACAAACTTTGTTCAAAGTCTCGAACAATTTTTTTGGATTCAAGCTGACTGAACTCTCTTGCTGGCTGGACTCCTTGTCTTCTTCATTATTTTCTAGTGCAGCATCAGAGCATTAAACAACCTAAATTAATGTGTTAAGGCAGAAGCACTCTAGGTCCCCCCAGACCCTGAATGCAGGAAGGCCTAGGCCCCAGTCAAACAAAAAAAATGCACAACAGGGCCCCCCAATTACTGATAGGGGGTCAGGGAATGCCTTCCAAAATCAAGAACTATTAATCTATATTCTATATTTTCTGTTTTTTTTTGTCTGTTTTCTTTTATTGGCCTGTTTGTGTATTCCTATGGTGGATGGTTGCAAGTCTCTAGGCTGAAAACCCAGAGAAACCCTGATTTAGAAATTTCAGTATTGACCTTATATATTTTAGTAAGACAACACCGAATTAGTATGTGCATCATTACAACAGTATGGCTCTGTAGTAGAAGAGTACAGGTACAAGACTGCCATGCAAGTCCTGACTGTTATCCTAGGGAAGAATTTGAAGCATCATAAGACAAAAATCATGACTATGAGCCTAAACTTTTCGCATTGCATTTGTTTTCTTTTACCATTCAATTTGTTTTCATTAAACCATCTTTATTAAAACTTTTGGTTTGAATGGTTGAGAAACCATCAAAATCTCCCCTTTTACTTCCTTTCTACTGGGGATGTCCTTCAACCCTAATTTGTGTGCTGGTGCAAGCTTGGCTTGGTTCAGGCACAGAATAATGGTTAAAACTTGTTGATCTAAAGTTTCATGATAATGTAGATTGTTGCTGCAAACACTCAACAAACAAAAACATAGTAGTCTCTTGATTTAATCCATCCCTGCACCTAAACCCTCCTCCTCTGCTGGATCTGTAGCTGTAACAGCATCACCCACCTTCACAGAGTCATAATGTTTTTGTCACATGAATTTGTAAGTAGCTTTGGGGCATTTCTGATATTATTAATGCTGTTGGTTTTTTTTTTTTTTTTTTT